>VDFB02000003.1:481487038-481519266 GCA_007258455.2 Sequoia sempervirens | reverse complement strand
GGAATGGAGTAAGAGCTAAATAAAGATACAACGACAATAAAAAATGATGTAGCTAACTTGTCAAGGGCCTATTCTTCAAAGCCCTTATTAAACGCTTGTCATAGTTTAAGATATGCAATAAATGTTTGACAATGGAATTAACCTTTTGAGGATGACAGTGATTAAATTGAAGTCTCCTTTTACCATGAAAAGAATGAATATTCTTTCTTTGGCCTATCATTATGATTTTTAAGTTTCCTCACTTGAGTTAAATATAATAGTCAAGTGTTTATACCAAAGATGATAGAGAAAATAATCATGAAAGGGAGAATATGATGGTGATCAATGACAAGGCAGTGGCACATTTGACAGTCGAAAGAGTAGAGGAATGCATAGTGAACATCATGGTACAACTTATGATATAAATTAATACATGGTTGATGTGCTTTGAATCTATACATCTAAAGGAAATGGATAGTGAACATCATGTGTTACTTATTTACTACATGAAGGAGGGCTCCATCTCATTTGGTGTGTAAACAAATTGGAAGTTTGCTAACTATCAAGTGAAGGCTTAAAACCCTAGTGTTTGCTCCATTTCATGTTTGAGCATTGTCTGGGACAATGGGCATTTTGGGACCTCAAGGGAATCTTTGGTGGCTGTCCCATGTGAACCAAGAACCTTGGAAAAAGTGGGAAGTCCTTTTTGAGATTTGTGAGTTCTAACACATTTTGTAGGTAGAGGGGAACCCTAATAGGGGCTCAAGGGCTACTAGCCTTTCAAACCCTAGCTAAAGTTGGTGAGGCGATGGGAAGTTGAAGTCTTGGGAGTTGTTCAAACACCTTTGGAGGACAGTTGAAGCCTTTTAAGACTTATCACTACCCAAGGGGATTGATGGAGTGTTGAGGAAGGTGGTCTTTAGTATAGTGTAAAGGCTAAGGAAGAGTTGTGGCAATGAACCAAAGGTGGACTTGGTGAAGTTTGGAGTTTGTGATAGAAAGAGGGTTGTCCGGACAAACCGGGGGCACGGTCATGAGTAGGACCTATAGGTTAGATTGGTGAAACAAAAGCACCAAGGGAGTCTTACAAGGAAAGGCCTAGAGTAGGAATCAGTGATTGATTCCTCCAACCCCTCTCCCTATCAGATTGGTAT
Organism: Sequoia sempervirens; assembly: GCA_007258455.2. NCBI lineage: Eukaryota > Viridiplantae > Streptophyta > Pinopsida > Cupressales > Cupressaceae > Sequoia > Sequoia sempervirens. The sequence continues at coordinate 481,518,133 of VDFB02000003.1, read as the reverse complement.
CAGAGCAAACAAAAGATTTGGGATTGATCTTGTATGTTAGAGAAAGAGTCTAGTGGTTCTAGCATCATGGTGACAAATGCTGAGTTGGCCAAGAGGGTTGAAGAAATAGAGGAAGACAATAGGGTATTGAGAGAGAAGTTAGACCAACTTGAGCAAGCACTGAATGTTATGCGGTTTGATGGAAGAATAGCAAAAGAAGAAGAGGTTGCAAAGGAGGATAGAATCCCTGAACCTGAACCTATATTGAAGGAGGATCCCTTCTTGAAAGCATTGAAGGCTTTGAGTGGAAAAACACTTGAAGGAGTACCATTGTTTAGTGGAAAGATGGAGGCTGATTTAATTATGGATTGGATAGAGGGAATGGAAAACCATTTTGAGTGTGATGGAGTCACTGAAGCACAAAAGGTAAGGTAAATCAAGACTAAGAGGTTCTAACTTAACTTGGTGGAAATTCATTTAGATAGAGAGGGAGAAGGAAGGAAAGCAACCTATCTCTACTTGGAAGGGAATGGTTGCCAAGGTGAAAGAAGCATACCTACCTAAAGACTATGAAATTCAGTTGCATAAGAGGAGACAAAGTTTGAGGCAAAGAGATCAAGAGATGAGTTCCTATACTGAGGAGTTTCAAAGACTTTGCATGAGGTCCAATGTCACAGAGGATGAAAGTATCAAGGTGGCAAGGTATCTCAATGGTTTCAAGTGGAACATTCAAGAGGAGATGGTTCTCTTAAACCCCAAAACAGTGCACCAATGTTATCAATTGGCATTAAATATTGAAGAGAGGAGTAAGAGGAAGCAAGATCAGACTTCTAAGGGCAAAGGCAAAGGAAGAGATCAAAGAGGACAGCATGGTGCCTACCAAGGTAGAGGCAATGACCAAAGAAACCAAGAGGAGGAGTCAAAACTCAGAGAGCATGGGGTGAGGCATCACAAAGGAGTGGACATAGCCAGGGAGTAGAGGACCTCAAGGAGGTTCAAATAGAGGAGCAGGTAGGCAAGAGCCTTTCCTTGTATGTACTTGCTCTAGGCCTTTCCTTGTAAGACCTCCTTGGTGCTTTGCTTCACCAATCTAACCTATAGGTCCCTACTCATGACTAGGTGCCCCTGGTTTGTCTGACCAACCCCTCTTCTATCATTCATCAAGATCATGCATTGACCTTCTTACCCCTCCTAAAGTTTGGACCACATCCATTACCTCCACATAAAACTGGACATCCTTGGTCTTCATGGTTCCCACGCTGTGATATGGTTATGCAAATGAAAATGAAGAAAAGTAATCATCTCCTTATCCATTGGCTGGAAGAATGCATGCTTAATGTTTTGATACATGATATCAGTTCTCTCTTCTGCTCTCATGGTTGAATATTGAAATGCAGTATGGTGGGCCTCGGAGTTCTAGTCATACTTTCTTCCTCTTCCACCAAATGTTGTCTGATCACATATGCTGCTAGCCTAGTGGCTTTGTTTTTGAAAATTTGAAGTTTCTCTTGAGTCACCGGTCTTAGCTCTCTCTACCTTTCCAAACTCTTTCATTACTTTACAAATCGTCTTTGGGATTTAGTCATTTGTACCACATGGTTGATGTGCTTTGAATCCTTGCATCTAAGGGGTTTAAAACCTTAGAGACCTTAGATGATAAAAAGAAGTAATTTTTTTCTTTTCTTTTTATGTGAGGACGTAGTAGTGAGATAAAAGAGGACTATATAGAAAAATGAAAAAGAAGACATAAAAATTCATGGACCATACTATATCACCTACATGCTAGCTAACAAGGACATGAATGTAGTAGATTTAGGTATGATAGGGGTATTGCAAGGTATATTTAAGGAATATATAAGAATGAAGAAGAATTCAATGGATCAAATTAGTGTCAAATGTTTTCTGAATGATCTCCCACACCCTAATGGGAATTTAATCATTCTAAAATTTTCCCGTCCTATGGGAAGGAAAGTTTGAGGAGGCTCAATAGTTGAGGAGTTTAATGAGTAATTATAACTTCTTTCCATGCAATCATGATTAGTTAGAGAACATATAGGGAAACTTGATGGGCTATGCAACAAATGAAGAGAATATAGGGTATTTTGACCTAGTCTTAAGCATCTCCAAGCATCTAGGAGATATTGAAGGAGTCTTGGCTGATAGATAGGGTCGAGGATAGAAGTTTTATTTTTGGTTACATTGACATCATGTAGGACATCCATAGTCTTATTCTTGGTTATGTTGACATCACAAAAAATTATATAGGATGGAGTAGAATGTAGCTCTACCTTTGTCAGTTCCATGTTAAATTTTTATTATATATAGCTTGCTAGTGTAGGAATTCTAAGACAAACAATCATGGTATGACCATTCTTAAAAGATTTCAAATAATACCCTAGTGAACCCATATACTCTTATGACTATATATACACAAATTTAGATTAAACTTAGAATTCATTAACTTTAAGTTCTCTTTATTCTATATTACCTCGATTGAAAGTTTGATCAAATCTACTCGCACTCAGAGGTGTTTCCTTGAAACCTCAACAACACCCTGTTCAACATCCAAAATCACATATTAAAATACCATTCGTAAAAAAATGATATTAACATATGTAATCAATTTATAATTGTTTACTAACTTTACATACCCCACTGATAGGTGTACTGCAAAAATAAGTAGATTGACTAGTGTACCCAGGGTCAACATTGTGACCCTACAATTTTATTAAAATAATAAAACTAAATTAGTTAGTCTTGCCTTTGACAATTAAAATTTAATAAACTAAATTCAATGAACATGTTCAATTTTACCTGACTGTCATTACCATATGCATCATGCAGAATGTCAGCCACCCTCTCCATCACCGTAGATGCATACAGATCAGGCTGCGTAGAAGTATATGGATCTTGTGTAGCACCCTCTTGAGGGCCGGTAGGGTCATACGAACAAGTGGCTCTGCAAGATCGACACACATGGCCTCGAAGGCCACCACTTGAAGACTCCCCTGGATTGCGCTGTATAATGGGGCTAGTGTGGTGGATGACACTCCGAGTCAAGGATGTGATCGCCTGCAAAGTCTCTACATCAGCACTCTCCTTTGCAACTACCGGCATCACAATCTGCTCATGAGGTGGCCTAGCGAGAGGTCATCTCCCCTGTCGTGTAGGATCTGGCTGTGCACCAGGCCTATCCTGTGCTGACCCCCCACCTCTCCCCTGAAACTCCTTCATATCAAAATAATTCGGGATTTGGTTCAATACAAACTCACAGTATAATTTCCTAAGAAAATATTGGGGGACTTCACAGTTATTGCACGGTGGGTAATCAAAGACCATATACCATCTGTCATAAAAACGGTTCCTAATCTCTAGGTGGTGGCACCAATGGATAGGAAACCTCTTTGCATTGAGGGTGAGATTTTGATTTGTTCTAGGGTCAGTGAATAGAGAGCACAAATCGCCTTTAGTAATCTTTAAATCTTTAACTTGTTTATATGATAATTTATCTGCATAATATGCCCTCGATGTTTGCCTCCTATTTTGCCATCCGGATATTTGTTGGGTAATTGCATCCACATTTTTTAACAAATCCTTCAATGAATCTGCTAGATGTATCCTTTATGTGGTTGAAGAATTTTGATCACTCAACCTACTAATAAGATCCTCAACTTCTTTTTTATTGTTTTCAATTTCACTCCTCAAATTTTCTTGAGTGCCAGGAGGGTATTGAGAGAATGGTGGGGAGGTTGATTTTGTTGTTGAGGTTGATTTTGTTGAGGTTGATTTGGTTGAGGATTTTCCTCCTCTTGTTGAGGATTTCCTACAAATTAAAAAAAAATCATTCATTTCTAAACTAAAACAAACAAAATCAATTTAAAACAAAAAAATTCATTACAAATACCAAACAAAACTTACCTCTTGCATCTCTTCGTCGTCGTGGTGCCATATTTGTGAAGAAAATCGAACTCAAGTTGATCAAATGTGAAGAAATCACCTCCTCAACAACACGAGCGCGTAATGTAGGGTTTTTGGCCGTGGGCGGAAATGAAAACCAGTAAAAAGCAAATGAAGAATGTTCACTTTTTTTTTGCTTCTAAAAAGCCATAACGTGTTCGCGTTATAACGCGAACGCGTTTTGTCTCATTTTTCACTTTTGTGGCCACAAAAGTGCGACCATCTTGGTGCACTTACCCGTAAGTAGTATTTTAAATAATAATGAGTTGTTTTAATAACAACAAATAGTATTTTGTGTTTAACTATTGGTCCATTTGTGTTGGATATAAAAGTTAGAGATAAAAAAGCTTTATGGTTACCAATAGGTATTTGGTCTATTTAGATTGCATCTAAGTTATATTTTAAATATAAATATGATATTCTACAAGGAACAAATGATATGTTTTTGTTTTACTACTAGGGGCACCATGATTAAGTTTCGGTTGAATTTTAAAAAAATCAAAATTTGGACACTTCTCAATAGATGTGCTGATGTGGCAAGTTACGTGATGAGTCACATCTCAAACCCTTAGTTATAAATAAATAAGAGACCAATCCACATTAAAAAGAAAAACAAAGGTCCTATGATATTTTATGCAACCGCCACATGCTCACAAAATTAACCTACATGACTACTTGTCCCTCTCCCCTACCAAACCCATGTAACTTGTGAGCATACATATTTTTGAAAGATTTAACTATGTTAGCCCACCTACTCCACCCACATGGTCATAGTACACAACCTCCACTATAGGTCACACATTAAGTGCCTTAACCTCATAGCACAAGTGACAATAATAGAGCTTCACAACCCATACCAACCCAAGTTGAATCACATTCAAACACACAAGCACATAGTGTGGAGCTAGTATTCAATGGTGTGATAGTTGTGCTTGACAACCACATGAGAAAACCACGACTTCTTCGATGGCAGAATACTTCCAACCTATTGAATGGCTTTTGTAACAATAAATTGTAGATACATTTTGCTAGTCATACTATTTACCATGATATTAGATGCGACATTTTTCTACATATCCGAAATAACTACAATATATTTTCCATTTTTAATAATCCTAAAGAAAATCAAACTACCCTTTAATTTTCTTATATTTAAGAGTTTAATTCAACATTTTCGTCCCCTAGGAAGCTATGAATATTTAATTTACTTTTTAGCTTGTTTTATGAGATTGAGATTAAAATTTATAATTATATATAAATATGTTTCTCTTAACGATGGACAATGATGACAACTCTTTGAGTCATTTCGTCAAATAGTTAACGTACCCTGTCTGTGGTTCCATATTTTGCATAAATGTTTACCAAGGCAGCTACATCTATAACATGCCATAGAAATTCCCCTTTCGTTATGCTTTCAATGTCCATACCCTGCTCTGAGGCTCCTGCTTTGGCACAGATGGGGAGAATGATGGCAAAGGTTGTAGAATCTAGCTTTACACCTGCTAGTTGCATTTGCCTGAAAGTTTCTAATGACTTTTCAACAAATCCATTTTGTGCATATTTTACAACCATTTCAGTCCATGGTACCGCGTGTCTCAGAGGCATTCTGTCAAACACTTGGCGTGCATTCTCCATGCTTCCTCATTTTGGATACGCGTCTACTAAGGCAGCTGTAACTACAACATCTATCAAAATTTCTCTGTACTTGATGTTTTGATATATGTTCATTCTCTGTTCCAAAGCTCCCATTCAGTTTTCAAGCCCTGGCCATCCTGAAAAAACACTTTAAACATACGCTTTAGAGGTTTGCCAGTTCTGATTTTGTGTTTGTAAAAGGGATTTCCAACCAGGACGATAGTGACCGAGGTGACTAATGCTGGTGTGATGACTACATAGTTCACACCCCAACTGAAATTGTCTTCTGTATAAATCAGAAATGGAGACAGAGATTTAAGAATTTTTTCCTATCAATGATGGCAAATTGTTGTAAAATTTTAACTAAACCCTACAAAGCACAGTATGAATCAAGCAAAAAAAAGAACAGAACTTTGCAGATTAATAGAGGAAAAATTTTTGAGTAAGAAAATTGAATGAAAAACTTCTGATTATTCACACCAAAATACAGAGTTTACAATGCTTTTTAAAACCACCATAGGAAAAAAAAGAAAAGATAAAAACAAGGGAAAAGAAAAAGGAAAATGCAGAGTTTGTTTCCTTTAGCTAGCTTACGCTAAAGCAAGCAACAAAAGTTTTATGAAAAAAATAGGAAAGTTGTTAAATTTGCTAACACCTCCCTTAAGTTTAATTAAAGAGACAAAATCTTAAAGAGAGGAAAGAGGGAAAACCCTATGGGAACAAAACCCCCTCTAAAAAAAGAACTAACTGAGCATGGCAACTACTATGTTGTAGTATCCTTCACCTCATGAAGGACTCACAGAGAGTGAAACTTTTGCTCAGTAAAGGTCTTCGTGAAAATGTCGACAGTCTGTTTAGAAGTAGGACAGTACTGCAAGTCAATGACCCCATCTTGTATCAATTCACAAATGTAGTGCATGTGGATCTCGATGTGTTTGGTTTGTTGTCGCTATAGGGGATCTCTGTAAAACATTAGTGTACTCTAATCGTTGCACCAAATGACAATCAGACAATGAACGAGGATACCAAGCTCAATTAGGAAGTTCTACAGCCAAATGGTTTGAATGGTAACATTGACTGCATCTCTCATAGGGGATATTGAATCATAGCCCATCAAGAATTGGATGTGGATCGACACATGCATGCTCATCTTTTGAATCAGATTCATAAATATCTGAAATTAGATTTGAATGATTGCATGTATCATCTCTAAAATCTGTAAGAGGAGGAAGCACTGAGGTGGTGGCATGTTTATCCTGAGATGCATGTGGGGGAATTTCTTCAAAGTAGACACTCCTCTCAATGATGAGTGTTTCTGTTGAAAGATCTAGCAATCTATATCCCTTTACGTCATTTGGGTATCCAACAAAGATGCATTCTTTGCTTTGAGGCTCCAAATCCTTCCTCTTGTCTACAGGAATGTGAGCCTATGCACGCGATCCAAAAATATGAAAAATGTGTGACTTCTAGTTGCATGCCACTCCATGCTTCAAAAGGTGTTTTTCCTATGATAGATTTGTGAGATCTATTTTGTATGTATGAGGCACAATTAATTGCTTCAACACACAATGTGGAGGGAAGTGACCTTGCATGTAACATGCAACTGGCCATTTCTTTCAAAGATCGATTCTTCCTCTCAACTACCTCGTTATGTTGCGAAGTGTAAGGAACTATGTTTTGCAACTATATTCCTGCTTAATCACAAAGATGTTGGCCATTTTTGTTGACATACTTTCCCCCATTATCCATGTGGAGAATCTTGATCATTTTCCTAGACTAATTCTCTGCATGAGCTTTGAAAATCTTGAGGTGTTTAAATACTGCAGACTTGAATTTGAGAAAATACACCCATTTGTATTGTGTACAATCATCAATGAATTTTAGCACATATATTGGCTTGGCTCATGGAAGGTTTTGGAAATGGCCCCATAAGATCACTATGAACAATCTGTAAAGGAGAAGAGGCTCTCCATGCATGCCCCTTCTGAAACTCTTCTTGTGGATGCTTTCCAAGAGCACAATATTCACTTATTCCATTAAAAAATTCTATGTTGGGAAAGGCTTTCACCATCCCTTGTTTGCTAAGTTGTTGCATGTATCTAAAATTTAAATGACCAAATCTTTCATGAAAAATTCTACTTTCATCATTTGCACATGCGTTAGAAGTAAAGTAGAATTTGATTTAGCAACAAGGTCAGAAAAAGTGTACGAATGAGACTGATGATTTTCCTTACCAACAACAATTTTGGAGTTGTCTTGCATGTCAAAAATGATCACCATATCTAGGGTGAATTCAATTCTCCTTTTAGTGCTAGTATGTGTCATTTGATAAATAGAGAGAAGATTGACAAAAAGTTTTGCAATGTGTAGGACATTCTCAAAACTTCCAATGCCAAGCTCTACCCTACCTTTTCCAACTACCTCTACTAGAGAGTCATCTCCCATGAGAATAGGAGGACCATCATATGTTTTTAAAGATGAGAGAACATATTTTTGTGGCTGCCATGTGGTGTGAAGCTCCAAAGTCTATGATCCGTGCATCTAGAGAAGAATGAATAGCAATTAATGCATGTGCATTAGCTCTTGTTTTTGGTGCCTTTTCTTCCTACTTCTTCTTGGCACTTTTTGGAATAAAGTTACCAAAGTTATTTTTCTGAAGTGTCTACACCATGAGGTCAATGGTATTCTTCATACATGATGATTTTAGATGGTAACCACGGTTGCAATAACTGCACTCAAATGCTTTCCCCTTTTTGTCCTTATGTTCCTTCGAGTTGGAAGATTCATCTGGAGGTTTGAGATTATCTCCCTTTCTTGGATTTGGTTCCTTCTTCCCTTTTCCTTTGGATTGTTGATTGGGTTTCAAACCGTTCTTCCCACTTGCATGCATAGCAAGGGCATGAGCTTTGGAATTTTTTAATGTACCCAGTTTTATGAGCTTATCTTGCTCATGTATTAGGGACTCAATAAAAGCATCGAGTGTGGGAATCTTCCAAGTTACTCTTTTTGTAAGCCTGACTATGTGAAAAGTGGAGACAAATACAACATACTCTAGACCCAATTTTGACAAAATAACAAGAATTAATTTGCTTTCTTGCTAGGATTTTTTGATTCCAGATCCTTTCAGCTAGAGTAATAAGGCCTTAAACTTTGTGAAAAAGTCTTGAATATTCTCAAATTTTCTCGGATCTAATGAGTTGAGCTCATTTTCAAGGATGTGACCCCACATCTCATCTTACTTCCCAAAAAGAGTCTCTAGCTTAGTCCAAACCTTGTTTGGAGTTTTTCATGCTTCGACATGAAACAACAATTCTGGAGACATGGATAAGCATAGGATACCGAAGGCCTCATCCATGCAGTTAAAATATTTGGATTTTTCAACTGCAAAATTTGGTTCAATCTCTATTGCCATGACTATTTGATACAAGCCTCTACTTCTGAGCTAAATCAAAATCTTTGGCTTCCATTCAAAATAGTTATATGTCATGAGAATTGAAGAGGTTGGAAATTCCATTTTCTCTAATAGCTCTGATCTTTAATACCTACAAAAAGATTGCTGATGCTCCTTTTTTGTAGCTCCCATGTGCTCTAATAACATGTAAAATTTTAACTAAACCCTTCAAACCATAGTATGAATCTAGCAAAAAATGGAATAGAACTTTGTAGATTAACAAAGGAAAAAATTTAGAGAAAGAAAATTGAATGAAAAACTCTGATCATTGACACCAAAATATAGAGTTTACAATGCTTTTAAAAACCATCGGAGGAAAAAAGAGAGGATAAAATAGGGGAAGAAAGGAAAACGTAGAGTTTGTTTCCTTTAGGTAGCTTACACTAAAGCAAGCAACACCAATTTTATAAAAAAAAAGGAAAGTTTCTAAATGTGCTAAAAATTGAAGGTTGTTATAGTCAAGACGAAGAGGTTTATGACAATCAAGCTTTTTCCAAGTAACAACTTGGAGATTTTTTGGATTTTCATTATTTTTCCTTCATTTTGGAAACTAAGAAATTTTCATATCCATTTAATTCTCAACCATAACTTTAAATGCCTTGAATTTATCTAGGGCTTCAGATTTCTCTTTGAGAAAAGTAATCCATTTCATTCTTGAATAATCATCCATAAAAAGAATGAAATACCTGCCACCTTGAAGACTTCTTGTTCTTGTAAAACCATGAAGGTCTATATGCACTAATTCCAGTAATCTGATAAAAGATTGTTCTTTTCCTTTGAAACTTTTTCTTGCTTGCTTTCCAATCTGGCATTCCTTGCACATAGCATTAATAGGCTTTGCAATTTTTGACAGATCTTTTACTACTTGAACTGAATTGATTCTTACCAAATTATCAAAATTAATGTGACACATCCTCTTGTGCCATAGCCAACTTTCATTAATCTAAGTCATAAAACAATGACCATCAACACCTTTGAGTTGATTATAAACATTTCTATATGTCCTTCTTCTAGTAGCAATCATAGTTTCATACCCTTTCTTAATCTCACATCCATCATCCTGAGACATAAGATTGTATCCTTTGTTACATATTTGTCCAACACTCAAAAGGTTATGCCTTAAACCTTTAACATAGTAAACATGTGTTGTATTATGCTTGCAATCAAATCTAATTGAACCTATTCCACATATCTTAGCACCTAAATCGTCTCCAAATCTAACAATTCCTCCATCATGCTTTTCAAGTTTAACAAACTTACTCTTGTCTCCGGTCATATGATTAGAACAACCACTATCAATGATCCAATAGTTCTTATCCTATCTAGCATGAAAAGTAGATACCATAGTACCTTCAATCTTAGTCTTTCTCTTCATAGGGCATTCCTTCACATGTATCTTTTAGATTTAGTAGAAAAAGATTCATCTTTTAAAGCTATGAACAAGCATTCATCATCATCATCATCTCCATAATTAGATTCATCATCAGAAATACTTCCATCTTCTTTAATAGAATAGCTTTTCTTAATCATCTTCCCTTTGTTCTCCTTGTTTTTGTCATTCACAACTTTGTTTGGACATTTTGAAGCATAATGACCTATCTTTCTAGCTACCACAGGAGTTATAAAATCTCTAGAGTCAGTCACTGTGTCTAGAAAATTTTATCGGCGACTATGGAAGCGAGCATACTTGCAATGTCTACCATGCAGAAGCACGTGGATCCGATCTTTCATTTTAAAACATATCAAAAACAAAATTTCTTTATATTTAAAAAAATTGCATGTTTTGTCCTTTGCGACTTCAACATTTGAGAGAATTACAAGTTTTAGTTTTTGCCTTCTAAGATTTTAATAATTAATTTTTTATTAATAATTAATATTATTAAGAAAAAGCTTTTCAATTTTAATTTTATCAATTAAATCTATTAATAATAAATTGTTCTTCATAATTGATATTTAATAAAAATTAATTTAAAAAATATTTTTAGACAATGAGAATAAAGTAATCAATAATCAATAATTAGTAAAACTAAAAATTTTAATTACAAATAACAATAAATTATTAATTAAACATCAGTTTTAAATAACAATTCTAATTAAAATTATTAAATAATAATCAATAATAAATTGCTGATTATTTATTATTTAAAATTAAATTGATGAATGAATTACAAACAATCTACAATTCAACATGCTACATTTTGACAAATTGATCTATGATTTTATTAGAAATAGATTGTTTTGGATTTTGACAAACTTGACACACAAAAAATAATTTGATGATAAAATTAATGTATCACAACTGAGTTTCAAATTGGGTACAACATAATAGAGACTATTTAACAAATTAAGAGTTTAATATGAGGGTAGTGATGCAACATTTTAGAGTGCATCCATGAGATCACAACTCTTTGAGTCATTGTGTCAAATAGTTCACATGCTATGTCTATCCTCACATGTTTTGCATGTATTTCAAAAGGGCATCTACAACCACAACATTTGAGAAAATTCATCTTCATATTATAATTTGGTGGATGTCCATGCCTTATTCCAAATCTCCCATATTAGGATAACTAACAAGGATTTTGGTGAAGGTTGTGGAATTTATCTTTGCATCTACCAATTGCATTTTCTTGAAAGTTTCTAAAACCATTTCAGCAATAGTCCATGATTTCACATTTATTTGGATTTGCATCTACCAATTGTATTTGCTTGAATTTTCCTACAAAATTTTTAATTTAGGTCCATTTTGTGTATATCTTACAATCCTTGTCCACATGATTTTGAATTCTTTGTTAGAGAAATAATTACAATATATTTCTTATTTATGAACATTCTTATTTTAAATACATGTAGATACAAAATTTTGATATTATTAATAATATTTATTTTTGCAAGCCATTAAAAAGGGTTTGCTAATTATAAAAATATATGCATTCCAATGAAAAAATACAAAGAATGGAAACAATGCTTGCAACACATAAATTGTTGTGTAGTAACTAGTTCAAAGGCTCATGTCACCCTTTACGTTATATTTATTAGTATACAAAGATAAGAAAATGCCATAAGTAAGATAATAAGTTGACTATTAGAATATTACCAATTTCCATAAAGTTCTACATCCCTTCCATTTCACAACACACAAAGAAATATTGGGTAGATAATCAATCGTCTTTCATTTGTACAGTGAACAATTTTTCCCCATAGGAACCAGGTAGAGTATAGAAAGCAAACAAATGAACCCACAACAACCATTATTTTGAAGTAGTTTGGATTTTTCTCCTTCCTCTCTGTAATCTTGTTTGATTATATTGAAGAGACCAAGGGTCATAACTAAACTATAGTTCATTAAACCTATTGACTAGCCTAGTTGATGAGACTTGACAAAAGTAGTGAAGCAATTGTTGTGTTTGGCATCGTGAATGTGGAATGAAGTTTGGTGGAAATAGCCTTCCCATAGTTGAATCAAATACTAAATTTTTAGAATTTCTAGAAGGGTTGATATTAGAAAGACAAGTGTTATTTTTATAATTTTTACATGGGCTTCCTAGGGCCACCCATTTGTTATAAATTTCCTATACTACTAAAATTCCCCACTTATGAAGCATCCAGTGAAGACCATATTTCATAAATTAAGAGTGCATCTTGTTGAAAGTATCCATTTGTAAAATAGACCCAAAACCATGAATTACTAAAAACCTCCACGACCTAAGCAAGGACTCAACCATATCCTTATATCCTTACCTAACACCTAGATACTTGTAGTCATCTACTCTTATTGACTTGGCATATATTTGTATTTGTAGATATCTTATATTTAAGTGGTGAAGAGATTTATTTGTGCAAACTAAAGAGGGGGTTAGTATTCATAGCAAACTATATAGTATAACCTATAGAGAATAAAGATGGAAATATAAGATTTTTTTATGTAGTTCAAAATTAGTTATTTCCGATGGATGGCGTTTGCATGCTCTACAAGCTGAGCTAGGGCGACTGTGCCCTAGCTCGTTCTCTGTGTGTTGCTCGCTTCTGCGTTGTGGGGGGGGGTTTTTTGAAGCTATCGGGGCTGTGGTGGTGGGGTTTTTTTCTTTTCTGGAGGCCTTCTTGCTACTGTTTGGGTGGCTTGTGGGTGGAAGGGTTTTGATCCTGCCCTTGGGGTCTTTTCTTTTTTCCATTTCTTGCTAAAGTGTCCTGGGGGTTTGCATGCCTGCTGGGGATCTTGTTTTTTGCTATGCCGGGTGGGGAAACATCTGGGGTTAGCCCCAAATTGGATTTCCGTTCAGCATTTGGTTCGAAGCCTTCGGCGCATGGAGTGAATGTTTTTGATAATACGCTGTTTTCTTCAGAGATGGAGATGAATGATCTAGGATCGGTTAATGGTTCCCGAATTACGAAGATTAATGGGTGTTTGGAAAGATGCAAAGAGCGACCGAAGCTGATTATCCCGATGGAAATGCTTGCAGATGATATTGAATACTATTCAAGGCACTCTTTTTATTGCAAGTTCATGGGTTTGAGAGTCTCGCTGCATTTTTTGGAATCCTGGGCTCAACGGACTTGGATGCCGGAGGGGGAGATGGAGATTAGGCTCCTTGCGAACAACTTTTTTATGGTCTCTTTTGATTGCATGGCAGATCGGAATAAGGTCTTCGAGGGTGGCCCCTATTTTTATAACCAGGTGGGTTTGTTTATCAAGCCATGGCATGCTGGCTTCAACCCGACTGAGGCAATACCGAGTCGGATTCCAGTTTGGGTTCGGTTGCCGTGGTTTCCAGTTGAGTGTTGGCGGGATGATGTGTTGCATTTGGTGGCTTCAATGCTCGGTAAACCTATTGGGTCTTCACAACAGACGCAGTATAAAAAGGTAATGACTTTTGCTCGTATCTGTGTAGAAATTGATTTAAGCAAGCCACTACCAGATTCTGTTGAAGTGAGTGCTGGATCATATACTTGGGTTCAACAGCTAGATTACGAAACCCTACCTTTTCGGTGTCGTCTTTGTCATGAATATGGTCACTTGCAGCGTAGGTGCCCTAGGGCTAAGCCTGTGGTGCCCCAACCTTCTCAGCCTTCTCGTAATCCTCCTAGGACTGATAATGGTAAGGAGCCTATTCCGGGTGATGGTAATGGAGATGATGGTTATGTCCCTGTTAAGGCTCGCAATAGGAATCGGGGCCAGAAGCGGACCTTGAGGGAGAGGCAGGATGATGAAACTTTTAATAGGTTTGAGGTGCTGGATGATCTCAGCCAGGAGGAAGTGAATCCGGGGTTGCTGAACTTGGATCAGGGAACTTTGGGTACAGGACAGGATGGGCCACCATTGGAGGCCATGCAGGATGTGCAGGAGATTGGGGTTGGGCAGATGGATACGGATCAACAATTGATTGTCCAGACTGAACAAGAATCTTCTATTGGAGCTTCGAAGAGTGGTGGAGGTGGCTCCCCATTGCCCCTGAAAGGTGGCAAGGATGTGGGGAAGAGCTCTTTGGCCTCCTCTCGTTTAGGTATTCAGCAAAATGAACTGAAGAAAGGGGTTGGTGACAGGACTTCCAAGCTGGGAAGGAAAAAGGATATGGAGAAGATTAAATTAACTGGGGAAACTTTGGTGGAGTCAGGGTCAGTCAAGACTCTTGATTCACATTTTTCATGCCCCCAGAAATGATTGTTCTCTCATGGAATGTAAGGGGCTTGAACAGTGGCCCTCGACAAAAAGTTGTTCGTGATTTGGTTAGGAATCATTCTCCGGATGTTCTTTTTCTTCAGGAGACTAAATTATCTGTAGATAATATGTTGGCCATGGCTCCTAAGCTGTGGAAATATGGTGAATGCCAGTGTGTGGGGGCTCTTGGTGCTTCTGGAGGGGTGGCTTGCTTTTGGAACCCTCGGAAGATTTTCCCCCTATGGTGGATGTCCTCTAGATCCTCTATATCCCTTGTCGCCTCTTGGTATGAGACTGGTGAGTGTATTCTCCTCTCTAATGTGTATGCTCCTGTTGAGTTTCTGGGTAAACAACTTCTATGGTCCCATCTTCATTTTGTTCGTAGCTTAGCTCCTTACCATCCGTGGGTTATGGCTGGCGATTTTAATGCTATTGTGGAATTGTCTGAGAAAAGAGGTGGAATTCCTAGGTTGGAGCCTTCTGCTCTGTTATTCAGAGATAGCATTTCTGAATTAAATCTTATTGATGTTCTACCTAGTAATGGTCGCTTCACTTGGAATAATAGGAGAATTGGTGAGAGTTGTGTTGCTGAGAGGCTAGATCGTTTCTTGGTTTCCTGTTATTGGGTTGGAAACTTATGGTCCACTCGATCTGAAATTCTTGATTGGAGAGGTTCTAATCATTGGCCTATTAAGCTTAGTATTATCTCTACATGGGGGCCTCGGTCTCCCTCATTCAAGTTCCAGCTTATGTGGTTACGGGATCCCACTCTTCATGATTATGTGGCTGAGTGGTGGCGGATTGGTAGACCAACTTTTGGTACGGCAATGTACACATTCTCCAAGCTTCTTCAGTTTGTCAAATATCAGCTTAAAAGGTGGAATCGGCGATGTTTTGGTAATATCTTTCATGCTAAGGTTGCCGCACAGGAGGAGTTGAATAATATTACGCGGTTGATTCGTGAGAATGGGGCCTCTGAGGATCTTCTAAGGGAGGAGGCTAAGACTTTGAAAGTGGTTGAGGAATTTGAATTGCGGGAAGAAATCTATTGGAAGCAAAAGGCCCGGGTTGAATGGTTACAGGAAGGTGATAAAAACACCGCCTTCTTCTTCAATTCTGTGAAGGATAGGAGGCATGGTAATTCCATTCCTTTTCTGGTGAATGATAGGGGTGAACGTCTTGCCTCGTTTCAAGAAATCTCTGCTGAGGCATCTCAGTATTTTGCTACTTTATTTAGGGAGGATTCACAAGGGGGCTCTGTTGAGGAAGCACAGGTTCTTTCTTGTATTCCTCAGTTGGTCTCCAGGGAGGCGAATGAGTATTTGATGAAAGATATCTCTCTTGATGAGCTGGAGGGGATTGTGTTTCAGATGAAGAAGGGTAAAGCTCCTGGTCCCGATGGTTTCCCGATTGAATTTTTTCAGGAATTCTGGGATATCATAAAGTTGGATCTTCTGGCTGTTGTCCTTGAGTCCCAAAGGAATAAACAGATGCTTCGTGCTCTGAACTCCACCTTCCTTGCTCTCATACCCAAGTGTGAAGGGGCTGATAGGTTATCTCAGTTCCGGCCTATCTCTCTTTGCAATGTGGCTTATAAAATCATCTCAAAGTTATTGGCTGAGAGACTGAAGAAGTGGCTTAAAGTGTTGATTTCGGAGGAACAGAGTGGATTTGTGGCAGGTCGGCAGATTCTTGATGGGGTTGTCATTGCTACGGAGACCATCCACTCCATGGACAACTCCCATGAGAAGGCTATGTTCATTAAGCTGGATATGGCTAAGGCTTATGACAGGGTTAGATGGTCTTTTTTGCAGAAGATCCTTGTTGCTTTTGGTTTTGGTGAGGAGTGGATCCAATGGGTCATGAGCTGTGTCACGTCTGTTTCCTTCTCAGTTTTGATAAATGGAGATCATTCTGAACTTTTTGGTGCCTCTAGGGGTTTGCGCCAAGGGGATCCTCTTTCTCCGTATCTTTTTCTGCTTCTTGTGGAAGGCCTTGGTCGTTTGTTGAAAAGAAGGGTGGAGCTTGGCATCATTCAAGGTTGGCGATGGGGTGGAGACTTGCCTCCGCAATCTCATTTGCAGTTTGTTGATGATACTGCCCTGATGGGGATGGCTACTGTTAGGGAAGCTACTAACTTGAGGCAGGTGTTGGACATATATCTTGTTGCTTCAGGACAATTGATTAATGAGGAGAAGTCTTCCATATTCTTCTTCAACACGCCGAGCCCCATACAGAGAAGAATTGCTAATATCTTAAGGTTTCAGATAGGGGTTCTCCCTTTGACTTATCTGGGTTTCCCAATTTCTGTTCGCCATCTTCCCAAGGGTTCTTGGCAGAATATTATTGATAAGCTCCATGCAAAAGTTAATCATTGGACCCACAGATGGTTGTCTTTTGCGGGGCGGGTTCAGCTTCTCAAGTCGGTGGTGCAGGCTCTCCCTACCTACAGATGTATGCTTCAGGTGGCTCAGATGGGTTTTCTGAGGGAGTTGGATTCTCTTGAAAGGTAGTTCTTATGGGCGGGAAGTTTGGCTTCTTCCAAGTGGAGCCTGGTTAGGTGGGATGTTGTGTGCAGCCCAAAGCAATTTGGTGGTCTTGGTCTTCGACAGTCTGCATTATCTGGAGTGGCTGTGGCTACTAAGCTATTTTGGAGATGGTGTGTGGAACAGGATCAGCCGTGGGCCAGGATATTATCTCATAAGTATTTCCCGGGGATTCCACGACAGGATCTTCCTCGTTACCCTCTTGAGGGGAAAGGTTCAGTGATTTGGAATACTCTTCATAAGGGTGCAAAGCTTATTAAGGAAGGTTTATTTTGGATCTGTAGACGAGGAACTGAAGCTCTCTTCTGGTTGGATTCTTGGGATGGATTCCCTCCACTTACTTCTCAGTTCCCCAATCTACTTCCTTTGTGCCAAAGATTTCTCGAGGCTGGCTGGGCTAGGGTGAGTGACTTCAAGTCTGTTGCTTCTTTTGGTCAGTTGGAGGTAGCTCATTGGAAGGATCCCGCAGAGTGGCCAGATTTGGGACTTGCGGAAGAAAGTGCTGAGCTTCACAAGATTCTTCATAGTAGGAGTTGTAGTTCTCTTCTGGAAGAAGATATTCTTGCTTGGACCCATAATCCTAAGGGGGTTTACTCTGTTGCTTCTGGTTATCAGGTGTTATTGGCTCAGAAGCTAACTGGGGCAGAGGTTCATTGGTGGAAAAGGGTGTGGAATAAACTCTCGTGGCCTAAATGCAACTGCTTTGTTTGGACTTTGGCTTGGAATAGGTGCTTGACCTGGGATAACATTCGTAAACGGGGATTTCAAGGACCTTCAATTTGTGTTTTGTGTGGGGGAGCGGAAGAGGATTCTTCACATTTGTTCTTTCGGTGCCCCTTTGTTGTGCAGCTTTGGCATTGGTGGTGGGAGGTGTGGAAGCTTCCCTGTATTCATGCGTGCTCTTTGGTTGAATTCTGGGATAGTATGGGAAGACCTCCTTCTATGGCTTCCTTTTTGCAGGAAGTTTGGTTCGTGGGCCCTACCTTTCTGCTTTGGCAGATTTGGTTGGAGCGGAACCGCAGAATTTTTCGTGATCAGAAGTTGGTGGGTCGGCAAGTTTGGATGCGTATGCTTGGAATGGTGCAGGAGTCTGTTTTAGCTAAATGTGATGTGGTTTTCCCCTTGGAGAGAGGTGATGCTGAGTTGGTGGCCAGACTAGGTCTTCAAGAAATTCATTCATCTTTTGTCAGTTCTAGGAACTGTAGGCATGGGAAAAAGAGGGTCCAACGGGTTGGAAGGTGGTTACCTCCTCCCAATGGATTTTTAAAGATCAATACTGATGGTTCTTCTAGGGGAAATCCTGGGCCTGCTGGAATTGGTGGGGTTGGCAGGGACTCAGCTGGTTCGGTGATTTTTCTATTCTCTATACATGAGGGGGTGAAGACTGTTAACTTCATGGAGGGTCTAGCAATTCTTCATGCTATTGAGAGGGCCCTTGCTTTGGGATGGAGAAAGGTTATATGTGAAGCTGATTCACAGATTTTGATTAATCTCTTGAATGAGCGAAAGATATCTGATATAAATTGGCAGTTGGCTTCGGTGGTTCAACGGATTCTTCAAGTTAGTTCTCGGATGGAGGAGGCATCCTTTGTTCACATCCCAAGGGAGTGGAATCGTGCTGCTGACTGCTTGGCCAAATGGGCCTATGAGCAAGATAGTGGTTGGAAGGTTGAGGATTGGGATCAAGTTAACCCTGAGCTGCATCTGGATTTAGACCGGTTCTTGGAAGAGGATAGGAGGATACATGGGGATAGTTGATTTTGTTTTATGTTGTGGGGTTTTTGCCTTGTTTTCTGGGACTGGGTCCCGTGGTTATTATTGTAATGCTCTTTTCTGATTTCTAATAAATTTTTTACCCCTTTGTTTTCAAAAAAAAAAATTAGTTATTTCCACCATATATTGATTTTCATAGAGTTGTAGATTTGTTTCATGTTAGATATTCCCACAACAATAAAAGTAGGTGATACTATACAAATTATATCAATTAATTTATAATTCATCAATTGGACAAGGTTTACATTAAAATTGACTAATCATTTATGGCTTAGGCAATCAATTTTTAGAATAATATGCATGTTTCACTAAATTAATGTGTTGTCAAGTTTTTCATAGATTCTACATAACAAATTTATTGAGATAAATTTCCATAATAATTTTAATACTTGAATTAAGTTATCTATCACAAATATAATTTGTAATTATATAGACATCTTTGATACTAAAATGCTATTTATCCATTTTACTTAGATTTTAACTAAAGATTTTGATCTAACATATAATAACATACAACAATTCCTTCAAGAAAATGCAATTGGAGAGTACAAAGATAAATTTTATAGCCTTCATCAACATCCTTGTTGGTTGTGTCAATATGGGAACTTTGTAATGGGGTTTGGACATCCATCAAAGCATAATGCACAGATGGATATTTTCAAATGTTGCGACCTTACAACTGCCTTAGTAGTATCACCTAATTTTATTGTTGTGATCATTATCTAATATGAAATATATTTACAAATATATGGAAATCAATATATGGAGGAAATAACTAACCATGAATAACATTTATTTTTATTGTCTTTTGATCTTTGTTCTCTATAGGTTATACCATATAATATGTTATGACTACTAACCCTCTGTTTAGTTTGCATAAATAAATCTCTTCATCACTTAAATATAAAATAGCTACAAATAAAAATATATGGCAAGTAAATAAGAGTGGATGGATCAAAGTATCTAAGTGGTAGGTAAGGATATAAGGATATGGTTGAGTCCTTACTTAAGCCATGAATGTTTTTAGTAATTCCTAATTTTGGTTCTATTTTACAAATGGAAATTATCAATAAGACACTCTCTTCATTTGTGAAATACGATCTTCATTGCATAATTTATAAGTGTGGGATTTTAATAGTATAGGTAATTTATAAAAAAATGGGTGGCCCTAGGTAGCTCATGTAAAAATTCTAAAACTTCGACCTATCTTTCTAATATCAAGCTTTCTAAAAATTCTAGATATAGTGTTTGATTCAAATATAGGTAGTTCATTGCCATCAATCTTCATTCCACATGCATGATTCCAAATGCAACAATCCATTAACCACTTTTACCAAGTTTCATCAACTAAGCTAGTCAGTGGGTTGAATCTATAGACACCTAAAATTGTCACATTATCACTACCTTACTATTTTACTCTATATTTGGTTGAATACAACACTTGTTATTCAATTAATTATCCCAAATCCATATCCTTATTAGATAAATAATATTTTATTAAATTTATTTAATAAAATTTATATTCATCCCCTATTCATCACCATTCACACACTTCATCCCCTATTAATCACCATTCACACACTCATTTCCTAGCCTAAATCACCAAATTATGTTCATCGTATAATTCACCTTAGGTAAATAAATTCAATAATTTATTTACCTAAATTTTCTATCCCTTTCTCAAAAATTAAATCCACCTTTTTATTAAGTGGCCTAATCTACTAAGCCTCTTTATACCCCACTTACACAATATAATCCTAGTCAACTCATCTCAAATCATGCACATTCACCACTTATGTACAAAGTCATGGGAATTTTGTACATAAGGCATGGGCCTTTGGACAAGTGAAATTTCCTTGTTACCATGTCACATGGGTCAAGTCCTTTCTCATAGTTCTGTTAGAAACCAGGAATCAGTTGCTAGACCAAAATACTTCCACAAGAGAGAGATAATGGCGAGAATGCTTGCTATATCAATATGCAATATTGATTCACGATTGAATTGATACAAATGTACAAGATGAGGCTTGCTTATAAAAGAAAGCATGCACAACCCTAAACCTAACTTGAGCTACAAGATAGCTCAATTAGATAAGGATAATAAAATGCAACCTAGGACATAAATTAATTCCTAACTTATGAAGATGTAATTAAATAATTAATTACACCAACAAGTTCCAATCCAATTTTAAATTCCTCCAAGGGTAGTCCCAAGTACCCTTTCCATCTCATCCATCTAACTTTCCCAAGGAGAATTTGCACCATTGATTTTATCCTTAATCCCTCTCTATCCATCTCCTCCAACCACCACTTGACACTTGTCACATCCTCCATTCTTTAGATTTCTCAAGCCATCTACACCATTGATATCATGTTTCCATCCTAGCTCTCCATCTAATCTCCCCAAAATCTATAAATTTAACCCACTTAGCCATTTCATCCACATGAACTTGAATGAAACCTTATGTTGCTAGCACAAACACTCACATCCAACCATTCATGAGCATAACCACCATTGGATGGTGCAACAGGGGTTAATTTGGGGGAATCATTTTATATTTTCATTATATTTGGTTGACTCCCATGCTCAATCTGAGTGTTTATTATGTTTTGAGTAGAGTCTAAATAATATTTTTTAGTTTTCTCTATCAAGATCAAAATTACATGCACATAGAATGAACTATATTTTAGTTACAAACATTGGCCTCTTTAAAATAATCAAACAAGATTAGGGAGATGGAGGAGGAAAACCCAAACTAATTCAAAATAGGGGTAGTTGTGGGTTCATTGGTTTTGTTTATATACTCTACTTAAATTAATAACTATATAATTGAAAGATAGATGATTATCTACCCAATATTGTTTTGTATGTTTTAAAATTGAAGAGATCTATAGCTCTATGAAAATTGGTAGATGCTAATAGTCAACTTATTAAATATTATTTATAGAATTTTCTTAGATTTATATATTAAAAAATATAGGGTAGAGGGTAACATGATTATTTGAATTGAATACTACATAAAAATTTATGTGTTGCAAATATTGTTTCCATTCTTTTGATTTTTTTTACATTGGAATGCTATATTTTTATAATGAGCAAACTCTTTTAATGTCTTGCCAAAATTAATATTATTGTACTAATATTAAAATTTTATAAACATGTATGAAAAATAAGAACATAAATAAGAAATATATTGTAATATTTTATGTAAAAAAGGATTCAAAGTCACATGTACTACAAGAACTATAAGATATTCACAAAATGGATCTACATTGAAAAGTTTGTAGGAAAATTTAAGCAAATATAATTGGTAGATGCAAAGCCAAATAAATGTGAAATTATGGACTATAATGATTGTAGGATATACACATAATACATTTTTTGAAAAGGTTTTAGAAACTTTCAAGAAAATGCAATTGGTAGATGCAAAGACAAATTCCACAACCTTCACCAAAATTCTCGTTGTTTTTCTTAATATGGGAGATTTGGAATAAGGTATGGAAATCCATCAAAGCATAATATGAAGATGATTTTTATCAAATATTGTGGATGTAGATACCCTTTTGAAATCTATGCAAAAACATGGGAGGAAAGACAAATCTTGTGAACTATTTGACATAATGCATCAAAGAATTGTAATCCCATGGAATACACTCTAATTAGAAATGTTTCATCACTAACCTCATAACAATCTCTCAATTTATTTTACTATCTATTGTATTATACCTAATTTGAAACTCAGTTGTGATGTAAATTGATTTCATCATCAAATTGTTATTTGTGTGTGTCAAGTTTTTCAAAATCCAAAATGATCAATTTCTAATAAAATCATAGGTCATGTTGTGGAAATCTAGACTACCAAATTATGAATTGTTTGTAATTTATTCATCAATTTTAATTTTAAATAATTAATAATCAATGATTTATTATTGTTATTTTAATTATTATTTGTTTAATTACATTTTTACTTTTTAATTATTATTGATTACTAATTGATTTATTATTATTGTCTAAAAACATTAAAAAAAAACAATTCTTACCAAATATTGTATACACCTAAAATCGATCAAGAAAATTAATTAATTAAATACTAGCTATTTAATTAATGACCCCTTTTATTTCATCTACTTATAAATAAATTCTCAATTTATTTATATAGTTCACACTTTTCTAAATTATTCATTTTAAATCATATTCTTCTAAAATTAATTAAATAAACAAATGCCAATAGTTTGTTTTATTTAATTAAATATCTTCTCACTAAGTTCGAATAATTCCAAATTCAAATTTAGTCAGATGTCTACAACACTTTTTGCCACATCATCAAGTGTCACATGAATTTAAATATGTCTAATATTTAAACTACAATTATCCTCAACCAAGTCCAAAAAAAACTTTGGACACTTGGCCTTTTCACACATTTTATTCTCCCACACACTTGGCATGTTGTCTTTGGTCAAGGGAACATCCTCCATGATTCTTTCTAACTTCTCCCATCTCCACCGTTCATCTCTCATGTTTCAATCTTGACAATTGATTGCTGCCACATCACAAGATGCTTTGGAATTCCTATAAATACAACCCCTTGCTATAGCATTTCAATTAATCAATCCCATCTTTGAGTAAATTTTTATGCAAGAATAACATTGGAGCATTTGGAGCATTTAGATTTTGAGCATAGAGCATTTAGACATTTAGCATTTAGAATTGTTTTGTCATTTTAAACTAGAATCATGTCTTAATCTATAGTTGCATTGTAGTATCATTTTAGCTTAGTATCATGGCTTAGTTTAGCATTTGCATTTCCATTATCATCTTAGATTTTATACAACATTTGCATCATAATCTCTAGCATCATTATCCATTGTCATATCACCATTTTCATTTATAGAAACATCATAATCTTAGCATCATATTTTATTAAATCATGTAGGAACTTAGATTCTTAGATTTTAATAGCATCTCATTTCTCAAGTTGTCATTCTAACAATCATAGTGCATACACAAAATTTGAGAGCCAATATGATTTAATGAATCCTTGAAAATAGAGAACAATGAAACAATTTTAGAGATTTGTTTTGTTTTAATTTGGTTAATTTTGTGATTCAAATCTTTAATGTAATAAATCTCATTGAGTTTGTGTGTTTTATTATTGATTTGCTAACTCCCACAATTCACACAATACAAATGTCAATTACGAATAATTTATTATTAGTAGATTAATATTAAAAATAAAATTGAAAAGTTTTTCTAAATTATTTCTAATAATATTAATTATTAATAATTTATTGTTAATAGTATTAAAATCTGAAAAATAAAAAAATAAAAAAATACTCCCATAGGTCAAAGTCACAAAGGAAAAAAAGCATGATAGTTTATTTTAAATATAATGAAAGTTTGATATTCTAATTATTGTTTTATTTATTGTATGAAGCGGGTATTACATTATGTGTTACTCTTTATACATTTTGTGATCCCTTTTATCCCTTTCTTTTTCTCACCCAACACATGTGGGGTTGAGAACTTAACTCCTAAATGAACAAAAAATGGGTTCACCAAAATGTTTAATGAACAAGATGATGAACCACTATTTTTCTAAGGGATGTTTCACTCAATTATGTTTATAATAAGATGCTAATAACAACAAAAAATGCAACCTAACTGTTATAGCAACTATGGGGAATGTTTTTAGAGCATAAAAATTTGTGTACTTGGCTAGAAAGTTGTTGTTTTTGAGCTTTAGAGGACTCATTCGCCTTTAGTGGTGAATGGGTCCTTTTAGGGTTTCAAAAATTGATTTCAGGATCCCGTTCCTTGATGTTTGCACTCTTAAAATCTTGGTTATCAAGTTTTGGAAGCCTTATGCAATTCTGTAGAGCTCTTTCCATGATCTTGCACTTTGAATGACAACTTTTGCAACTTTGTAACTTTTGACAACTTTTCTCCAAATATTGCTCAACTTGATCTTCAACCTATAAATCTACAATAACACACTCAAGGGCAAGAAAACTTGCTGATTTGTTAGTGAATGGGGGTTTTCCTCATTCAAACCCCTTGTAGGTAATTAAACCAAATGATGAAATGAATGAAATGAAGCATGAAACCTGAAATAATGCAATGATGTCACCTTGGATGATGTCTTGTGAAGAAAATATGCAAACTGACATGTAGTTACCATGAAGAATGTAGATCTTAACTGTAAAATGATACTTGTAAATGGATCCTCAATGTAACATTAACTTCTTAGCTCAACACACATGGATGCATTAAACCCTTGACATGATGACATGACTTTGAATTACTACAATAAACACTTGAAATGCCTTGAAAATGCCTTTGAAATGCTCTAATGCTTGATCACATGAATGCTTGAATGCTTGAAAGTCTTAGGATGAAACTAGGTGAACTAACCCCTTATTTATACTAAATTAGGAGATTAACCCCAAAATTCAAAGAACTAAGGCCGACACAAGATATAGAAAGAAAGATAATTAAATTCCCACTAGAATGAAATTCAAAATAGGGGTCATATTAAGGGAGGACCCATTTTCCACCAAATGCGAATGGGTCCTAGCTAAGTTTCCAGGACCAAGGTTCGAGCCACTGAAAGAAGGCCAAAAACCCATTCCAGATCAACTAAGAAAGGGGGGTCTTGTTAAGGGAGGACCCATTCACCATCAAGGGCGAATGGGTCCTGGCTCAACTTACTAGGACCAAACTTTTCCCAATGAAATAATTTGTTAATTAAATTATGATTATCAAGATAGATCTTTGGGAGGTGTCAAAATTAAGGCCTAAAAATGGGGTTAATAACTACAATTAACCACAATCAATTAATACCACCTAGATAAGTGTGAAAGTGCCTTGAAAAACTTTACAACACTTAAACAAGGTACACATTATGTATATTTTTATTGAAACTTAGGGGCCCATTAGGCTTAATTAAGCAAATATATCCTAGAAAAGTGTGAAAGTGTGTTACAAGACTTTACAACACCCTTGCAAAGGACCAAATAAGGCATGTTTTAGCTAAATAAAGTTTCTAAAATAGTGTGAATGTGTACAACACATTACAACACCACTCCAAGACACCATTAGTTTAGCTTTAATATCAATTATCAAACCAAGCAAGGAAAAGGCTACTTTTTCTATTACGACATTTTTCCCCTACTATAGTGAGAGGATGACCCCAAGTCAAAATCACATTAAAGTAGACATTGAAGAAACTTAAGTATGAAACAACAACAAATATACATGATCATACCCTATTAAAGGATAAGAAAAGTAAACAAAAACAAAGGATCAAGCAAAATTGATTCAACACAATGTGATGCAGTGGATGTTTTTCCATAACAAATGTTGGTCACTCTAGGGTAGTGGAATCTCACTCTGTCCTCTAAGTGAGTTTTCCCAAAATATGTGTGTGATCACTTTAGGGTAGTGGAACCTTAGTATTTCCACTTGGTGAGTTATCCCAACGAAGTGGCAAATGAGAGAATCATATTAGCCTCTCATACCATACCGAAGTTATCCTCCTGAAAACTTTGATAAGGCACTATTGATGCCAAAATTTGACAAGGTAACAACCCTTCATAGGAAACTTAGTTTATGGGGGACCTATTGCGCTAAACTGGGTGACCTCCGAATTTTTAAAGAAGTTGGCTTCTTTTGTAATGAGGGTTTGGAAAGGGAAAAGGAAATAGATATATAAAAATAAAGTCTAATCTAAGGTGATGTGCCAAGACTTAATAATAGGAATGATAAATCATAGATCTAAGGGCTTGATTGGTATTTGTAATGTCCCAAAAAGGAAAAAACTAAAGATTAAAGTATAGATAATCCATTCATTGACATAAAATAACATTGCATACATTCCTATTGCCAAGAAGAGTCATAAGACATGATCTAGACTAGAAAACTTGCATTCAATTTATAGAAGTTCTCAAATGAAATATCCAAACAATAGTAGCACAGTTTAAAGTTAATCAAATAACCTAAAATAATAGAAAGACTGAACAATTGGCATAGTCTGAGAATCTTTGCAATAATGAAAAAATAGTAATAAAGGCCTGGTGTCTTTTCTAAAATCAATGTTCTTCTAAAAATCCAGATCCTTCCCTCAAAACAAAGAGAAGTATATATAGCTAAAACTCCCACTGTCTTGGAGAGCAATAACATAAAAGATTTTAGGATCCCTAGCAATGATGCAAAATTGAGTATTCCTCTAGGCCATTGCAATAAAAAAAGATTCGAAACCAAGCATCTGGTCATTCCAAGCCCAAGTGCATCCTTCACAAATGATGGCAGTGTCCCAATGAGGTCAAGTAGACAAGTGTCATCACCTTGTAAAGAGAAAGCAATTATGACATGCGGTGACTAGTTGTGGTGTTGGTTCGCTTCATCCATCACCCAAATACAAAACTTGCTGAAGAAACACATGGCAGCATAACGCAACCCATGTGAGTCTTTATCTTTCATCATCAAAAGCCTATGCTAAGGTGAGATGTGGTGTGTGGGTGGAGATCTACTCAAAAGTGAAGGGAAGGACTCATCAATTACGCACAGTGATGATACATGGTAGCATAGCGGGGCCTCTTTTAAATTCAAAGGAAGGAAAACCTTCTGGGAGCGCATAGCAGACATGTGGAGGAGGCAACAAAGTTGACAAAAAAAAGGTTGAGTGGCTCATTTGCGATGCGCGTGCTGGTACTTAACCCAAAAAATATACTTGAAGGGAGCTTGCTGAGTATTTATTCACAACTTTTGGTGACTACCAGGGGCATTTCGCTTGAGGAATAGAGAACCCAAATTTCTCTGGTTTGTAGACCAGAGTGTCATTCATCGGGTGATGGAGTCAGAGCCTAGAAAGAGCTACCTACAGATGCATCCAATCATCCTCAGATGGCCTTGCTATGTTGCACAAATTCTCTTGTGCTCCACCCAGGTCGGACACTTTCTTATAAGGCAGAGTCTCCAGCAAATCGGCCCTTGCCTTGCAATGAAAGAATAGTTGTGCAAGAGGATGACTAACCCCCTCAATGTCAGTTGTGGTGGGAGGATGGCTGAAATTATGGAAAGCATCCAAGTCATTTTCCTTCTCCTCTTTTCTTTTTGCAATTTGCTTGTCTATAGCAATAGAGCCATCTTCAAGGAATAGAGACAGAAAACCCACCTCACTTAAACCGAAGAAACTCTCCCACATGTTGTCCATTATCTAGTTCAGAGTAGCTATAATCACCTTAGTGTGTTGGAGGGCCCAAGAGGAAATGTATAAGCTTGTTTTCATTCTGGGTGGCAACATCCTGATCTTCAATTCCTGCCTTGGCGAGGTCTTCATCAAAGACCGAATAGAGCTTGGTGAGTAGATTCTTTGTTTCTAGAACCCTTTCTTAGATAAACCACAGGAATTGCTCAATTGTACCATGAACCTCCTGGCTTAGTTTTGCTACCTTGGAAATGAACCAAAGCATGGGGTGCAGTGTTAGGAAAAAAGTTTTAATCTTTTCCCAACGAGAAACATACAACTACCTAACCAATGGAATAAGGTCCAACTGGGCAGGGGAAGTCATGAGAGAGATTTTTAGAGAGGTGATCTCTGTATCCTTTAAGTTAATGATTTCAGCCAATTCCACACCTTTTCTTTTTTTGGACACTAGTTGCTCCCTTGAGCTACTAATTTCCTTATGCCATTTTTCCTTGGCTCGGGAGTGATTTTCCAATTGTATGTCAACAGAGGACTTTGTCTCCTGAAGTTATTTTTCTAATTGGGCCTTTCTGCCCTCAAATTCAAGATTTTTCTCCTGTAACTTTTGCTCATATTGAGCTAGTTGATGCTCTAAGGCTTCATTCTTTTGTGCCATCCCTTGATCATATTCAATGCGATGCCACTCCAACTCTTCATTCCTTAGCTACAAATTTTGTTTTGCCAAAGTCAATTGGCTCTGGTATTCTTGATTCTTAGTATGCAACTCATTAACCTCAGCGGGGTTGATGGTCTGAACCTTCGCAAGTCCCTCCTAAAGTTTTTTCTTCTCCTCTTCTGCTGTTAGTGCCCTCTTTGTTAAGTGCACAACATCCGATTCTAGGGATTTCTCCCTTTTCTCCAAAAAACTAGCCTTTTCCTTCAATGATTTAAGCTTCTCATCCATTTTCTTCAGCTGGCGGCTAGTCTTAAGGAAGTTAGAGGTGACCACCTATTGTGTTTCCTCCATAAGCTCAACCTTATCATGTGGTTAGGCTACCTTCATGTCAAGCCCTACTTTATACACTTCATAGTCTTTTGGACACATCTCCCCTTGTGGCTTGGTTACCGTTGGGTACATGGTTGCAAATTTCAACACTTGTTAGGTCTCATTATAGAGAGTTTGCATCTTTGGCCTTGCACTTTTGTATTCTATTTGTGCATGCTTCCCTTTCGAAGTCAATTTATGCCATGAATTAGGTTGGCAACGAGACTTTCCCAACTGCGAAAGGAGCACCGGTAAGTAGGGCATATGGATAGGTAATTTTGATAGGCTCGGGCATTTTATTTTTCTAGAGAGTGATAGTTTGTGGAGAGAAGGGAGGCACATTCCAAAGCTTGGTTTGAGAACCAGTAGAAGGGCTTGTCATTTTCCAAGGTTCAATTGGTGAACTAATGGAAGGACTCATGGACTAAAATGATCAAGGATTTGTCATCATGGAGTTTGCTTGCTGTGAGAGAAGGGGAGGATTTGCAACAATAGTAGAAGTAGGGGTGCCAACAGCGAGTAAGCCTTTAGAAAGTGAGGCAAGGAAGGTTTGAGTGGTAGTAATTTTCATAAGGGTTCACAAAGGAGTAAAGGCAAATGGAGTGGCCTATGAGAACTGGGAGAAACCTCCCATAATCATTGGATCAAAAATGGGAACCAAAGGGCCTGCACTCATGGTGGGGGTTGCTACGGAGATAGTGGAGGATACCAAGGACTGAGAAGCAAGATAAGAATGAACAAAAAATACCTATTGACTGGTCGATGGTGGCTCCTAACTCGTTATTGGATCTTCCTCTCCTTCGGGTTCCTGGCTAGTTGGAAGCACCTGGCTTGTGGTGGGTTCTTGTGAACTCTCTCCAATAATGGCTTATGTACGATGTCGCTTCACGGGCGGGGTTTCCCCAACCTTGACAGTTACTGCCGGATATTGTTGTAACACTCTAGTCACCTTAGTAGCCCAAGTGAGTGTGTGAGAGGCCCTTGATACATTGAACCACCCATTTGTAGCTACATAGGCGGGCTGTCCTGCAAAGCTTTTCTTCTGCGATGTGGAGGGCACAAAAGTCCCCACTTCTTCTTCTTCTTGTTCTTTGGACCCACCTTCTAGGTCATTTCCTTTATTGGTGCTGGAGTTAGAGGTTGCATGTTCATCATCCCACCATTTTTCAAATACTTTTTCATCCTTCAAGCTTCCATAAGGAGCATCCAACTATCTTGTTTCTTGGCGATATTTCTAGAAGGCTCTTATTTTCTCATTAGTCTATTCCTCTTCTTTCCACAACTTGTTGAACATGGTGCACTCCATTTGGAAACTATCCTTAGCCTTCACCACCATGAAGTTGAATTTTTACCATGGCTCTCTGTAGTATTGTGTGGGGATACATGCTAGTTCAACAAAAAATTCATCCTTGTCCTCTCGTGGGTTGTGCCTCTTTTCCCAGTAGGGTCAAGGAGTGTGAATAACCTTAATGTGTGGCTATGATAGATCATTGAAAGGATTGTACTCTCATTTATCACATATCAAAACCAACCCTAAGTGAGTGAGTTTATCCTCCAATAGCTGGTGCGACTGTTTCTTTGCCAAGGCCACTATTTTGAAACCCTTTAGACAAGTGAAGAATCCTTTCCTCTTGATGCTTTGGCTGATGCAGAAGGTATAATCAATAATGCACACCTGCTGATACATTTTGAGCATGAGCACTCTATTTGTGACATAGGCTGGGAGTTGGAAAGGTTGATCAATGAAGCCCCACATTTGAAGGATTGTGAAATCTACACCAAAGAACCAGTCACAAGCGGGAGTGAAACTCTGCATATATCTAGTTTGATCTATGTTGAGCCAGATCATGTCACCTCCTCCTTGTAAA
>VDFB02000003.1:481392882-481486938 GCA_007258455.2 Sequoia sempervirens | reverse complement strand
AGCCTTAGCTTTGGTATTTGCCTTGGAATACCAACCCAAAGGCTTGGAGGGCATTCCCAAAGACCAGAGACGTGTTTTTTTCCAAATTCAACAAATTTTCACATAATCGGGTTCGTGCTCACCATCAAGATTGCATCCGGTTCAATATCAAGAAAATCGAATACATGGGTAATGTTAGGTTCTTTATTAGCTTTCGAACGATGTAATTTTTTTCACTTTCTAACAATGTTAAACTTTTCATCCATAATTTCTTTTGATTGTATGTCAGTTTTTCTTCAAAAAGCAGTGTTTGGTATTTTTTCGCTATAAATTAACCGCTCATCAAATTTTGAAATAAATTATATTTTTAGAAACTAGACTCCATTCTACAATTTTTTAAAAATAAAATTTTAGAAAAATATTTTTAGTTTCAAAAAATTTGAGGGGGGGAGCACGCCAAATTTATGCTTTTTAGGAAGTGCCTACCTAGAAAATTAATAAAAAATCAAATATTCATTAAAAAAATTATCAAAAAATATCCAAATCCTTACTACATAATCGCTATCTAACTTCCGACTAGAGCCGCATTTTAAAAATACTAAAAAAAAGTCCACCGTGCTCGGGTCACACAAGAGTTGCTATGTTATGTTTTTCTGACAAAAACAACAGCAATTTGTGTGTGTCCCTCTTTTGAACCCCTTAATCTCAACCATTTTCAAAATAAATTAGTAGTTTAGAAAGAAGACTCAGAGCACTATGGTCCTTGTTTTTGTTCCATCAAAAAATTTTGAGTGTAGCTATCCTCAATTTCACGTCCAAGGTCAGTATTTCCTGATTTCAGAAAAAAAGTGACCACTTAAGCCCCTTTTTTGGGAACCATCTTGGTGCACTTACCCTTACATCCAACAAAAATGGTCCAATAGTTGAACATGTTTTTGACAATCCTTCACATTTTATGGGAAAATACAAGATATTTATTGTGCTCACCTTTTATATTTGTGATAGGACAAACTATTTATATGAAATGCTCCAATGCATATATAGTGCTACCCCAATAGTTGTACACATGAGAACAATATTTTTTCACAATGATAATTGTAGACACCTAAAAATGTCTCAATGGATCACATTGGCTAACTAACATCATTTCATCCTCAAATCCATCCTCTTTTCGCTTGTTTAAAATTAAATAAGCCTAATTATTTAATTAAATGTCTTATTTTCACCTATTAATCTAATTGACCTAATTGGTTTAATTCACCCCCTCTCACACTGACATTTCATCTAATTTAATTAAATAATGCAAATTATTTAATTTTAACTCTAAGTCCTCTTATTTAATTAAATAACCTAAACTATTTAATTAAATATCATATTTGCATCTCCTTTTCATTAAATAAATTAATAATTTAATGAATATCCTCACATTCCTCATCTTGCACATTCAAATTTAGTTTTAATTAACTAAATTGCTAATTTCCCTCTCATCCACTTGCATAGGGAATATTCCAAAGGAATATTCTACTATTTTCCTCAAAAAAGTAATGATTACTCCAAAAAAACTTTGAAACAACTTTTTAAAGTTGTTGCAAAGTGTGTTTGTTTGCATGATTGTGAGCCCTTGATCTTTTTTGATCCATGTGATTTGATTCTCAACCATTGGTGAGAATCATTTATCCATGTTTCCTCCTCCTTTCATTTGTGACCATTGATAGATCAAATCAATCTCATCCATTGCATTTTCATTTGATCTTCATTAAATCAATTATTTAATGAATATCATATAATTCCCCTAATTTGCATAATTGAAACTTTGTTTTAATTATCAGATTACTAATTCTCCCACTTGCAAGGGAATATTCCAAGGGAATATTCCTCCTTTGCACATTCCTCTAAGAGGGGAATATTTCTTCCCCTTTTGCACAATTAAACTTTGTTTCAATTTGAAAAATATTTATTTTCTTACCCATGAGAATATTCCAAAGAATATTCTTTCTCCTCACTCATTTGAAAAAGGCAATATTCTTACAAAACTTCATGTGCAAGTTAACTCAAAACTTCATATGTAAATTAACTCAAAACTTCTTGTGCAAGTTAACTTGTGACCTCTTGTACATGTTAAAAGTGAGTTTGTTTGAAGGAATGAGAACCCTTGATTAAATATCAACTTGCATTCTCATCCCTTGATGAGAATCCATGATCCATTCCTCCAACTTCTTCCATCCTTGACCATTGATTAGCCTTTTTTATCTTAACTCTTCATTCCTTATTTGTTTTTCTATAAATAGGTCACTATTTGGAGACAAAATGATCCATCTTTTAACATCAAAATTATGATGTTAAAATTACTCTTACATGCACTCACATTTAGCACAATTTTAGTTTATTTTAATTGCACCATATTAGCTTAGCTTCTATTAATGGCTTCCATGATAACATAGATGCATACTTTTGGCTTATTTGTTAATTAGGATTTTAATCTTTTAAAGCTTGCATACATTTAGAGTAGATTTACATACACCTATATCAATCATCTTAGTATATATCATGTTAATTTAACATTTAAATCATGTTTTATCACATATCTCTCATCAGTTACATCAATTCTCTTCAATAAAATCGATTGAAACAAGCTCATTATCTAAGGGATTGAGAAAGGGTCGTTATTCCACATCAATGCGACACCACTCCCCCAATAGGATAAGTTTTAATGTTTTAGATTAGAGATTTTTCAAGCTTTCATGATTTAGAATGTTAGTTTTAATGGCTTCTTTTTCTTTGTTTACAGTGGTGATCTTATTGGGATTGATGATTAGTGGGTTAAATATGGGCTCGAATTGGTATGGATCAATTGTAGTTAACCTATACTATGACATTGGTCACAATAACAATATGACTTATTTTATTAAATGAGCATCTTATTTTATAAATGACACACTTTTATGTAGTGGATAGTTATAACATTTATTTGAGACAAAATTACTTATTTCATTTGTTAATGAATGCATTTATGCTTTTTTATAACTATAGGTTCTCATGTGTTCAAGTATGAGTCCATCTTGACCAACATTTGCTTATTTTTTATTTACATGTGGACTATTTATTTACAATATATAGTAAATATGTGGTAAGATTGAATATTATAAGCACAAATGCTATAACAAGAATTGGACCCCACACAACTACTGACCCCTCTCCTCTAACTATAATGGCGGGTCATACCAATAAACTAAAAAACATACACTTAACCACTAAATTCCCTCCATCATCACTTTTACTTAAAAAAATTAAGTTCAAAAGTGCAAGGGGATTAAATCATAAATCTATCAATTACAAAGCCACACCAAAATCTTTGAAGCTAGAATGGAATGGGATTTTGAGGAAGCCTTGAATAAATAATTGTGTCGAAATGAGAATGCACTCATTCAGAAAAGCATGATAAGGAGAAGTATTCTAGAGTCTTGCATAATAAGTAATTTAAGAAACTATTATTTGTTTTGACATGAACAAATTAGATCATTTCAGTGATCATCTTATATGTAAAATACCCTTGAAACTATTGTTTCATACTATGCGTGTACATGTAAGCTCACTATTTTACAATAAAAAATTCTTATAAACACAATAAATTTGAAATTAAATTTAATCATTGAAAATAAGAAAAATAAATGAAAAATAACCTTAAATTCTATTAATAAATTTGAAATTGATAAATAAAATATAATTCAATATTTAAAATTATGTAATAGATTATAACTTACAAGATGAAAAAAAAATCGATTATACATCAATCAATTCTAAATTTTAGAAAAGAGGGAGAGTATAATCAATCTAAAACATGTACTAGATAAGATTTAGTTGATAAATTCATGAATTAATGCTACCCATTTGTATTAGTCTATTGTCTATTGAAGTATAGCATATTATTATATGTATCTTTTAGCATATAATGCTAACTTTTTGTCTATAATATTTACTTTAATTTGTTTGTATGAATGCATGATTTATGATTTAATCATGGGTTGATTAGATTTTTTTTATATTAATTATATATTAAAAAAATTATAAAAAATTATATGAATTTTTTTTAACATATTTAGTTAATATTTATAATTCTCTAAATATTTTCTTTAACTAAGTAGCACCTCCCATATTTTAATATTTGTTCTATGCTTAACATATTTTGGTGCTTATCTTGCTAACATTTGTGTAATACAACCTGTATTAAGAATTGTTTTTACCACTAACTAAGCATGCACTTATTTGGAAGTTTTATTTTGATGTTTAATCTCAGTAAGGTGGAACATAACATAAGATTGTACATAATTTTTTTATACTTTTCTTCTTAAAAAATATATATTTTTCTATTGTACTTTTTTTTTTTTATTTGTTGAATTTATTTTTTGAAATTGGGATAAATATTTGAATGCATTGATATTCAATTTTTTTCATATTTTTCTTTAGTATCATGAAATTCTATACCTTCTATGCAAGTTAAATCAAAAAGATAAACTATATGGGTGATTATGTTTGAGGTTAGAATGAAAGGTGAAATTGAGCTAATTAGTGTGATTTATTGAGTGAAATTATGAGAAATAAATAGCATAATTGAGAGTAGGTAAATTCCTTGTTACCTCTTTTCAACCATTGTCTTCATAGTAAATTTTCACTCATCTAATTTAATTTATATTCAAATCAAAACCTCTTAGGTGTTCTAGATTCTACCATAAATGAGAATTTGAGATAGGATCTATTGTTGGACAAAGATCGCATGCACTCCACTTCATAGATGATCAAATTTCAAAATAGTAAGGTGGAGAATTTATCTTGAAAAGAGAGAATTCTAGAGAAAATGCAAGAGAATGCAACTAGCACTCACATTACTCTTTCTAACTAATAGAGAAGAGAGGTGAGTTTTGTATATATAGAAAAAAAAACCTGGAGCATATACATCCAAGAGGTGTAATAACTCCAAGTACTTAGATTCTAGCCAAGATCTTTACCTACAATGTAAGTAAAAATTATATGGTTATATTTACTTGGATAAGAAAAAACAAATGGTTATGAGAGATGGCTAATAAATCCAAAATATAGTGTGAGGCTCAACTACTCAAATGTGGGTGAGAGAAACATAAATAAATAATAGAGTATGACATGTTCTATCATATTAACCATGCCTAAATAACCTAATAAAGCCTAATTATATCTATAGGAAAAATAAATATCCCCTAACATAATAAAAATAAAAAACTAAGATAACACCACCTTAAGTGTAGCTTAGATGGATGGAAAGACGGGTTTGAGCGAATGAAACCTGATGAGGAGCCCATATACAAAGATATCCCTCCAAAAATAGGAGGCTCACCATAATAGGAGTACCCTCCCCCAAAAATATAACTTCATAAAAATTAAAGGACTAAGAATTCCCCATAATGGTGACCTATCATGTACCCCCACCAAAGCTTGCAAATGAAGGATCTTGCTTTTAGTGGAGGGTTTTATGAAGATGTTTGAAATCTACTATGGTGTTAGACAATACTTAAGATCAATGATATTTTCTTGAATTATCACTTGGATGTAGTGTGTGTGAAGGGATTTTGCATATAAAGTGAACAATTTAAAAACTAAATTGAACAACACAAAAAAATAAACAAACACTTAGAGTAGGCCTAATAAATCTAAAAAAAATATAAGATAAATGTATTTAATCCTATGATTGACTCCTTGTTGCACATAAAAGTTGATTTTCACTTGATTTGTTTTGTGTGTGCTTATATTTCTCTAGCATAAAATTTCATTCCAATTCTTGTTAAAATGTCCTAGGTTAAGGTTGGATTTATAGAATTTTTATTGGAGAGATCTATGGCTAAGATTTATTGAGACATCTCAAGAAAGAATGGAGTGTCAAGTGTGACAAGGAAATTGCATATGAGAATGGGCTCAAAGATTCAAGGAGGATCAAGGGATGTGATTGAGCTTGGGGAATAATAGATGTTGAGGATTTTATTGGGGGTAAATGGAGGAACCTCCTTGAAGTACCTTTGGAAAGATCCTCATAAAGGTGGATTTTGTCACCACCTTACCCATGAGGTACCAAGGTGTACAAACAAGAATTAAATATTTCTATTTATCAAAAAGAGGTGGATGGAGGGAATTTAAAATTATTATTTATGAAAAGAGAAGGACAAGGCCATACCTCCCAAGTACATGGGAGTATTTATAAATGGAGCACTTAAGGTTGACCCATGCTTGTGTCATACAAGAAAGGACAAGTAGGATTGTGTGGGGATTTAGAGTGGTCAAATCCTCACTTAGTCATTGGTTTAGGCATGTACACATGATTAGGGGAAGATTAGTGGGCAATGGTCGATTAAGAACAGGTTATGGAGGATGTGAAAAGATAAGAATTAAATACATAAAATTATTTATTTAATTTTTTAGAGGAATTGGAACATTAGGGTAGGAAAATAATTAATAATAATAATTTATCATAGGTTAAAAACTTACGAAAGATAGAAGAATACTTTTTAGATCAGTATCAAAATAGTGGGAATATTATTTAATTAATATATAGGTCAAAAATATAATAAATCAAGATAAATTGATCAAATGTGAATGATCAATTTTAGGTTTTTACATTTTTCCCCTCTTTGAAATGATGTCAAAATAATGTTATTTTTTGAAGAAAAATAAAATATAGGTCCTATAAAGAAAAACATAGTGAAATAGATGCTTTGATGAGGAAGAGATGAAAAGTAGTCAGGATGGTGATGCCCCTTAAGAGAATAGGTGGTTGAAAAAGGGCTTGGATGGCCTCTCGGAAGAAGGAAATGACTAAAAAATAAAAAAGAGGATAAAAATAAGGATGGAGGAAAATAAATGGAGAAAAATAGAGCTATCAAGTGAAAAATGGTAGTAAGAAGGTGATTATGGGGCTATTAGGGGTGAATAAATAGGATTAAGGATGGTAAGAACTATTCATTTTTACCTTAGTGAATAATTCTTTGGAGGAGATGAGCAGAGAGATGGTTCCAAATGTACTAATTGTGGAGCACCACATGGACTAGGTGAGGAGATGGGGTTGATCAAAGGGCACAAGTGAAGGGCTAAGTACCAATAAACTTGTCTTTAGGAGTTTTTTGATGCATCTATGAGGGATCAAAAATCATGTTGGATGCATCCATAGATCATGATTCAAAATGTGTGTCCCTAATTTAGAAAATACATTGAAAAGGGGTGGATGTGGAGTTCTTTGGTGGATTTACTAGATTGGGATGAGTGTGTGATGAAAAGAGATGATCCTTTTATTTTCAATGAATGCATTGCAAAATTCACAAATTGGTAGAAGAATAGGTGAAACTATTTGTAATGCCCCGTCGTACAAACCCCAAAGGACAACTAACAATGCAACAATTTTTTTTTTTGAAAACATAAAGAATAAACACTAAGTTTACTGATGCAACAACATAGCTAATGATTACAAGTTAAACACCTAAGTCCCTTAGGGTACATGAGTTGACATTACATAATCTATCCCATAACAAAGTTGATAAAATTAATTACCAATTCTACTAACGTAACTCATTCATTCACATATGTTCATTTAAGCATTTATTATAGATAAGCAATAAGACAAGAATGAACCATATAGAAACCACACATGTATTCATAACAAATTGTACTTGGAAATATAAAGAACATATTTTCTCAGTTATAACACAACATTAACTATATTAACAATTATGGTTCAAGAATGAATTACATAATGTGATTATACATTACATCAATCTACAAGTACATCTCATTCAGCAATTACTCAAGGTTACATCATAAGTCTACCCATTCACATGGGAAGATAACAAATCAATACACAGTATAGTAGAATTACAAACTGTATACATCTAGAAACATATAAACTCTAGATCAAGCTGTCTTTGCAAACTCTACACTGAAAGGTATAATTGCAAGATAGGGAACCCAATGGTGTGCATAGCACATTCCACCCAACCACCCCTATGCTAGGAGTAAATAAGAAAGCGTCCCCAACCAAGAACATCCAAACAAATACACAAGACTAAACTCCAAGCATGGAAATCTAACACACCCATAAAGAGATTTACACAACATCAAAAGACCACTTCTAGAGGTTAGCAACAAAACAACTCAAGGGAAAGCTAGAGGAGTGATGCAGGAGCATCCAGTGGTGTAAGGGCAATCTTGCATCACCCAAAAATAGTTAAATTTCAAGTTTCTCAGTTTTTTGATGTTTTTGCATTTTTGGATACCCTTTTCGTCATAATGAAATTCCCAATTTATGGTTTTTATTTTCTATTCTTGGGTTGAAAGATATTGCAGTTTTAGTTTCCTAGATTTGCACCTGAAAATCTTCTAAGTTAGATTTGAGGCACTTAGAGTTCTCGGAACAGCCCTGAAACTTGCTGAAATCGGTGTAGCCAATTTCAAGCACGTTATTGACTTCGAGACCTTTCCAACGGTTCGCGAATCAAAGTCTCAGATCAAAAGTTATGGCCCTGGGAAGTTGGTGCACTTTCTAGAAGATACAATTGTAAATGTTCTTTTGAAATTTGAACTTCAAGTTGTAATTTTTTGGCGCCAAACCACCTAAACTCAAATTTGAATGTTGTTTTGGCTCCAAACTAAAGAGGAGCTCTATTTATGGGCGGGTTTCTAATTTTTGGGTAACTTTTTGCTCGCATATTGAAAGGGTGATTTTGTAGCTTTCAGAACTTGCATGTGTTGTAGAACTTGGGGATTTGAGATCCTCTACATGCAAAAAGCTCCATTTTCTGAATAATAAAAATTATTCTCTTGTTTGTGGGTTATTTTCTAAGTCTCAGGCTGCGCCCTCATCAAGTGGCATCAGAGCGAGTTTTCTTCAGCATGTGGACAGATTGCCAATCGTGAGGCAGTTCACACCAGGACTGTGGTTGTGGGTCGAGGCCAAGAAAGATGCCTCCAAGAGTGATGCCTGGTAGGCATGGTGGTGCCAGAGGTGGTCGAGGCAGTAGAAATGCTGGTGGAAGAGATGCACTGGTAGCCCTCCAAAGACAAATTGATGAGTTACAAGAGCAGTTGAGAAGAGGGTTAAAACTGAGGGAGAAAAGTGAGGATGAAGGAGAGGAAAAAGGTTCAAATGTAGAAGAGGAAGAAGAAGCAATTGATCAAGACCAAATGTAGCTAATAATGGTCATTTCAAAGATCGAGTAAAGACCCAGAGTAGAAGTCCCCAATTATTTTGGAAGTCTGAACCCGGAAGAGTTGATCGACTAGATACCCAAGCTAGAAGAATATTTTGAGTATGAGGAAATAGAGGACCCAGATTGGGTTAAGTTTGCAAAAATGAAGCTGAAGGGCCATGCCAGTATTTGGTGGAAAGAGGTCCAGTTGGAAAGAAATCGAAGAGGAAAAGGAAATATCACTAGATGGCATCACATGGTAGAGAAACTAAAAAGCAGTTCATACCAGTGGACTACGAGTTAGATCTGTTGAAGAAATTGTAAGGGTTGAAGCAAGGAAGCAGATCTGTGAAAGAATATACTAAATATTTTCACAAGATAATCATCAGAACGGGCCACATAGAGGCCAATAAGGAGAAGGTAGCCCGATATCTTAATGGGTTACAAACCGAGCATTCAAGAGGAGTTAAGCCTAGTCAAAATGACCACCATTGAGGATGTGTATTAGTTTGCTCTAAAGGTGGAAGAGAAGCTGAACAAAAGATTTGATGGCAAGCAAAAAGGACGAGGAGGTCAAAGTGGAAGGGGCAATGGAAGACCTTCAGGAAGCCGAAATGATGATGAAAAGAAAAGTGAAGATGTGGGTACCAGCTAAAGCCAAAAGAATGACAACTTCTACAGCCCTCGTGATCAAAATAGTGGTGATCAAAGAGGTAGAGGATGAGGGAGATATGGACAACGATTTAGAAGAGGTGGTTTCAAAGGAACATGTTTCAGTGTGGTGAAGAAGGGCATCGAGCCTATGAATGTCCACAACACCAAGAAGGGCAGACAAAAGGCCAGAAGGTCATGGAAGGGTTGCGCATAGATGAGGAGGCCCAATCTGAACATTCAGATGATGCTGAAAGGGGAGAAGCCCTAGTGATTTGGAGAGGGTTTGAAAAAGGAAGGGACAAGGTGCAAGTGCGAAAATTTGTGTCATTATTGTGGGGAGCACCGATAATATAGTGTCAGAGATGGTCACAAAGTTGAAGCTGAAGAGGGAAAGGCACCGCATCCATATCTGGTTGCAAAAGACCACAAAGTTTTGGTCAATGAGCGCCTAGTAAAGTTCAAGATCGGAAGCTACCACGATGAGGTACTCTGTGATACCATCCCCATAGATGCATGTCACATGTTGTTGGCAAGGCCATGGCAGTTTGATAGGCAAGCTATACATGATGGCTATGCAAACACTTATTCCTTGACAAAGGATGGGGTTCGTCACAAGTTGAAACTCCTGAAGGAGACCAAAGAAAAAGTATGCAGTAGTGCTAGAATTTGTTATGTAGATGAAAGAAAATTTTTAGAAGGTATGAAGCATGAGCGTGTGTGTTATGCATTGATTCTTAGAGTGAGTAAGGAGGATAGTGAGAAGGTTCCAGAAGAAATTTATGGGATGTTGGATGAGTTTTAGGATATTGTTTCTGATAATGTGTCTGAGGGTTGTAGATGCCTTAAGCAGGAGGCATACATTAATGACAAAGATGCAGATTGAAGTGGTTGGATTTAATGAACTTAAGACACTGTACATAGAATATCCTAATTTTGCAGAGGCTTGGAAAGCTTGCAAGGAACCTATTACAGTGGATAGGACAAGGTGGCTAGATTTCATAATCTAGGATGGCATGTTATTTAAGGTAAGTCAATTGTGTATCCCGAGGAGTTCAATGAGGGATAACCTGATAAAGGAGAAGCATAGTGGAGGAATGGCAGGACATTTTGGTCGGGATAAGACCATTGCCATTATTAGTGAGCATTATTATTAGCTTCAGTTGTCATAGGATGTGAAGAAGTTTGTACAAAGCTGCAGGGTATGTTAGATGGCTAAAGGAGTGAGCCAGAATACAAGCTTATATCAGCCCTTACCTGTACCAGAGAGGCCATGGGAGGATATAAGTATGGACTTTGTTCTTGGTTTGCCAAGGACACAATGAGGGAATGATTCAGTATTTGTGGTGATTGATAGGTTTTCGAAGATGGCACTTTTCATTCCATGTCAGAAGACCCATGATGCAGTCCACATTGCTGACTTGTTCTTCAAAGAGGTGGTGAGGCTACATGGTCTGCCAATTGTTTCAGATCGTGACACCAAATTTGTGTGGTACTTTTGGAGGACCTTGTGGAAGAAGCTGAAGATAGAGTTGAAGTTCAGTTCAGCACACCATCCACAAACAGATGGGAAAATAGAGGTTGTTAACAGGAGTCTGGGTAACCTACTGAGATGTTTGGTAGGAGATAAACCCAAGGGATGGGACTTGATCTTACCCCAGGAAGAATTTTCTTACAACAATTCTATCAACAAAAGCACTGGTAGATCATCGTTCCAGATTGTGTATGGAGGTAGCCACATAATAGCTCCAGAATTGAGGAAGATGGACCAAGAGAAGAAAATAAGTGCTAAAGCCAAAGATTTTGCAGAGCACATTAGGAATATACATGAGAAGGTACGAGAACACATTAATAAGATGAATATGCAATATAAGGCTAAGACATATCAGAAAAGGAGGAATAAAGAGTTTCAGACTGGCGATGAAGTAATGGTCCACTTGAGGAAAGAAAGGCTTCCCGTGGGAACCTATAACAAATTGAAGATGAAGAAATTTGGTCCCTGTAAGATTTTGAAGAAGCATGATTCAGGGAATGCATATGAGGTAGAGTTGCCTGATGGAATCAACATTTCCCCTGTGTTCAACATTTTAGATGAAGGTGAGCAATAGGGCAGTATGGCATTCTAACACCTACTTCAGAAAGGGAGGAGATTGAAGCAATCTTGGATAGTCATGTGGGAAGGAGTACCAAAAATAGGTAGTATGAAGAATATCTGGTGAAATGGAGAGGAAGTCCTATGGAAGATTCATCCTGGCTATCTAAGGCAGCAGTTGACCGGTTGGGTTTTCCTCAACCATCTGAGACATGACAGGTCACTTCTCAAATTACCCTAGGTGTCTGATGCAGGAGCATCCAGTGGTGTAAGGGCAATCTTGCATCACCCAAAAATAGTTAAATTTCAATTTTCTCAATTTTTAGATGTTTTTACATTTTTGGATACCCTTTTCGTCATAATGAAATTATCAATTTATGGTTTTTATTTTCTATTCCTGGGTTGAAAGATATTGCAGTTTTAGTTTCTTAGATTTACACCTAAAAATATTTTGAGTTAGATTTGAGGCACTTAGAGTTCCCGGAAAGGCCCCAAAACTTGCTAAAATTGGCATAGCCAATTTCAAGTGCATTATTGACTTTGAGACCTTTCCAACGATTCAAACGGTTCGCGAATCGGAGTCCCGGATCAAAAGTTATGGCCCTGGGAAGTTGGCGCACTTTCTAGAAGATACAATTGCAAATGTTCTTTTGAAATTTAAACTTCAAGTTGTAATTTTTCAGCGCCAAACCATCTAAACACAAATTTGAATGTTGTTTTGGCTCCAAACTAAAGAGGAGCTCTATTTATGGGCGGGTTTCTAATTTTTGGGTAACTTTTTGGGGACAAGCTCGCATATTGCGAAAGGGTGATTCTATAGCTTTTTGTAACTTGCATGTGTTGTAGAACTTGGGGATTTGAGATCCTCTACATGTAAGAAGATCCATTTTCTAAATAATAAAATTATTCTCTTATTTGTGTGTTATTTTCTAAGTCTCAGGCTATGCCCTCATCAAGGAGAGTGTCGTTGCACAATCCTACATGGGTTATCCTGACTGCCTATCTCTAGGCGTCGGCCCCCATCTATGGTTATCCTGACAGTCTCACTAGGTGTCGGCCCCATAGGGTGACTTGTGCGAAACTGTTAACCTC
Organism: Sequoia sempervirens; assembly: GCA_007258455.2. Classification (NCBI taxonomy): domain Eukaryota; kingdom Viridiplantae; phylum Streptophyta; class Pinopsida; order Cupressales; family Cupressaceae; genus Sequoia; species Sequoia sempervirens. Next base: position 481,473,927 of record VDFB02000003.1, on the reverse strand, counting down.
TCATGGAGATGAGGCAATGATCTTGCCAACCACATCCTTCTCATCCCACCTTTAGTTTGTGAAAGCACTAACAAGTGGACGAGGCATCTACAATTATCTTGTTAATGTTTAACTACCTACCCTCTAATTAATTAATTAGGTTATCACTCATTACTCAAACTCTAAAGTGGGTTATCCTGAAAGCCCCTTTGTGTGTCGACGCCCACGTAGAGCCACTCTCCCTAGAACCAAAAACATAACAAAAAATTCTAAGGGGTTGTACCAACAAGAAAATTATACCACCAAATAGAACAACTATGAGGAAAAACCATCTCGCTAAAGGTCATGTAAATCAACTCCCATAAAAATAGTACAACCCAAATAAATTAACTCAAAATCACAACTAAAGTCAAAATAGAGACAAGTATCAAATTAAAAATCACATAATAAACCACCATTTTCCCATTCCTCTAGAAGTTTAAAAAATAACCTTAACTCCTATAGAAAGGTTGACTAACTTAAGGGTCCCCACATGCTTATAACCCAACTCATGGAAACCAACAAAGAACTCAAAGAAAATTAAAGAATTAAATAATTATTCAACAAGATTTTGTTTAAGAATGAAAATTTACTGTACTTAACAATCACATTTTAACATAACTCATTGCACAATATCCACCATGGAAATTAAACTATCACTTAACTCAAACTATTTCATTTATTAAAATCACTCAATTTGATTTAATAAATTATTCATTTTCAATTTGTCCAGAACATACACATGTATACGTATACTTATATATACACATATATATGTATGTATATTTAAATACAAGATCAATTTGATTATTTCATTCCCACAAATCTCAACATATTATATATATATATATATATATATATATATATATATATATATATATATATATATATATATATATATATATATATATATATATATACATATACATATACATATACATATACATATATATATACCTGTGTATTATATATACATATATAATAAATATATGTTAATATAAACCAATTTAAATAAAAACAAAATTTATAAATCACAATCTATATTTTAAAAATGAAAATTTTAATTAATTTTTTTTTTAAAACAAACGTAGCTGGGGAAAGCTGCAAACCTCCCCATATAGGAAGGTCGTAGCCCCTCCCAGGGCTATGTTGATGGGCTACGTGCAACCCTCCCATGCCCATGACACTGTAGAGGGGGCAGGGTTGGGGTACGGCATCACCGCCCCTTCCCCAATCCTATTAAATCTAAAATAATTTTTTTGTTTGTAATTTTTTTTTTTAATATATAATTTTTTTAAATAAAACCATCTTCAGAAAAAATAAATACAGAATTAAAAACATAGACCCTTTTTTTATATTTATTTCACATAATTTTTTTTTAAATATATTCTCAAACAATACAAATTGTCTGGAAAAATTTACACACAAATTTTCTACAAGGAACCAGAATTTTCACAGAGAAAATTTTATTTATTTATTTTTTAAAATTTTTCCAGACAAATAAATTAAATTGGAAAAATAGAATTAAATTATATTCATCTACAGGAAAATTGGATATGGATTTTTTCCTAATTTTAACAGGAAGATTTTCAATCCCTAACTTCAGAGGTTTCAAAATATCTCTATTGTTTTTCCTTTGTGTTTTTCTATTGTTTTAAAAATAACCTTTTACAAGGTTCTCTGATTTCACTATAAAGTTTTCTACAGAGGCAACAAAATAAACTCGGTGAAACTTTAGAAGTCGTCAACAAAAATTTTCTACAGAGGAACTTTTAACAAACTTTTCTACACAAAAGCATCCAACAAATTTTCTACAAAATTAAATTTGTACAAACAATCTTTTCAAAACAACAGAATAATTAAACAATAGTAAAGGAACCTGTTTTCTGAAACTTGAAGGAATGAGGGTTGGAGCAAAGCTTCACCTTCAAAGTTCAACTTCTAAGACCTTTCTAGAATCTTCACTTCTAGCAAGATGCAAAATATGAGCCCAAAAATATATTCTGAAAATCTCCTCAAATTTTTAACCAAAAACCCCCAAAACCCAAAAAACAATTCTACAGCCAATTTTCTTTCCGTGAAGTAACTTCTTGCCATTCACAACATGCCCATATTCTCTCTGAGAATATTTTAAAACAAGAGATTTTTATTCAATTCCCACTCACTCCCGTAAATATTCCAATTATAATTTAACTAATTTTTTATTATTTTCTTTTGATAATAATAAAGCATTTATGTTATTTAATTAATTTAAAAATTCAAGAACTAATATCATTTACCTTATACAAATTTAAAATTCTAATTCACATTATAGCATCTAATATTTTTATTTAAAAACTATTCACTCAATCAAGACAATTTAATTAATTAATTTTAACTACAATTACCTACAAATAATCATATCAACTAAATAACATTAATTAATCACACATAAAATAAAGATTAATTAAATAACAAATATTTACAAACTAAAAGAAATAATCAACACTAACCCAAACTTAAACGAAGACGAGGTTGAGAAAAAGACACCATTGAACTCACAACAAGGTGACGAACTTGGGACAAGGACACTTCCTTATCAACTCCCTTTTCAACATCATACCTATTGGGTTTATGGGACATGCTCAAACCTATCAAGCTAGTGGAGTCAATGTCTAGTACTTGCATCCTGCATAGAAACAAATGTCAAGTAGCATGTAAATCTCTATTGTAGACATACCGTGAAAGGTAATCAAGGGGTAGTGGGGCACTTGCAAGCAAGTGATGCTACTCCATCCTTTCACCAAGACTCACTAGCAAACACATAGAAATCCATAGCATCATAGAATCACAACATCACCACATATATTATTAAATAAAAACCATAACATAACCATATAACGTAATCACCATGAAATGTATCATCAAGCATCATAAGTAATGTCAAGTGCAGCAAACCAACTAAACTATGAATCCACACACAACCAATCTAGTGAACTAGTCACCATTACAAACCAAGTACAAAACCAACACAAAAGAGTATCAATGACATAAGGGGTATTACATCCTCCCCCTCTAGAACATGGCTTACTCCTGGAAGCCACTAAATAAATATGCGTAAGCCTCTCTAATATGGGATGCATCCTCCCATGTCGCCAAAGTCTCATCATTCAGGTCCCACTGAACCCACACCTATTCAATATCTTTGCCCCTAAGGGAAAGTCTCTAATGTTGTAGCATGGGCACGGGCTCAAGTGCTAGCTGCCCGTCCTCGACCTAAAGAGCATTCCAATCAAGTACGTGAGTAACATCTGGATAATATGGCCTAAGTACTGAAACATGAAAAATATCATGAATCCACGATAGACTGGGCAGCAATGCTAGGTGGTAAGCAATGGGGCCAATCCTATCCAAAACTTCAAATGGACCTACAAATCAAGGCATGAGCTTGGAACCCTTTCCGTAACAGATTGGGCTCTTTTACGATCGCACTCTCAGAAATACTTGATCACCAACAGAGAACTAACAATCAACTCTATGTGCATCAACGTATTTCTTTTGTCTATCTTGAGCTGCCATAAGTTGGTCTTTGATGCGAGCTACCTATTGTTCCATGTCCTGAAGCATTTCGGGACCTAGGAGAACTCTGTCCTCAAGATGGTCCCAACTTAATGGGGTCCTATGACACAATAAGAAGTGTCTTCATCTCACAAGGGCATGAACCACTGTGGCTAACTCCAAGTCATGTGTGGGGTGATTTAGCTCATGATCCTTGAGTTTACATGATTCATACACAATTACACATCCTTCTTGCATCAAGATGGATCCTATGCCCTCCAAGGAAGCATCGGTGCACACCATGAAATCCCCAGTAGGATCAGGAACCACCAATATTGGTGCATTAGTCAACCTATCCTTAAGGGTCTCAAATGTTATCACTAATTAGACCAAATGAACTTCTTCCCATTCCTTAGAAGGGAAGTAATGGGATGTGCAATCCTAGAAAAACCCTATACAAACCGTTGATAATAGCCCGCTAACCCCATAAAACTGCAAAACTCTGGAACATTCTTAGGTGTTGGCCAATCAACAATAGCCTAGATCTTTGATGGATCCACTATGATACCTACACCTGAGATGATGTGCCCCAAGTATTTCACTTCAGTTTTGTAGAATTCTCACTTAGCCAAATTAGCAAAGAACTAATTGTCCCTCAAGCATTGTAATACCTGCCTCAGATGTTCCTCGTGCTCCTCCATTGATTTAGATTAAACCAGGATATCATCAAGAAACTCAAGTACAAACCTATCCAAATAGGTTCAGAAGACTCCATTCATTAGGCTCATAAAAACTAATGGTGCATTTGTTAACCCGAATGACATAACAGTGAATTCATAATGCCCATAACGAGTGTAAAATGCAATTTTATTAATATCAGCTTTGGCTATTTGCAACTAATGATAGCCAAACTTAAGATCAATCTTGGAGAAAACCTGAGCTCCTTTTATCTAATCAAACAAGTCATCAATTCTTGGCAAAGGATACTGATTCTTGATCATCACTTTGTTGAGCTGCCTGCAATCAATACATAATCAGATAGAACCCTCCTTTTTCACAAATATAACTAGTGCTCCCGAAGGGGAAACACTAGGATGGATGAATCCTTTTTCTAAAATCTCCTCCAGCTACAAACGGGGCTCCTGCAATTCTTATGTTGTCATCTAGTATGGAGCCCGAGATATAGGCTCAGCTCCAGGAGCAAGATCGATTCTGAAGTTGATGTCATGCTTTGGTGGCATCCCTAGAATTTCACTTGGAAAAACATCAAAATATTCCTTAAGAAGGGGGTAATCATCCAATGAGATCCCTTGACTCTCTTTTGAGTCCAAATCATTAATAGACACTACAAATAGCTAACAACCCTATCTAAAGCACCTTTTTAATTTCCTAGCTGAGATCAAATGTAGTGAGATAGATCTCTGAATTCCAATGATCTCAACCTCATTACCTACATCATCAACACAATGCACAACCTTACACTGACAATAAATTATGGCATGATGGGCACTCAACCAATCCATACTTAGAACCACATCATATGAACCAATAGGTAGGATTCAAAGATCCACCATAGTCATGAGTGACCCAATTTGCAAATCACAACCCTAAACTAGTGACTCAACCACTACCTTTTCCCCGAAGGCCAATTCAACCTACCACTTAACGCCTTGCCTTGATACCACCAGTCTACAATGTTCTACTACTGAAGGAGAAATGAATGAATCTGATGCTCCAGAATCAAAGAGAATGGAAATACTAGTACCATACAACGCACCCGATGTCTCAACTATAGTGCCTTGATGTTCAGCTTGGTGATTGTCCATTACCGCAAATACTTGATGTGCTCTACCTACTTCGCCAACTGTCGGCTTAGAAGCAGCTAGTCTCTAACTAAAACTTGTAGTGCTCCTCTATGGACACTGTCTAGCAATATGTCCCTATTTCCCACAATAGAAACAACCTATGCCTCATCCAAATCCTCTAACACAAAACGGTGCACTCGACTACTAGAAACTACCTTGAGAAGGTTTCGACTATGTGCTCTGAGCAGGCTGCTCAAAACGACCCTATTTAATTCACTGCCAGCTTCAATTCTTCCTGCTCTGAGATCTATCTCCCTACTAATACTATGATTTGTTCTATTTGGGTTGTGACTGCTACTGATGTTGTGGTCCACCCTTAGAGGGTGCCAGAAAATTCCTAGAAGACCCTATAGCTTGAGGTTGTCCACCTCTAGAACCAAATCCTGATACTAGGGCACTACTGATTTGAACTCCTGTGTGACCTCCCAATGCCATAGCTATATTTTCTTCTACAAGGCAAGCCTTCTCAATAGATACCTCCATTTTCTTTGGCTCAAAGACCCTAACTCCACCACTAATTCAGGCATTTAATCCCCTGACAAAATGTTGCACAAGCATTGCCTCATCATTTCTAATCCCTGCATACTGTTTGAGCTCGTAAAAATGATGCTCGTATTGCTCCATGGACATTGCCATCTATCTTAACTCGTATTGCTCCATGGACATTTCCATCTATCTCTCCATAAACAATTCCCAAGTCACCATACTGATGTTAATGTGTAATTTATGTTCTTCCAACCGCCACCAAGTGGACACGAAGCCTCTAAGGTGCATGATGGCACACCTAGCCCTAATATTACTACCATAGGGATGCATAGCAAAGCATCTATCCAAATCAATTAGCCAAGTCTCTGGCTCAAAACCCCCACCAAAACCATCAAATGTGGGAGGTCGTGCTCTCAATAGGTCTCTCATGTGACCCGCCACTACTACATCATGTTCAGCTGTTGTTTCCCCACATCTAGGAGATCTCTCCCTTTCCCTTTCCAACCTTTGTTCTTCCACTTTCCAGGGCCTAAATGACCCAGTATCTCCTCTAGTAAATGTCACAATTGACCATCTAAACCAGGCTTTTCCGGATTCTGACCACAACCTATCAGATTGCTTTGGGAACTCTATAGTTCTTCACGCTCTAAACTGTGGGAACTCGGTGGTGATGGAATTTGGTGGTTGGCTCCAAGGCCACCACCCCAGCCTCTTCCTCAGCCATGACCTCTACCCTGAGGCATGATCCTGCACAACAATTGGGGTCCTGTGCCTAACAGACTCAAACTACCTAGAGTGCCCAATGTTAGCAAAACCTGGCTCTGATATTATCAAAAAATCAATGAATAGGAAAGAAAAGGGAGAATCCACAAAAAAATCAAGGGATGGGTAAGGGAAAAGGGTGCACCTCCTAAAAGGGTGGGTCTACTAAAAAAATAGTGAATATGCTTTGGGTTTTAAGGAATCTTCTTGGGGAGAAGAAGGGGGTAAATGGCTAAGGGATAGGGGTTTGATTTTGGTTATACATGATAAGATAATTAATTTTTGTGATGTGCAAAAGCAATTGACTCTGGTGACTACTCGAGAGAGGTGATCAATGGTGCTAAGCCTTATGGAGGTATTCTAGGATGGAAATTCTACTATATGTCTTGGATGCTAACCATCTAAACCTATAGGGATATGTTGACATCTTTGGAAGACCCAAGGAGGATTGAGACCTCCATCAAGAAATTTCCTAACTAGCGATATGACTATGAATTTAGAGGACATTTGGAGGATACTAATACTACTAATTAGGAATCAATTATTATATACTATAAACCAAGGTATGGGTTTGATTTTGATAAACTATTTGGGGGGTGGATCTACAATATAAGGGGGAGGAAGCTGGACATATATGGAAAAGAGTGAGTGTGCTACCCAAGAGCTTTAATCTAGGAAAAATTGCTGAAATTTTCAAATCATTGATTGGTCTCTAACTCTAGATGATCATGACAAGATTTGCAAGCTTGAATAGTGTAAAATACTCCTATGGCAATAATTTTTTAAGATTTTTGAAGAATTATGGGATTGGTAGATTCAATACAACCATGCCATGTGGTTTAATATAGTCACAAGTAATTGGCACTTATATTAAGATATATTATAAATATATTTACTTAATCACCTATGGATGTTACTGTTAGCTTTGGGGGAATTATAATGATGGAAATAGCTTTAAGTTGGGTACAAAAAGGTTTTCTATGGGTACTAATGTTTATGTTGCAAGGTTTCATGGTGTTCTAAAAATATTTAAATCTATTAAAATTATCACTAAATATTTGATAAGCTTTTGATGTTTATTTATTTTTTTCATGATCAAGTAGTGTTGTAAACTTGTATGTATGCTTTGATATATATACAAATGATTATGAGACTATTCTAACAATTTTTCTAGTGATAGATGTTTCACTCATCTTGGTGGCTCTTGTTAGTAGCATATTGCTACCTAAAAAGAGAAAGCAACACTTTTCATTGGGGCTAGTTGACTATGTTGTTGATATGGTAGAGCACCAAAGAAAAATTTATTGGGGACATGAATTTTGGCCCATTTGCATAAGTAAATGCATGTGGTTTGTTATAAGTGATGGATAGCATTGGGCACAAACCTTGTTGTAGGTGTCGGCCTAGGAGAATATAGTAGTGTGTCATAAAGTGGGTAACTAAGTGGAGAGAGAGGTAGAGGAGCTAATAGTGTACAACTAGGACAGGATCTTGCACTACAAGGAGATGGGTGGTATGGAGAATTTGAAAAAGGTTATTGGATGAGATAAATCCATCTGACATCACCTAGAGGCCATAGAAGGAGGATGGGGGTGGCAATATGATCTAAAAGTGTAGAGATATATGCTCACACCCTATTAATTGATTTGAAAATATGACTATCTAATCAAGTGGTATAAGTAAAATAGGGTTATGAGATAGTTTGTCATTATTCAAGATATAGTGTAAAGGCCCCATGTTTTTGTGAGGGTGTCACATGAGGTAGGATAGTGGGGGCCATAAGTGGATCATGAGGCAATACAAGAATGACATGGATTAGTGAAGGTGATGTGGGATACACAAGTAGGGGTTGATGATCCAAGTATTACATCTATATATAGAGCATGGTGTAGGAGAAATATGCATCTAAACTTCATGCCACCTTGTTGGGAGGATGTGAGAGAATTTTCAAGAGATGAGGAGGTGGGGATGATCTTGAGGAGTGGTTATTGGAGGATGAGGCATTGTGAAAGGAGGAGACAAAGGGGGGTGATATGATGGGAGTAACCAAGGTGGAGGGAGGGAGAGAGGCAGAGGAGAGGGGGAGGATGTGGTGCAATAGGATATTGTGGAGGACATGACTACATGCAACAAAAATATTATATTTAAAAATATCACATGACTAGATTGCTCATGTTTGACTATTTACGGTCCACATTAGATGAAGTAAAACTTGCATTAATTCATCAATTTGAGGCACTTTACCATAGGAACAAGATGGATGAGGCCCTGGAATTTATTTCACTACATGTTTTAGATGGTATCTTGTTTCATATTGAATCTTGCACCTCTCCTAGGGATATGTGGGAGAAGTTCAAAGAAATTTTTTGGCACCATTAATGAGTTTTGAGAAGTTCAAATTAAGGAAGAGTTGACTTCACTTGTACCTAATTCTTTCCCCTCAATTGAGTACTTCTTGATGAAGTTTAAGTCACTCAAATCACTCTAGGCAAGGTTCTAGGAAGAATAAAATTGAAAAAGAATACATGTTTCCCTGATAGTTTCTAAGCTTAGAGGGCCATCTTAGGTCTTCTCTTCTACTTTCTACTCTATTATGGATGCATTGGACAATGCATTTTCCATGCCATCATTTAGGTTTATTTCAGAGAATTTTACTCATAAATAGGTAAAGTTGACTCATATTGAGTCTCTTTATAGTTCCAAAAACTAAGCATTGGTAGCATAAACATCCAAAGGGAAAGACAACAAGAAGAAAAAGGACAATATAGATACTTCAGTAGGTAGTGAGAATTCCTCCCAAAAATCTCATAAGTTAGAATAAAAACCTCAAACCAGTCAGAATGATAAATATTCTAATTCTATTGAGTCTTCCTCGAAGACGAAGAAATCAAGTGAAATTTGTAGTTTTTGTGGTAAATAGGGACATCCAATCACTAGATGTTGGAAGATATTAGAGACTTTAGAGGAATCCATGTAGTAGCATAACATCTCAGCCACTAAGTCTTCTTCCTCCTATATAAGTAAAGGTCATTCTCTTTGTACATTGAGCTTACCTTATGTAGCTACTTGGATACTTGATTTCATTGCAACACATTAGATGACTCATTCTTAAGATTTGGTCTCACCCCTTTTAGAATGCAAAACTACACAAATTATAATAGCATGGGATTCTACACAAATTTTATTTTTGGGCTCAAGTATTGTTCCATTTGAGGGTGGTTTTCTTCAAGATGTTCCTTTTGTTCCTACTATGTCCACCAACTTTCTTTGAGTCTATCAAATTTTCCAATATGGATCTAGTAAGATAGTTCAGTTCACCCCACATGATATAGTTATTTGTGACCTTCATGATCCTAATTGATGAATAGGAAAATGGATACCTTTTTGGGATATCACACTTTTCTCACTCAACCATTCACTAACGTCCTAGGAGTCCTAATTGGATTGACTAACATCCTCACAAGGTGAGTCAATTCTCAATTAGGAAAGACCTAAGAGGGGGTTCTTTGAGTTCTAAGGGGTTCACCATGGAAGCAAATGCTTGGAAAAGACAAATGTTGGAAAATACAATGTGATATACAAAATGAAAGCTAAATGAAGACAAATGAACATTCAACTCATGAAATCAAGTAATATAAGCCAAATAATGAGTGCAAATGATGAAATTAAGCTACACCAAGCCAGGGTATGTGTACCTGGGAAGTTTGGAGATGTAATGAGGATTTTGGAAATGTAAAGAAGTTGTCAAAATATGTTGTGTAGGACTAAGATGCCCAAAGTGGCATATTAGTCCCACTGCTATTTTTCAAGGAAAATACAGTCTTTGGATGTCGAAACAGAATCCTGAAGAATCTCTGAAAAATACCATGTGGAGCACTAACATGCCCAAAGTGGTGTATTAGTCCCATTCTAAATTTTTGAACTATCTAAATGTGATCCTAAGGTCCAATTTTTGCACTTGCTTCTCCCTAGATTTGAGGTCCTAAAACTTCCAGATATGGCATGTAGGTGAGTTTCTGTGAAGATGGTAACTTTGACATTGCAACTTTGCAACTTTGACAACTTTTCACTTTAAAGTATCTTCAAGTATTCAACCTAGATCTGCAAATACAAACACACAAGAGAGGGAAAACTTCTTGTCAATTGTTAGTGAATGGGGATTTTCCTTGGTCAAACCCCTTTTACTAATTAAACCATATGATGAAATGAAGCATGAAACATGAAATATATGAATGATATCACCTTGGATAATGTCTTGTGAAGCAAATATGCAATCTACCATGTAGTGGGCATGAAGAATGTAGATCTTAGATCCTTGGATATGATGTGAACAATAGTTGCAAATAGATCTTCAATGCTACATCCACAATCTTGGCTCAACAACATGAATGGATGCACTAAACGCTTGACATGATGCTTGAATCTTGATGATGGCTTCAAATGCTTGATGAAATGCTCTTGAATGCTTGAATACTTGAATTTTTTGATGCTTAGATTGGTTGATATGTAAAATGGATGGAGGAACCTTGTATTTATACTTATTCATGCTTAACATCCTGAAATTACACCACAACAAGCTAACATGTGAATTCATTAATTAAAGGAGGCTAAATCCCGCCCAAATTTGAAATTAGACCCCAAAATAAGACCAAGAGGATTCAGATGCACTATGTAGCAGCTTAGTCCCAAGGCTCAATTATTGGGCCACAGACTCCAAAAATGGATCTATTTTGGTGGTTTCAAAATTAGGGTCCCAAGACCCATGGAGGATAAAGATGCCCTTGGTGGTTTTTTAGTCCCACTCCACAAATTAGGGACACACAGACAAAATCATTAAATGATCATTTATATTTTGATATTTTTTAAGATTTTACATAAAAATATATAGTTCATAGGGCTTGTGGATGCAAAAAAGGACTAATTAAGACATAAAGAAGCATAAATGAAGCAATGCAGGCCCAAAAAAGTGTGAAAATGCAAGGGTATGAATTTTACTACACTACATTTAGCCCCCACTTTAGTGAGATGATGAACTTTCTTTAAACTCACACTAAAGTAGCCAACCACACAATCAAGAGGGGTTCAAATGTACCAATGTTAGTAAGATAGGATGACAACAATCAAGAGGGACGATCAAGCCCCCAAGGTTGAGATCCTATGACAAACCAACATAGGGACAAAGGAAGACACATGTAGATGATATATGAATCCATAATTAGATCACTAGCATACACCATCAAGGAAAAGAAAAAGGAAAAAGGAAAAATTGCAATAGATCAAGATTCGATTAGCCATCCAATGTGGTGGACCATGTCTAGGTTGTTTGTCCAAAAAGGTTTACAAGTGGAATGTGTTGTCCACTATGCAAACAAAACACACGCTCACAAGGGCTAGTGGGAGCTAGGTGTCCACTAGGTGAGCCCCAGGAAGTCCATATCAATGTCATACCCCCATGACTATGATAAGGACAAAAGAAAATGCATGCTTATAAGGGCTAGTGAAGCTACGTGTTCACTAGGTGAGCCCTGGGGGACCATATCAAAGCCATACCTCCATGACTTTAATAAGGTACAAAAAGGAAAATGCAACACAACAAGAAAGAGAGATATTTTCAAAGGGATTTTTCTTAGTTCATGCAAGGTCTCTTCTTAGGGAACATTGTGCTTAATGTCTCCAAGAGAGGACAAGTCATAGAAATATCATGCTCTTGGAGAAAATCAGACCCAATGACACCGCCAAGAAAAGGACACATCGAAAGAAATAAAATCGCACAAGGAACATGAAAACAAATACAAATGAAATCATGCAAAAATAATGCCAATGTATGCCCCCACTTTAAAGGAATTTCTAACACCATGTTGTGAGAAATTACTTTAAAGTATCCAAACATGAAAATGGAAAAGAGGGTTGCCCCCAAAATGCATAACTCAATACATCACATGCAAACCAACTTAAGGCATGTTGTCCACATCCCAAGCTTGCTCTTACATATACATGAAAGGTGGTCAACTAGCCAAAAGAGGCAATGATAAGTGACATATGAGGGCAAAGCTATCTAACCCCTTGGCCCCACTTAGTGTAGGACAAGGATGAGTCGAAATGAATAGAGGAACTAGGTGCTTCAACCCAAGGGAGAGCACCACAGTCCTTAAAATGTTGAATTTTATTATTTAAAGCATTACATTCATTAGTATAATGACCATGAACTCTATGATATGCACAAAATGAAGCCTTGTAATAAAATTGTTTACGTGTTCTTGGAGGGAGAGAGATCAGACTATCTTGGAGGAGTCTTGTCAAGATACTCTCTTGGTCAAAAATTGCTTTGATTTGTATTGCTTCTAGATTCGATTGTGTAAGGAGTTTGTAGCATCAAAACTTGCTATCTTTAATCTAAAAGCAATACAAATCTATGATATGGATTGTGGGAACCTACTATCTTTAATCAAAAATTGCTTTATTTTGCAACAAAGATATCTCTTGCTTAGGACAAGGTGTCATACCTACACAAGACTCTTTAGATTGTGAGATTTTGTCCTCTCCTTTACTTGAGGGTGTAAAATCTAATGAATTCAAATAATAATTGTTTTGTGTGATGACATTTACATTAAGCAAGGATTTCTTTGTTTGTTTCATTTCTTGCAAAGGATAATGATCAAGGCCACTAGTTTCTTATTAGTTCAGGATAAACCACTATTAAAGTTGGAAAAGAATGATGTTTTGTTAGTGTTGATATTAAGTGAAGGCTTGTTTCTATATTTCAAGGGACAATAACCAAGACCACTAGTATTTTCTTGAGTGTGAGGCTTTATAGGGACAAAGATACCTTGTTTCTAACTCTAGATCAAAATTCTAACTCTAAATCAACATTTATAACATGTTGAAAACAAACTCTTTTAAAATATCAAATTTTCAAACATTTTAAACTTGCATAATAAATAAATAAATAAATATTCTATTATGCTAAACTAACAATTACATTTAAATAAAAATATCGTTTAATTAATTTAATTAATCAAACCCTTTTAAAAACAACATTACAATTTCAATTATTAAAATATCTAAACACCAATATTTTAACTTTAACATTTCAGCATTATCAATTAAATCAGTGAGTAATCAATAAACCATTAAACTAACTAATCAGTGAATTTCCAACATGATGAAGACAAGAATGACATGACGGAACCAAATGAGAAAACGATAACGATGGGTGAAAAATGAATACTCGTTCAATGAAGAATGATGGCTAATGATGGACCTAACACTATCTCTGAAACCACATATTTCCATTGGGTTAGGTCACGCTCAGACCTGACAAGCAGGTGGAGACTATGCATAATACCCGCAAACTACATCAAAGAACATTGTTAAACATATCATCATATATCGACAAACATAGTGTGAAGAAGAGTCACAACGTAGTAGGGTACTCACGAGTGAGTTATGCTACACTGTCTCCTTTCACCAATATTGACAAGCATCATTATATCATAAACAATAATTACATCATGATAACCTCATTAAAACTCAGAAACAACATAAACCATAACACACATGTGTTAATCATAATGTCTTCACACGAACATAACCAGATGATCATGATGTCTAATGTATCATCCATAGAGTATAACAACTAACATTACAACTATGTCGTAACTAAAAGAAATGTAATATAGTATCCAAAACAGCTAAATGACTAGCAAACAAAAATAAGCAACTAAAACACATAGTAGCAACTGGAGGGACACTACAATACTACTTTTTTTTTTTCCCTTGCCAGAGTCTTTGTTGATAATCTTGTATTCTCCCATGAATGTATGTTCAAAATCTAAGGAACCACAATCATCTTCTAATAGCTCTGTGACTTCGTCAATTTATTTTTCTTTGTCTTTTTGTTGCACAGGTTCCACTTGTGTAGTTGGTGTTAATGTTTTCAAAGCATTTTCTTTAGTTTTCTCGAGTTGTAAGACACTATAAGGCTCAGGATCAGCATCAAGTGTATATACTTTATTGTTACATAGACATACTTCATTTTACGATGGAGGGTAGAAGGCACTACATGCATCTCATGAATCCACGGTCATCCCAAAACAAGATTATAGGAAAGATCATGAGGCATAACATGAATAGGGCTTTGTAAGGTAGCCTTTCCAACTATAATAGGTAAGGTGATCACTCCAAGCGATTTCTTTCCCACATTATCAAATCCCTTAATAGATAAAGATTTGGGTTGAATTTTTTATTTATCAACACCAAGCTTATCCAAAAGGTTCATGCACTACACACATTTAATGTTGATCCATTGTCAAGAATGGTTCACTTTATCCTTGTCATCTTGTATTGAGCTATGATCATGAAAGGATCTCATATTGGTTTTTCACTTCCAAAGTAGAGAGCTCACTTTGGTGGAAAACAATATCAGTATTTATTCCTTGAATCAGGGTTGCTATGTCATTTGGTTGCACATTATAAGGGATAGGAACTTGTTGTAAGGCACTTTGAATCATGTTATGATAGTGAGGGGAGGCTTGGATAAGATCCCATAAATATATCTTAGCAAGAGTATTCTTAAGTTGTTCGACAAGATCATACTCCTTTCCATTTTGTGAAGGAAAACGAGGGGGACCTAGTAAGATGGGATTAGGCAATAGGAGGGATGTTGAAGGTGTTTGTCTTCATTGTGGATTGTTCCTAGTGTCATATATATGAGAAATAGTATTGTAACTTGGTTTCTATGAAACATTATGTTTAGGTGGTTCAAGGTTAAGGATAGGTTTGTTTTGAACTTGTGGTTGTGAGAGGGTGGATAAATGATAAGTTTAGGCTCGAGAGAGTACTCCAAGGGATATCTAATGTGCATAACCTCAGAAGAATTATCATTATTTCTGTGATATCTTAGTGAAGAGGATTCTAATGTTACTTCATCATCTTCACTAAGGAATTACTATTGTCAATGTTCTCATTTTCTCCCACTATTATGTCTTCCCTAGTAGGAGAGTTTCTAGGAGGACTACAAACCAAATGTTCTTGACATTCAAGGGTATGTTCTTCTAAAATATCTTCATCACATGTAAGAAAGTTATCAATGGTTGAATTGTCTTGTTTATCAATAGTGGGGATATTAGGAGAAGGCTCTATTTTATTGTCCTTTTCTCTAAGGTCTCATTCTCTTGTGCCATACTATCAACCCTAGTAGGAGAGCTTGTAAGATGTTCATCACATTCCATGGTTAGATTTTGTAAAGTAGCTTCATCAAAAATAGGGGAGGCATCAAGATAAGGAAAACTATGATTTCCAAATAGATCATTCCAAATGGTAGGAGAATTAGGGAAGGGACGAACAAGATTCTCATGACTCTCGATAGGTTCATCTTCTAACACTAACCTATCCTCTTTGTATCGAGGGGGATATTAGTAGAAGGATAATTATGGTTATCTATGATATTATCTTTTTTTGCTAAAACATCATCACAAGCAAGGGATAAATGGAGACTAGGTAAGGTGATATTTAGAAATGTTTCTATGATCTCATCTTCTTGTTTTCTAATGTCTTCCAAAGGGGGAAGAGAGAAGGAAAATCAAGACTCTCAATGCTTGTATCTTCTTTCACCAAGATACCTTCATCACTAATAGGAGAGGTATTGGGAGAAGAACAAGTTTGATTGTTATGATTTTCTACACTTGCATCCTCTTGTGTTATGACATTTTTACAAATCCAGTAGATACTAGGAGGGTATCTAACATGCTTATCAGAGGGTTTACTTTTCTTTCCTAGATTGTGCCCATGAATAGAGAAAATGGAATCATACAAGCCATTAGAAACACTAAATGCTTGAAGAGAACACATGCTAACATGAGAAAGTAAATAAAGTGTAATGCAATGACTTAAAGTGAAATGTTTAAATGCAATTTTCATAGTTGAAACAATGTAATTTACTGATTACACTATGAAATGATATGAAAATGGAATGTTGTAAATGCAAATTTGGAATAGAGAAATACATGAAAAATGAATCACTTTAAGCTAGATTTAGTAAAATTTATGAAACAGAAAGTCAACCCACTAAAGTAGATGACCAATGCCAACAAACAGAAGCACAGAAATGTTGTTTCAGATCCTGAAAACTACAATCTAAAATTCCACGGGGATTAAGACACTAGGGAGGGTTTCTTAGTCCTCCTGATGAAATTTGAAGGTTTTAGAAGTTGGGACAAATAGCAAATCACTCAAACAAGATACTACAACAAAAAAGCAAAGAGAGACTAAGAAGCGACCAAGGAATTTTTTATCCCAGTAAGGGTTTTTTGGCAAAAAATCAAACAATTCTGGGTTGATAACAGTTTTCTTAGGTTTCCTACCCAGGGACCTGATGTTTGGAAACAAAAAATTGTGCAAATGAATGCAAGAAAAAGTAACTAGTGACAAGAAATTGGATGCAAAAGTGAATGCAATTTTTTTCAATTTTGGATATAATAGCAATGTTCCTAAATGCAATTAGGATGAATATCAATACACTTTTTAGTTTTTCAATGAGATAAAATGATGGAAGCAAGCAAAAATACAACCTATTTACACTTTCACTAATGCAAATGCAAGAAATCCTAAATGCACTTTCACTAAGTATGAGAAACCCTAGATGCAATTTCACTAATGCAATATCCAATGCAAGAATGAATGCAACCTAGATCTAGGGATTTTATGAACTCAAAATCAGAAATTGAATGCTCAAAAGAGTTGGGTTCACCAAAATGATGAATAGGAAAATGGATACCTTTTTGGGATATCACACTTTTCTCACTCAACCATTCACTAATGTCCTAGGAGTCCTAATTGGATTGACTAACATCCTCACAAGGTGAGTCAATTCTGAATTAGGAAGGACCTAGGAGGGGGTTCTTTGAGTTCTAAGGGGTTCACCACAAGAAACTTCTTGGAAAAGATAAATGTCAAAATGCAAGCTAAATGAAAACAAATGAACATTCAACTCACGAAATTAAGTAATATAAGCCAAATAATGAGTGCAAATGATGAAACTAAGCTACACCAAGTTAGGGTATGTGTACTTGGGAAGTTTGGAGATGTAATGATGATTCTAAAAATGTAAAGAAGTTATCAAAATATGTTGTGGAGGACTAAGATGCCTAGAGTGGCATATTAGTCCGTTGCTATTTTTTAGGGAAATACAAAGTCTTTGGATGATGGAACTCCAAGGTTTTCACTTGCTTCTCCTTAGATCCGAGTTCCTGAAACTTCCAAATCTGGCATGTAGGTGAGTTTCTGTGAAGACGACAACTTTGACAATGCAACTTTGACAACTTTGTACTTTAAAGGATCTTCAAGTCTTCAACCTAGATCTGCAAATACAAACACACAAGAGAGGGAAAACTTGTTGATTGTTAGTGATGGGGGTTTGCCTTGGTCAAACCCCTTTTAGGTAATTAAACCAAATGATGAAATGAAGCATGAAACATGAAATATGTGAATGATATCACCTTGGATAATGTCTTGTGAAGAAAATATGCAATCTACTATGTGGTGGCCATGAATAATGTAGATCTTGGATCCCTGGATATGATGTAAACAATAGTTACAAATAGATCTTCAATGCTACATCCACAATCTTGGCTCAACAACATGAATGGATGCACTAAACCCTTGACATGATGCTTGAATCTTCATGATGGCTTCAAATGCTTGATGAAATTCTCTTGAATGCTTGAATACTTGAATTTTTGGATGCTTAGATTGCTTGTTATGAAAAATGGGTGGAGGAACCTTGTATTTGTACTTATTCATGCTTAACATCCCAAAATTACACCACAACAAGTTGACATATGAATTCATTAATTAAAGGAGGCTAAATCCCACCCAAATTTCAAATTGGACCCAAAAATTAAGCCTAGGAGGACTAAGACTCCCTAAGTGGCATCTTAGTCTCAAGGCTCAATTGTCAGGGCACAAACTCCAAAAAGGGACCTATTTTGGTGGTTTCAAAATTAGGGTCGCAAGACCCGTGGAGGAAAAAGACGCCCTTGGTGGCATTTTAGTCCCACTCCACAAATCAGGGACACATAGACATAATCATTAAATGATCATTTATCTTTTGATGTTTTTCAATATTTTCCATAAAAATATATAGTTCATAGGGCTTGTGGATGTAAAATAGGACCAATTAAGACAAAGAAGCATAAATGAAGCAAGGAGGGCCCAAACCAGTGTGAAAATTCAAGGGTATGCATTTTACTACACTACAATAATACTGTCGTGGCTACTAGGAGTGTTAATTCTTCCTCTCAATTATATTGATTTGAATGTTTTGAGAGTTCAGTTGGTTTAGGTTCATCATTCATAGAGAGTGCACACAATATGAGTAAGCTTTGACATGAACATTTGGATCATATCAATTCTACATATATTTGATAGATGAGTATGCAAGCATTCGTATTAGGTCTCACTGAGATTTCTTGTACTAATAGTGTTTGTCAAGATTGTGCCCTTGGTAAAAATCACCACGATTCTTTACCTATAGGTAGAGTCACACATGCTAAGGCACCCTTAGAGTTGATACATAGTGACCTCATGTCATTTATAACTTCTTTTCCAAGGGACAGATATGTACTCACATTTATTGATGACTTATATAGACATACATGGGTGTATGTCCTTCAATGCAAGAGTGATGTCCTTTATTCTTTTAGGATCTTTAAGGAATTTTTCGAGAAGTAACATGGTCTATCCAGTGGATACACATAGAATATGGAGGAGTGTATCAATAAGACTTTCAAAGACTTTTGTACTAAGTATGGTGTTCAATATCAGCTTATAGTTCCATAAACCCCTCAGTAGAATAGTGTTGTTGATCAAAAGAACAAATTTTATGAGAGGACAACTATATGATTCAATCATGAGATATGAATTCTTCCTTTTGGGATGAAGTAGTCAAATGTTCCAATTATATTTAGAATCATATGCCTCATAGTGCATTGTGACATATGACTCTTGATAATGATTGATCCCATGTCAATCCTAATGTATCTTCATTTAGAATCTTTGGTAGTGAGGCTTGGGAACTCATTCCAAAAGCTTAGCAGAAATACATGGAGTAAAATACTACCACTCATATTTTTTGGTTATTGTGAGGATGTTAAGGTATATAGGTTATTTCATCCTAATTCTAGAGGATCTTGTTTAGGTAGGATGTCTAGTTTGATCAGCACTTTCCTCAGATGGATTCTTCATCACCAACTTCTCCCCCACTACCTACTACTCTCTCTTCATCTATTGATGATGAGGATGATGTTCTAGCTCTCCATCAACCTCTAGATATTCAACCCTTACCCAAGTGGTCCCACAATACTATTGATGTAGTTGAATATCTGGAAATTGATCCTTCATATTCTCATTATAATTGTTGTCACCTAGATTTTGTACCCTATTGAATGTAAAATTCAACAATCCAGTGCAACATGGGAAGACCTCAAAATTTGTGGGTTACTTTATAGACAGAGGTCAACCTCCGGAGAAGGCCGACTTCCTTTGTGTTATCACCTAACTACTGCTCTTTGAAAGAAAAGGGAATAAGGAATGTATGAAAATTAAAACTTCAACCTATGGTGATACACCAAATTGACAGAAATCGTGGAATGAAACAAGATGAACATACACTGAGAAACTAATGAGAGATATTTCATTTACTCAACATAAATTTGTGAACTTATGCATTATTCTTGAAAAGGTTTAATCTGCATATATATTTTAAGAAGGAAAGATGAATTTCACAACTTTAAAGTTCAAATGTAGACTTAGAAAACACAATTCAAAACTTACATAATCTGAAAAGAAATGAAAACAGTATCAAACACCAACACTGGTTTCCAAGGTAATCTCTATGTTTCATATTCCAGAATCTAAATGAGTTACAAAGCATACATTAGTTGAGAAAGGATTGTTAAAAATCACTAACTCTTCAGAATGCATAATCTGAACCCCCTTACAAAGAGGCAAAAATTCCTTATATACAAAAATATGTCAGCCCCCTAGGGCTTACAAAAAATATCAGTCTTCGCAAAGATTTTCCCCTTAGATCTTTTGAATGAAGTTAATGTTGCATTAAATGGGCATCCTTGCTGTCCATGTTGGTGAAGAATCACTCCAGGAATGGCCTCCTTGATCTTTTGCAAATATAGCATTAACTTCCTGGTCCTCATGTCCACCTTTGAACCTCCTTGCCAAGCTGCTTTGAATGCTCCTAGGACCAAAGTAAATCCACATCGCTTTTTCCACGTTGATCTTCCTCTCACCAGTCAAAATGCCACAGCTCGCCTATAGCTTCCTCTGATTGGTCAAACAGATGCTTCATAGGATCGCTAAATGGTCAAAGGTCATTCAAACTAAATCGTATATCGGTGAGACACTTACCATGTCTCCCCAATGTGATTACACTCTACAACAACATTGGGATAGCTTACAACTATCAGTGAGAGTTTTCATCGATCCCTTCATCCTTTGGTGAGACACCAATGGGTTAGCGAGACCTTTTGGCAAACACAGACCACTTTCCCCAGGCTCAAACATTTCTTTCGGTGAGATACTGGCATGTCGGGAAGATCTCACACCAAACTCCCTTTCCTGGGGATGAGTCCTATCGTAGCCACCTCCCTATCAACGAGACCTCCCCGCATCGGTGAGACCTCTTAGCAAAGCCCCCATATACACCGAAGGAATCCCGTTGTCAACAGGACCTTCATTTTTTGGCCAGACCTTACTCTGATGCCGACCACTTCGGTGAGACTACCAACGGTCGCTAAAAATTCATGACAAATCCTTACTTTCTTTGCAAACTCAGACCTCCTTTTGAGGAGACTACCACTAGTTGGCGAGACATCATGCCAAAGGAAAAACCTTCAGCAACCAAAATCATTCCCCCAATGCCACCCTTGCGAAGAACAGTCAGCATGACCTCCCTCCAAGCGGAGAGATACATGAAGACTCATGG
Source organism: Sequoia sempervirens (assembly GCA_007258455.2). Taxonomy (NCBI): domain Eukaryota; kingdom Viridiplantae; phylum Streptophyta; class Pinopsida; order Cupressales; family Cupressaceae; genus Sequoia; species Sequoia sempervirens. Next base: position 481,452,261 of record VDFB02000003.1, on the reverse strand, counting down.
CAACCCAAATGTCTTGGCAACGGGAGTATTAAACCAAGTAGAACGCATTGCTAGTCGGCAAGACAGCAGGAGGGTCTTACTGAATTTCTTCTCTAATGAGTTTTGTGCCAAATCCGATCGAGGCATGCTTTCCCATATACCTCCTTATGAAATATCCTCAGATGCATAATCTAACCCTTGATGCAAATTCCCCATTTGGCCTTTACGAACACCTACAATACAATTTTTCCTGCCTGATGAGCCTGTAGGTGAAAATTGAGCAACATTTCTAGTGACCTTTGCTCGATGTTTGCCTACTAAACATGGAAACCAGTAGCCAAAACTTGTCCACTGGGCATGGAGTCACTTAGAAAAACTCAAAAACATTCAAAAGCGGCTTGCATCTCCTGCAACTCACTTAAGACTCATAGAACAGATTAGGACACTAGAACTTGCTGAAACTGGAGAAACCGAGGTGAAACTATCAAACTGTGTTGGAACAACACCTAGGGAGCAAACAACATTTAAACTAAAGTGTCGAAGGACTTATTGAAAGCATAAAACTTATTCAAGTATGTACAATGGAGGAACCTATCAGACTTCAAAACAAGGCTTGAGGTATATCCCATTAACTGGGATAGGAAGCACCTCGCCTTCAGTTGTGGCCAGTTGGTACACATTGTGTTCTTTGCAGTCTTTAACAATAAATGGACCCATCCACATGTTGTCAAACTTGGTGTGATGGCCTAGCTTGCTTTTCAAAACATCCCATTTGAGGACAATATCACCTTTTTTAAAAATTTTGACTATAGCTTTCTTGTCAAATGTTCTCTTTGTTTGAAGCTGATGATATTCCAAAGTTTTCATTGCCCTATCTCTTGATTCTTCAAGCTCCATGAGCTCTTCATATCTTATGGACATTGGGTCCTGTTCTTCATACATGTCCAACTGATGAACAATGTCTAGAGCTAGAAGCTCTGCAGACAGAGGTAACCTAGCCTCTTTACCATATACAAGGACGTATGGAGAATTACCCACTGATCTCTTAGGAGTTATTCTATCTGCCCAAAGTGCAGATTTCAATGTGGTATGCCAAATTCTTTGATTCTCTTCCATAGTCCTCTTAATGATTTTGATCAAGTTTTTATTTGTACTTTCAACTAATCCATTACCTTGTGGGTAATAATTAGAGGAAGTATTCAAATGAATCTTGTGTTTAATAGCCCAATTTGTGACTCTTAATCCAACAAATGCAAGAGAATTATCCAAAATGATAGAGTCAGGAACTCCAAACCTGGTGATTATGTCTTCATACAAGCTTAGAACTAAAGATTCATTTTCTTCCTTCAAAGTTGTTGCCTCTATCTAGCGTGTAAAATAATCTGTAGCAGTAAGCACCCACTTATGACCGGCACTGGATGGTGGATTAATTGGCCCAATGAAGTCGATGCCCCATCTCATGAAGGGTTGCTCCACCTGAATTGGATGTAGAGGCATAGCAGAGAACATTTCTTTTCCAACAAATAAAGCACATTTGATACACTTTCTTGACCATACATATGTGTCTTTAAACAAGCTAGGCCAGTAGTAACCAACTCTCATGATTTTCTAGGCAATAGTTCTTAGAGCAAAATGACCTCCTGCAGCTCCATCATGAAACTCATGAAGTATCTTCTCTACTTGATCACTGTGAATACATCTTAAGAGAACACCATTTAGATCCTTTTTGAAAAGAACATTATCTACCAGCACATATGGTATTGACTGCAGTTTGAAGTATCTTCGTTTAGCTCTGTCTAAACCTAGTGGACACTCACTAGTTTGTAAAAAATGGGTGATGTCTTGAACCCAATTTGTTGTTATCAGGGGCACATCATCCCGAGCATTATGAGGTTCATTTGTATTAACAAAAACAATATCCTTCTCTAAGTCGTTTTCACTGCTTGACCCTGTAGCAAGTTGTTCACAAAGACCTTTACCCCTAACCAATCTGGTAATCTTGATGTCCACATCGTATTCCATAACCTTAGTGACCCATCCTACTCTTTTATCATTTAGATCTTTATTTAATAGAAATTCTTTCACACTTGAGTGTGCAATCAAAACATGAATTTTATTATTTGAAACCAAAGGTTTAAACTTTTTTAGGCTTTTGATCATAGCAAGAACATATTTCTCCACAAATGTATATTTTTGTTCATAATCAACAAGTCCCCAACTAAAGAAAGCTATTAGCTACTGTAAATTATCACTTTTTTTATGTACCAACATAGCAAAAAGTGAACTAATGCTGCCAAAAGCATACAAGAAGAAATCTTTAGAGAAATCTGGATTTACCAGTGTTGGAGCTGATGCTAAAGCTTCCTTGATTTCTTCAAAACTATGTTTTGCTTCTCCAGTCCAACTGAAAATTGCATTCTTTTTAAGCATGGCGGTCAAGGGCTGTAGTAAACTTTCAACATCAGGAATGAACCTTCTCAAAAAGTTAATTCTCCCTAAAAAGCTTTGCAATCCTTTCTTGTGATTGGGTAATGGTAGTTCAAGTATGGCTTTAACTCTTTCAGGGTCAATGGTATCTCCATATTTTGACACTATGTGACCTAATAGCTTACCTTCATGAACTGCAAAAATACTCTTTGTCGGATTGAGAGATATTCCATACTCTGTACATTTTTTGAAAACTTGCTTGACATGTGACAAATGTTCATCTGCATTTTTTGAATACACAGTTATGTCATCTAGATAAACTAGCAGACATTTCTGAATTAAATTCTAAAATGCCATATCCATGGCACACTAAAAGGTGGCACTGACATTAGATAAACCAAAAGGAATTCTCTTATAGGCCATAGTGCCCCATTTTGTTGTAAATGTTGTTTTATACTGATCCTCCTCTTTGACTAGAATCTGGTTATAACCAAAATATCCATCCAGAAGGGAAAACCTTTATGATCCAGCAACAGCTTGAAGAATTTGTTTCATAGATGGAAAGGGATAATGATCTTTCAGGGATGCTTTGTTAAGGTCTCTAAAATCTACACATAATCTTATCTCACCATTCTTTTTTCTAACCGAAACAAGATTAAAAACCCAAGATGTGTGTTTAATTGGAAATACGATACCTCCCTCAACTAACTTGGTTAGCTCTTTGATCATCAAGGGTTCAAGCTTGGGGTTCAATGGTCTCTATTTTTGTCTAACAGGCTTGGCATCGGGTTCTAACTCAATTGTATGTTGTGCAATATGAGGATCAAACTCTCTTAAATCAAAATATTGGCAAGCAAAAACATCATGATATTCTTGGCATAAAACAATGAAAGCTCTCCTATCCTCAGCTGAACAGATTTTTCCTAATTTGAGAAGCTTACCTTTAAAGATGTCCACTTCTTCATAATGATCTTCTTTCACTTGAATGCCAACTTTGTTCTTCTTAAGCTAGTCATCATAATTGAATATGGATTCCAAGGTAACCAGCCCTTTGGGAAGTTTATTTGTCTTCAGCTATATCACTTGATCATCATACTGTTGTTTGATCTTTTCCTAGTTCACTACAGAAAATTGTTCTTGGAGCAGAAAGGATAAAATTTGTTCATCACTTTCAAATATTTGCCAGTGAATGCTGTTATCAGGAATCGATGGCCTGATAACCACCTTGACATACTTTTGTATTTTGTCCTTTTTGATATCGCCTAGAATATCAAACTGTGCTCCAATTGTTGCAAGTTTGTCAGCATACTTATTCTGATTTCGTGGAATAGAAATCAGATTGAAGACATTAAATTCTTCAATTATGTTCCATACTCTATTTCTATAAGACTTCAAAGCATCATTACTGACAACATTCAGCCCTTTGATCTGATTAACTATCAGTTCCTTGTCTCCATAGACCTTCAAACAGCCAATCCCTCTTTTCCTTGCCCACTCAAAACCTTGAATGAGTCCCTCATACTCAGCAATATTAGAACATGCAAAATCAAAATGAAAGGCTAAAAAATACTTATCACTCTATGGAGAAATCAGCATTGCACCTCCACCTGCTCAATTCTTGCTTCTAGAACCATCAAAAAATATTTCCCAAATTCCACTTTATTGTTGCAACAACTGATCTGTACCCTTTTCAAGGTTTGGGATCTCTGCATCAGGTTCTAGCATCACATAATTACCCATACCAGCATCTTGAATAATATCTACGGGACTGTCCCACACATTTTCAGTCGCCCATTCATGTAGAATCCCATCAGGAACAACTTTTGATTGAAGTTCTTGAGTAGCCGCTAGCTCACTGTCAGTAAAAATGACACAATTTGTGTCTGTAGCAGTAGGAACAGTGTTGATAGGACTTGGGTTATATGGCTCAATGTGGTCTTTAGCCAACTTTTCAAATTTAATAGTAACTTTGGTTCCATATCTAGTTCTAAACAACATATGCAACCAGTCAGCTGACACATAAACACCTATCTTAGTTGTAAAGTCTCTTGAGAGGCACAAAGAAAAGAAAGGTGGGAGATCTATGACACATATGTCCTGAGGAATTGAAAAATTAGGACAAGCATGAAGGGTAAGACTCAATTTTTTAATAACACCCAATGTATTAACCAAAGTACCATCCAATTGAATCACTCCTTTCTCTAAAGGCTGATATTTCAATCCAAGCTTGTCAGCAATTTGTTTTGGCATTACTGAGCTACTAGCTCCACTGTCTACCATACAGTTATGAACTAACCTATCACCTATGATTACTGACACATAAAATGGAGGCGGTTTAACCTCTTTTCCTATCTCTTTGTTGGGCTATTTATTATTTCCTTAAGTATTATTCATCAACATAGTCCTAACTTGACCTATTGGAGACTCAGATTCATCAGACACTTTAAAATTTGACAAAGTTGAGTGTAACATATCTTTTTGACCTGGGATGGCTAATGAATCCCACATAGACATCATTACATTTGTCTTTTTCATACTATCAAGAATGTTATAGGGTACAGCTGGGTTTAATTTATGATGTACCTTTATGCCAGCATGGTCGGCTTGCTTTGGCTACTCCTTTACTGGGAGTTGCTGATTTCTTTGCAATCCACGAATAACTTGAGAGGTAGATGGTTTTGTAGCTGATGCTTTTCCTTTATCAGCTATTTGATCAAGCTCAAAAGCTCTTTTCTTCACCCTTGTGTTAGTTGCAACTGAAGAATCCTCTACATACAATCCATAGAATTCTTCACCTTGCCAGTTAAGAAGAGTAGTGTCATTGGTAGGATGATCTTGGTGTTATAGAGATGCATTATTGAATTTATTTTGCTGTGAACTTGAGGCATTTTGTACCATAAGTGCTTAATTAATAAGTCCGTTTGAGCAAGTGGCTTGATTATGAGGCTAGTTAAAAGGTTAGACCACTCATAATCTACTGCTAAGTTGTTTTGAATAAGGATAAGATCCTTGACTACACTAATAGGTGTTGGAGCATAAGCCTGAAAAGGTCTAGTATTTACCCCCTATCTCGGGCCCTGATAGTTGCCTTGGTAAACTTGTCTATTACCTTGATATTATTGTTGTTGACACACATTCTACTATTGATAAGGCCTGTTATATGATTGTTGCGTTTCCAAGCTCACAAGCTTATTACCAAAAGTCTATAATAAACTTTTGATCTCTTGTAACTCATTTGAAGAACTTGAAACAACAGCTTCTTGTGTTGCAACAGCTGGAACTGCTGGAACAGGTGGCAAAGGTGCAAAAGCTGATATTTGCAAAGGGATATTCAAATGAATATCTAGAAATATAGGTATTGGTGGCCTAGGATCAAGTTTACCAGCTTGTATTAGGCTGTTTTCAACTTTGATTGCTATTTCAAAAGCATCCGGCAAAGACACTCCTCCCATTGATTATATTAAAACTAAAATATCACGATTTATAGCTCTAAGATAATACAGAAAGGCATATTCAGGTGAAGGCCTCACCATTGTAGGGATTCTATCCCAAGTTCTTTGAAATATGAAATTGAAATCATTCATTTTCTCTTGTGGAGCCCTCTTAATCGTAGTTAATTATTCTAATAAAGATAAATTATCAGACCTATCTTGAAATTATTTATGCAACCTGTCTCCAAATTCGTCCCAAGTTGCGATTGAGCTGACTGCTAGGCCTCTATACCATTGTACAACTTTTCCTTTCAGTGAAGCAGCTAATAATCTCACAGCAACATCCTCTTGAGTTATGTGATGGACTCTGCATAACGAAGCCACATCTCGCATATGTTCAATTGGGGTAGTCTGATTTTCCTAGTGAAAGTTGGCAAACTTTTCAAGGATTCCATTGGAATGTCATTATGTTGTGCCAAATTTAAGGGACTCCCTCCATTGAAAGCAACAAATGGTTGATTCCTTGGAGCAGCCATTTGAGGTGGATGAGATGGATTTACTTGCACTCTAGGTGAAACAAAAAGCGGGACAGCAATATGAGATCCTACAGATGGAGAAGTAGATTTAGTTCTTCTAGAATAGATAAATGTTGTCCCTGGCCTTTCTGTTGCTCTGCATTGTCTTCTTGGTGGTGATAGCTACAAATATTCGAAAAGAATTAAGCTGCTCCTTGTTTGAACTCTTCTCATAAACTGTAAAAGCATTGATTCTATAGTTCTTCCTCTCTATGGAGTCGCCAAGTATGCAAAATTGACCTCTACAAAGTTTGAAACCTACTGGTTGCATACCAAACTAATGGTATAATGTGGTACTGGTCCCACCGGGCGCACCAGAAACTGTTCTCACCTAGATTTTACACCCTATTGAATGTAAAATTCAACAATCCAATGCAACATGGGAAGACCTCAAAAGCTGTGGGTTACTTTATAGACAGAGGTCAACCTCTGGAGAAGGGTGGATTCCTTTGTGTTATCACCTAACTACTGCTCTTTGAAAGAAAAAGGAACAAGGAATGTATGAAAATTAAAACTTCAACCTATGGTGATACACCAAATTGACAGAAATTGTGGAATGAAACAAGATGAACATACACTGAGAAACTAATGAGAGATATTTCATTTACTCAACATAACTTTGTGAACTTATGCATTATTCTTGAAAAGGTTTAATCTACATATATATTTTAAGAAGGAAAGATGAATTTCACAACTTTAAAGTTCAAATGTAGACTTAGAAAACACAATTCAAAACTTACATAATCTGAAAAGAAATGAAAATAGTATGAAATACCAACACTAGTTTCCAAGGTAATCTCTATGTTTCATATTCCAGAATCTAAATGAGTTACAAAGCATACATCAGTTGAGAAAGGATTGTTAAAAATCACTAACTCTTCAGAATGCATAATCTGAACCCCCTTACAAAGAGGAAAAAATGCCTTATATACAAAAAGATGTCGGCCCCCTAGGGCTTACAAAAAATATCAGTCTTCGGAAAGATATACCCCTTAGATCTTTTGAATGAAGTTAATGCTACATTAAACGGGTGTCCCTGCTATCCATGTCGGTGAAGAATTACTCTAGGAATGGCCTCCTTGATCTTTTGCAACTAAAGCATTAACTTCTTGGTCCTCGTTCCACCTTCAATCCTCCTTGTTGAGCTGCTTTGAATGCTCCTAGGCTCAGAGTAAATCCACATCGCTTTCTCTCCGTTGATCTTCCTCTCACCGGTCAAAATGCCATGGCTCACCTATAGCTTCCTCCAATTGGTTGAACAGATGCTTCATAGGATCACTAGGTGGTCAAAGGTCGTTCCCCAATGTGATTACACTCTATAGCAGCATCAGGATAGCTTAGAACCATCGGTGAGAGTTTTCATCAAGCCCTTCATCCTTTGATGAGACACCAACAGGTCGGCAAGACCTTTTGGTGAACACAGACCACTTTCCCTGGGCTCAAACATTTCTTTTAGTGAGATACCGAAAAGTCGGGAAGACCTCACACCAAACTCCCTTTCCTGGGGATGAGTCCTACTATAGCCACCTCCCTATCAATGAGACCTCCCCGCATCAGTGAGACCTCTTAGCGAAGCCCCTGTATACACCAAAGGCATCCCATTATCAGCAAGACCTTCGTTGTTCGGCTAGACCTTACTCTGGCGTCGGTCGCTTCGATGAGACTACCAACAGTCGTCGAGACTTCATGACGAAGCCTTCCTTTCTTGGTGAGCTTGGACCTCTTTTTGGGGAGACTACCACTGGTCGGTGAGACATCATGCCAAAGGAAAAACCTTCGGTGACCAAAATCATTCCCCCGATGCCACCCTTGCGAAGAACAGTCAGCATGACCTCCCTCCAAGTGGAGAGATACATGAAGACTCATGGCGACCCAAATGTCCTAGCAACGGGAGTATTAAACCAAGTAGAACACATTTCTAGTCGACAAGACAACAGGAGGGTCTTTTCGACTTTCTTCTCTGATGAGTTTTGTGCCAAATTTGATTGAGGCATGCTTTCCCACAGACCTCCTTGTGAAATATCCTCAGGTGCATAATCTAACCCTTGATGCAAATTCCCCATTTGGCCTTTACGAACACCTACAACACAATTTGTCCTGCCTAATGAGCCCATAGGTTAAAATCGGGCAATAATAATCATGCATAAACATCAAGTGTTATTATTTTTAGGCATAAAATTTTGGATGATCCTCAAAAAATTTCAAAGGTGGATAGTATTACTAAGTGGGACAATGCTATGGAAAATGAGTATTCTATAGTGATGAAGAATAATAATTGGGATCTTGTTCCTCTTGCTAAGGGAAGAAAGTTGGTTCAATGCAAGTAGGTGTACCATACTAAATAATAAGTTCAAGGCTCATCTTATTGCAAATGGGTTCTCTCAATTTGAATGCATTAACTATTCTAAGAATTTTTCCCTTGTTGCCAAGATGAATTCTATACACCTTGCAATTTCACTTGCAACTTCACAAGGATCGATAGTATACCAAATGGATGTGAAGACTATTTTCCTACATGGTGATCTTTGTGAGGAGGTGTATATGGAGTAGCCACATATTTATGTTCAATATTCTTCACTATTTTTAGGCTTCATCATTTATTGTACAGTCTCAAATAAGCCCCTCGGGCTTGTTATGAGGAAGATGGACACATTTCTACTTTCTTTTGGCTTCACACAATGTCATTTTGATCCCATAGTGTACATTTAAGAATAGAAGGGTGATATTTTGATCCTTTTGATATGTGTAGATGATTTGATTCTTACAAGTGGTTCATCCTTAATGATCCAAAGTGTTAAAGGTGCTTTGATGGAGCAATTTGAGATTATAGATCTCAGCCTTTTACACTACTTTCTTGGTTTATAGGTTGTTCAATATTTAGATGAAATTTCTATTTTTCAACAAAAATATATGCCCTTGACATGCTTTACATATTCAACATGCTTGATTGCAAGCCAACCCTCACACTATTTCAGTCACGGGTTGTATTGTCCTCTACTTGTACTACTCCATTAGATGTTACATTAGACATGAAATTAGTTGGTAGTCACTTGTACCTAACACATTCAAGTCGTGATCTTTCTTTTGTGATTATTCTTGTCCCTTGGTTCTCTCACGATCCACATGAGATTCATTTCCAAACTACCAAACATATTTTGAGATACATTTAGGATACCTCACATTATGATATTCATTATACATCAAGAGATTCTCAGATAGTCAACTTCACTAACTCATATTGGGCTAGTGATGTCAATAATTGGAAGTCCACATCTGTCTTCTTCTTTTTTTGTCTTGGTTCTAACCCCATTACACAGTCTTGTAAGAAGAAATTTGCTATTACATTATCATCTACAAATTTTGAGTATCATGTAGAAGTTTTGGCCATCCAAGAAATTTGTAGGCTTTGCTAGGAATTGATTGAGTTTGGTTTTCTTGTTGACAGTCCCATAATTCTTTAGTGCAACAATCAGATTTCCATTTATATTTCTCACAACCTAATTGAGCATCAGTGTAATAAGCACATAAAAATCCACATGCACGTCATTTGGTAGTTAATCAATATGGTTTTCTCACCTTGGGGTACATGCCTATATAGGATCAAGTTGCAGACATATTAACAAAACCTATAGCATCACCTTGTTACCTCTAGTAGTGATTGATGCTTGGGGTGAAGTAAGTTTTCCTTAGGTCTTCATGAGGCCTCCTTCCTTCAAGTTTTTTGTACATACTTTGATATCTTTTTTGGAGAGGATTTTTTCCATGAGGTTTGCTCCTTTTGTCCACTTATGAGAGATTTATTTGATTGTACATGGGTATCTCATTAAGCATTATTGTCAAGACCCATTCATGTATTCTTTGATTTTTATGTGTGCTCTTTTTAGATTTTTGAATACTTCCTAAGTTATAATTAATGGGGGTGTTATAGTAATAATTTATTAGCTAATAATTAATTAATCTTTAATTAATTATTAAGCTAATTTCACTTTTATGTATTTGAGATAAAATTAGTTGTGTTTTTCTCTTTTATTAGATTTATTTATTATAGATCATTATGTCTCATTACATAGGATATCAACACTTGCATGATCTAATCCCTTTCTCATTTAGGGTTTTATCTTATAAATATTTTCCTTCTTTGTATTATTCTATTGTAGTGTAGAAAAATGTATCCCTTTACATTTTCACACTTGTTTAGGCCCTCCCTACTAAAATTGGGCTTCTTTATGCCTTATTTAGTCATATTTTGCATCCACGAACCTTAATTAATGTATCTTTTGGAGGATAATCCTGACACATATCAAATGACCAATCATAATTTAATGATTTTGGATTATATGGCCTAGATTTAGTGATTTGGGACTCATGTGCCACCTTGAGCATATGGGTCCCACCTAAGTTTTGGGGCCTGGATCTGAATTTGGCATTAAACTAAACATTTCCTAAAATTTGTGTCTTGAGCTTAGCCTATTGGGACTCATACACCCCAATTGGCATATGAGTCCCACTTATCTTGGATGTAATTTTGAATTCAATTCTTGGTGGGATTTTATTCTCCTAGATCTAATGTCGGCTTGCAAGGTTGTAATTTTGGGAAATTTGGCATAAACAAGTATTTAAATACAAGGTTATTCAAATATTTTCTCCTAGCACTTTTTGAGATCAAGCATTCTAGCAAGTTTATGAAATTTGGCATAAACAAATATAAATACAAGGTTATTTCACATATTTTCTCCTAGCACTTTTTGAGATCAAGCATTCTAGCAAGTTTATGATTACAAGAGAATTCAAGAGAATTCAAGAGTGATTATCAAGCATTTTGGAGCATCATTCAAGAATTAATCATCATGTCAAAGCCATCATGCATCATGTTTGTTTTTGAGCTAATACTTGTGATGTAGGGTTTATGATTCAAGCAATCATTCAAGTCAAGATCCATATCCTTTAAGAAAGAGTCAAGATACACATTCATGCTAGCCATTACATACAAGATTGTAGCCTTTGTTCCAAGGGTTTGGTGAGTTGCAACATAGCATATTTTTTCATTCATCATTCCTTCATTCTATTTTATTTTATTTCAAGGTTTGATTACCAAAACGGGGTTTGACCAAGGAAAACCCCTATCCACTAACAAAAAAACATATTTCCCTCTCTTTGATGTGTGATTTGTAGATCTAGGTTGAAGATTCATTGAAGAACAAGATTGGAAAAAAAAATCAAGTTGTCAAGTTGTCAAAGTTGTCATCTACCTTGCAAGATCACTAAAAGTCACCTATAGGTTGTAATTCAGTGTTTTAGAATCAGAGATTTGATAGGAGAGAAGCTATAGGAGAACATTAGAGGATATCAGAGTTTTAGATCAACCCTAATACTAGGACTAAATCACTACTTGTGGTGTATGAGTCCCAATTTACCTAATTTTAGACATTTCCAATACATCCTAGTTTGCTAGTTCTAGATTCCAGTTTCAGTCAAAAACCTAATATGTGACTAAATTGTCCCTACTAGCATATGAGTCCCAATGAGCATTAAAAGTCAAAATTTTCAAGATTTTAGACCTTGTTATGAGCTTCTTCAGTCTTCTAGGTGCCCCTCTATCCTTTCTTAGTTCATTTTTCTGATTTTCAGTCTTTCATCTTGAGTTGCATAGTTAGGCCTTGCATATCATTTACATTTCTTGTCTTTCCAAGCCCTTGCTTGGTGGTGAACCCCCTTTTATTCTTTAATCACACCTTAGGACACCTTATTGTAGATCTCTTTCCCTCATTTTCATCCCTAGATTGAGATATCTAAGGTTTCCTTGAATGAAACTTGTAGGAAATTGGTAGATCTATCTTGTTGTAAGAATGGAAAGACTGAAGATGTTGTCATTGATGTCAACTGGTCAACTAGTTATCAACTAGCTGTTGTTGGTTGTATATATCGAGGATATTGAGAAAATTGTAATGAAGATATGTTGCAGGTATTCAGTGGTTTCTTTGGGTTCTGGTCCAGATTTTCTCCTATGTTTGTGTGGTTCAGACATGTTCATGGTTGTTAGAAGATGTTATATCCAGAATTTTGGTTGTTGATTTGTTGTACAATGCAAGTTGTGTTCACCAGTTGTGAACTTTGATTTTCTGTGTTTCTAGTTGAGGCCTAGGAGAAATATTGTTGGTCTGTATTTCTCTTTGATGAAGTCTGATGACTTAAAGTTCTAGAGTTGAGTCACCCTGATTCTATTGAAGATAATTTTGAGGTATCTAGAAGATTCATGCTTAATGGTTCTATGTATTTTACACTAGTTTGGTTGACCTTGTGTGAAATACTACTTTCAAGGCTGATGAAGCATGTTGGATACTTTTGGGTCCCTTGAAGCATGTGCTTGTGTGACCCTCATTCTAATTCCACCCTAGGATGTTTTGGCACCAACCTAATTTGAATTTGAATTTGTATGGCTAGATTTGGATATGTTTCATAGTTGAAGATGGTATAAATACAAGGTGAGTTAGTGGTGAAGGAACATACAAGATCGAAGAAGAAGAGTAATAAGAGAAACTTGAGGAAGTGTAGTTAGATGCAACATTTATTCTATTCAATGAGTGTGTGATGTGAGTATGGTAGATCTGTGTGAAGCTTAATGTTGAGTTTTCAGATGCAGTGAGTAGAAGGTGAACTCTATCATTCATGCATGTATGCGAGTGATTATGGTGGAATCCTTTGTTGCATTGGGATTGTATTTTCTCTGTAACAAGTCTCCTTTGTCTTCTTTGTATCTCTATGGTAGTGAGCCCTCCAAGTTGTTAGCCTTGTTGGACAGTGAGTCCTTGTTTTGGATAGTGAGTCCTTGTTTTGGTAGTGAGCCTTATTTCTGGCAGTGAGCCTCTTGTAATTGGTTTTGATATCCTCTATAGTGTGAGTTAATCCTCATTGTGGTTTTTTCATTATTGGATTTTCCACATAAATCTAGTGTTATTTTTTTTATGTGTTGGATTTGAGTTCCTGCATTAAAGCATTTGATGATTAATCATTTAAGCAGTATTAAGAATTAGTTTCAGTGATTGAATTAAAGGTTTAATTATGTGACAACTGATTCACCCCCCTCTCAATTTTCCTATTCAACAATTGGTATCAGAGTGTGGTTCCTTGGTGAAGAGCTTAACTGCTTGAGGAAGGTTTGGGACGGTTAGCAAAATGATTTATGATTATCCAAGATTCGATGAAACTAATTATGGTATCTGGAAAGTATTGATGGAATAATATCTAAAGTATTGTGGATATGATGTGGATAAAGCTTACAAAAATCCTTACACTCCTCCTACTAATGGTATGAGTACGCTTGAAGAGATCAAAGCACATGTAGTGAACAATAAGGTGAATTACATCTTGAAGAATAGTTTGTACATTCTGAGTTGATTAAAGTTCAGAATTTGAAGACTGCTAAGGAAGTTTGTGATGCCTTGGAAAGTGCACATGATGGTGATGAAAGAGCTAAAGAAGTGAAACTACAAAACTTGGAGACACAATTCGATATTCTACATATGTCTAAAGATGATAATGTTAAAGCTTATGTACAAAGATTGGATGAGATAATGGTCGGAATGCAAGGACTTGGTGCTACTATATATGAAACCAAGATTGTAAAGAAGATTCTCAAAACTCTTCCTACTACTTTCAGTGAGAAGGTGAGTGTTATTGAGCAAACTATAGATTATAAGACCTATACTAAAGATATTTTGTTAGGATTTTTGACATCCTATGAGATGAGGAAGCCAAGTCTAAGGAATGGATGCAAATCAAATACTACTTTTAAAGCTACAAAAGCTGAAGATCTGAATGAAGAAAACTTTGATGAAATAGAAGCTAACTTTGTAAGAAGGATGAGGAAAGGCTCCAGTAAGTATGAAGGTAATTTTCCCTTTAAACTCTTTAGATGTGGAGACATAGGTCTTTATGCTGCCAAGTGTCCAGAAAGAGCTAAAAGGAATAAACAAAGATATGAGAAAGAAAAGAAAGGAAAGAAGATTAACAAAGCTTACTATGTGAATGATAATGCTAGAATATTTGATGAAGATTCAGAATATGAAGATCCTAATGACAATGAATGCTTCTTCTTGGCGATTAAGGATGAACCTACTTCTACTAATTCTGAAAAATAGGTAAAGGAAAGCCCTCCAGAGAAGGAGAAAAATGAAGGTATGGTTATCTTTTCCCTACATGCCAAACAATAGAAAAACTATTGGTTAGTTGATAATGGTTGTTCACATCACATGACTGGTGATAAGAGTAAGTTTCTTAAGCTCGAAAAATATGATGGAGGCTTGGTTATGTTTGGAGATGATACTGGTGCTAAAATCTATGGGATAGGTTCAGTGAGTTTTGATGGCAAGCATCATACTGATGATGTCTACTATATTAAGGGTTTAAGGAATAATCTATTTAGTGTTGGTCAAATGTGCAGAAAAGGATATGATATTGTGTTTAAGGATGAGATGTGAGATCCATAAAGGATCTGGAACATTGATTGCTATAGGAAAGAAATTTGAAGGGAATATCTATCAACTTAAGGGTGTTGATGGACGATGCTTTATGACTCATTAATGATAGTTGGTTATGGAATAGAAGAATGTGTCACATGAATTTTGATAAGCTTGCAAGGATTAGTGTTTTTTAGGCCGTGAGAGACTTATCGAGAATTGCAAAGCCTATTAATGCTATTTGCAGGAATTTTCAGTTTGGAAACCAAGCAAGAAATAATTTCATATCAAATGAACAGTCTACTACCGGTCTACTAGATTTAGTTCATACAGATCTTTGTGGTCCTACAAGATTGAGAAGTCTACCTAGTGAAACGTACTTTATGCTGTTAATTGCTGATTATTCTAGATATACATGGGTTACATTTCTTAGAGAGAAATCAGATGCATTAGATAGATTCAAGACATTAAAAGCTATGGTTGAAAATGAAGTGAATTTGAAGATAAAATGCTTAAGGTCTGGAAAAGGTGAAGAATTCACCTCCCATGAGTTTAATATGTTTTTTGAAGTGCATGGAATAAAGAGACAATTATCTGCTCTAAGAACTCCTCAGTAGAATGGAGTTGTTGAAAGGGAAAATATAATAGTTCAAGAAGTTGCTAGATCGATGGTTACTGAGGCTAGTCTACCGGAAGTCTACTAGAAAGAATCTATTCATACTTTTGTTTATGTATTCAATTGAGTTCAAGCAAGAGAAAATAGTACAAAGACTCCCTATGAGATATGGCATGGAAGAATTCCTACTGTTAATTATTTCAAGGCATTCAGAAGTAAGTGTTATATTAGAAGAGATGAAACTTTGGGTAAGTTTGATGCGAAAAGTGATCAAGGTATTTTTCTTGGATACTCTACTAAAAGCAAGGAATATAGATGTTTCAATAAAAGACTAAGAAATATTGTAGAAATTTCAAATATCAAGGTTGATGAGATAGTGAAGAATTCTATTGAGATTGATTGATATGAATTTGATGAGCCTAATCAAGTAATAATTGAAGAGATTATGGAAGAACAAGAAAAAGATGAGAAAGAGAAGTAGGATGAACATAATGAAAGAGAAGAAGATGCCCCGGTGATTTACCCTAAGAAACCTAGATATGTACAAAAGAATCATTCATAAAATTAGATCATTGGAGATAAGACAAAAGGTGTATTAACTAGAAGCGGAGCTACTGCTGAAGTGAATCTATGTTTACTTTCTGAGATTTAACTGAAGACTGTAAGTGAAGCTTGTAAAGATGAACATTGGAAGGAAGCAATGAAAGAGAAGAATCAAACTTGGGAATTGGTCCCAAGACCGGCAGACAAAAACATCATTGGATTGAAGTGGCTATTCAGAAATAAGTTTAATGAGAGTGGAGAAGTGGTTAGAAACAAAGCAAGGCTTGTGTGTAAGGGTTACTCACAAATAGAAGGTATAGATTTTTTAGGAAACCTTTTCTCCAGTAGAAAGAATGGAAGCTATAAGGATTTTCTTCGTATTTTTTGCTCATAAAGACTTTAAGGTCTATCAAATGGATGTCAAGTTAGCATTTTTTAATGGTGAGCTAGAAGAAGAAGTCTATATGGAACAATCAGAAGGATTTCAATTGACAGATCAAACAGATATGGTGTGCAGATTGAAGAAAGCTTTATATGGATTGAAGCAAGCTCCTAGAGCTTGGTATGTGAGATTGGATAGGTATTTGATTCAACAAGGTTTTAACAAAGGTACAGTGGATAGTAATCTGTACTTTAAGATTGAAAATGATAAAATATTGATTGTAGTAGTGCATGTTGATGACATTATCTTTAGAGGAAATGAAAATATGTGCAAGATTTTTGCGAAAGAAATCTATAAAGAATTTGAAATGTTTATGTTTGGGGAGATGAATTTCTTTCTTGGACTACAAACTAATCAAACAGAGAAACGAATTTTCATTTCACAGTCTAAAGATGTGAGAGAGATGTTGAAGAAGTTTGGGATGGATGGTTCCAAATCGGTAAGTACTCCTATGGTGACTTGTTACATTTTGGGTAAAGATGATGATTCACCTAAGTTTCATCAGAGAAAGTAGATATCTATGATTGGTGGACTACTATATTTTACTACTACTAGATTGGATATTATGCATGTTATCTATCTTGTGGTTAGATTTCAAGAAGATCCTAAGGAAACACATGTTGTTGATGTTAAGATAATATTCAGATACTTGAATGGCACTCTGGATTATGGATTATGGTATCTTAAAGATATTGATTTTACACTTAGTGCCTGCACAGATCCAGATTGGGTTGAATGTGTAGATGATAGAAAAAGTACAAGTGGTGGTGCATTCTTTCTTAGATGCAGATTGGTGGAATGGTCGAGTAAAAAGAAAGATTCAGTCTCCTTGTCTACTTCTGAAGTTGAGTATATTGTTGTTGCATCTTGTTGTACACAAGTTATATGGATGAAACAGACATGAAAGACATCACAATGGTATATGATGATCCCATTTCTATTTTATGTGATAATGCAAGTGCAATGAAAATTTCAAATAATCCTATCATGCACTTGAGGATGAAGCATATATCTATCAGGTATCATTTCTTGAGAGAGAAGGTCATGGAGAATGAATTAAAGCTTGAGTATGTTCCGATGAAGGATCAGATTGTTGATATTTTCACAAAGGCTCTTCCTAAAGATACTTTTGAGTATCTTTGAGAGATGTTAGGGGTTATATCCCCTCCCTTCTTGAACTAAATGCATATGGAGATGCATCATTTTGGTAGATCTATGGATCTATCCTTCTTCAGGACTAATTTTTTAGTGGCTACCTCTCAAGGGGAGCAAGTAGTATCAAGTGTTCTCATTGTGAATATTTTGTTTTTTTATGTCAAAGGAGAAATCAATGTAAAATATTATTTTTCCTACCATTGATGTCAAAGGGGGAGAAGAAGCATGTGAAAAAAAAAAGAGAGAAAGAATGGAAGAAGTATATAAGAAATTATCTACTAAGGGGGAGAACCAAAAAAGTGTATTCAAAGCTAGTATGTTGTCTTTGATGGTTTTTCACATCATGTGTTGCCATCAATGAAAAAGGGGGAGATTGTTGCAAGAATGGAAAGACTGAAGGTGTTTTCATTAATGTCAACTGGTCAATTAGTTATCAACTAGTTGTTATTGGATGTATATGTCAAGGATATTGAGAAAATTGCAATGAAGATATGTTGCAAGTATTCAGTGGTTGCTCCAGGTTTTGGTCTAGATTTGCTCCTATGTTTGTAAAGTTCATACATGTTCATGGTTGTTAGAAGATGTCATATCCATATTTTTGGTTGTTGATTTTTTGTACAATGTAAGTTATGTTCAGTAGTTGTGAACTATGGTTTTTTGTGTTTCTGGTTGAGCTCTGTGAGAAATTTTGTTGGTCCGGATTTCTCTTTGATGAAGTCTTATGACTTGTGGTTCTAGATTTGAGTTTCCCTAATTCTATTGAAGATAATTTCAGTATCTGGAAGATTTGTACTTAATGGTTCTATGTGTTTTACACTGGTTTGGTTGACCTTGTGTGAAATACTATTTTTGAGGTTGATGAAGTGTGTTGGATCTTTTTGGGTCCCCTAAAGTGTGTGTTTGGGTCACCCTCATTCTAATTCCACCCTAGGATGTTTTGACACTGACCTAGTTTGGATTGAATTTTGATGGCTGACTTTGGATATGTTTCAAAGTTGAAGATGGTATAGATACAAGATGAGTTAGTGGTGAAGAAATATACAAAAGCAAAGAAGAAGAGTAATAAGAGAAAAGAGGAAGTGCATTTAGATGCCACATTGATTGAACTATTCAGTAAGTGTGTCTGATGCAAGTATGGCAGATCAATGTGAAGCTTAATGCTAAATTTTTGGATGCAGTGAGTAGAAGGTGAACTCTATCATTCATGCATGTATGCAAGTGATTGTGGTGGAATCCTTTGTTGTGTTGGGATTGCAGTCTCTCTATAACAAGTCTTATTTGTCTTCTTTGTATCTCTATGGTAGTGATCCCTCTTGGTTGTTAGCCATGTTGGACAGTGAGTCCTTGTTCTAGATAGTGAGTCTTTGTTTTGGTAGTGAGCCTTATTTCTAGCAGTGAGCCTCTTGTAATTGGTTTTTATATTCTTTATAGTGTGATTTAATCCTCACCATGGTTTTTCCCTTATTGGGTTTTCCACGTAAATCTAGTGTTATTGTGTTTATGTGTTAAATTTGAGTTTCTGCATTGGCATTTGATGATTAATCATTTAAGTAGTATTAAGAATTAGTTCTGGTGATTAAATTAAAGGTTTAATTCTATGACACCTTATTCACCCCCCCTCTCAGGTGTCCTATTCAACATATATCCTAAAACATAGAGCAACAATTTTCTACGTTTCATCTATTATGTAAGTTTTTTTGAGGAAATTGAAAATCATTGTTCGCAACTCTTGTGCATGGAAGGTGTTCTTGTTTGTTATTTTGATCCTACTTTGTATGTGCTTCTCAATTTCAACAAGAACAATTATTTTTTCAATGTACACATACATTTTAAATAATGTATTTATTAAAATTGAAAAAAATCCATGCATTAAATTTTTAACTTATAAATACACAAAAAAAATGAAGAAAAAAAAATACTATATAAAGAGTGACGTCCTGTTTAATTTCATTTTTTAGTATTTTATCAACAACTAAATTATAGTGTCAATTTAACAAAACTTTATTCAAATAATTTTTTATTTTTTATTTTTTAAATATAAACATAAAATACACTAAAAAAATATTTTATTAGTTTACATCATTTCAAAATTCAAAACATATATGTTGGTTTTTAGTGATTCAAGTTAGAAATTTGGATCAGTGTTGGTCAACTCATTTATAAGAGTGTGACAATTTTGTGCTTTTACCCGTTAAGAAACTAAAAGATTCCTAGATGAAAAATATCTTATGATTAGTTAATTAGTCCATAGTTATAAACAATAATCCTAGGGTAAAGTTTTGTGACTAATTACATCATAAATATGTAAATGAATATGGATTAGAATTATTAAATGAGACTTGGTTACTTAGCTTTAGATTTGATGTCAAAATATTCTATGATAGATGTTCTATAAATTGCCTATATTTTATTGCTTTGGTTTTTATCAAATGACAATTGTAAAGCCAAAAGGTTCATTGTGAAACTTTCTAGATTACTTTTCCAACATAGATTTGACCTTTACTCCTATGGAATCAACCTTTAAGCATAGATTTGATCTTTATTTTGAATATAGAATCAATCAATGTATTTCTAGTCATAGGGTGATCCCACGATAATGGGTTACACTTTTTTGCCAAACTTGACATTAAAATTAGGATTTTTCACCAGACATTCAGTTTCTTACACCTATAGCAGCTAAACCATTAAGGTTTTGAAGGTGAATCAAACTAGTTATTTGTTAGATATTTTGTATAGATTCTAATTATATTTTAAAATAAAAAATAAAAAATAAATTGTGAATCATTTTATGTAATTTTTAATAACTTATTTTTTCTACTAATCAACATTTTTAAAAAGTGACAGTTACTTCGGCCTATGCAACTTTTTTTATAGATAGGATACAATTCTAATTTTTAAAATACAATTTTTTCACACCAATATCTAGGGAATGGATATTTTTTCATAATTTTTTGTTACATTTTTTTTTTAATTAATTTTCCAAGTCAGCGTAATTATAATTTGGACAGAGGTGTACTTCGGCCTGCATAAATTTTTTTGTATTCATTTGAATTAACTTATTCTTTTTTTGTTGGAATAAGGACATCAATACCTAGTGGACATGTATTTTTTAGAATTTTTTTCTCTATTTTTCTATTTTTTTGTATGTGTGAAATAAAGAACTTGATGTTCATTGAACATCCTACATTCACAAGAAATAAAAAATAAATATAATAATAAAATTAAACATATTTAAAATTATACTTTTTGGGAAGCTTATAACAAGGGCTACAGGCTTACAAAACATAAATTTTAAATGAATTCATTTGATTACCCAAAAGGTAAATCAAAAGTGGTTTTTTATCAGCATTTTGATAGGTGTAGAGGAGACTCAATCATAGGTATGGTTTAAATCTAACAAGTTTCTATCCAAGGGGGTTTGTTCTAAGGGGGTTTGATCAATCCCTCTTTAATTAAAATAATTTAAATGGAACCTTTAAAGTCATAAATCATTGTATTTTCTAAAAATATGTAATTTCAGGAAAAAATCAGGATGTCCCAAAAAGTGTAACCCATTATTGTGGCAACGCCCCACATAAAACTTATTTTCCTCATGTTCTAGAATTTGAATCTATAAAACAAGAAATTTTAATGAACATGAGTGAGGAGATTTCTAAGCAAGGATCTTGTCCCTTGGTTAAAGCTCTAGGATCCAATTTAATAATTTTGATATAATATTTGAAGATACACCAACTAATCATGGAATATGCTTAAACATATGTGTGATTGATAATGTTGCATTGATGTTATGTTTTGAATATAATGCAATGTGTAATGTAGCACATATCTTAGATCCTACATTGTAGCTAGTTGCTCCAAAAATCTGAATTAATAAATGTTGCACTCACATCAAAAATAACAAGAAGTAGGAAGGGATTGGCTTGAACGTAAATTTTAAATTTGAATTTGAAATATTGGGGGTGATATTTATATTACAAAAATGTCCTCATTTTTGTGCTTATGGATTCCACCTAGGTAGAGGAATGGACAAACATAGTTCAAGTTTGAACTATTATGATGCATGAGGATAATATATAGTTAGGTTCTAACTCTTTGCCAACTTCTATGTAGAAACATGTCCCTTGTAAATTAGTCATTATGTTAGGGACAACTCAAAGTGAGATCAAAACTAATAGAAAAGTGAAATGCATGCAATTCTCTTCATTATAATTAGTAACTAACTTATCAATGATTGTGCAATCGTAGATGAGTTTTTTATATTATTATCAAGAAATCAAAATTCAAAGATTTACCATGAATATTGAAAACTAGGCTAAAGTTTTATCATTGACATTCAAAGGCTAAGTTCAAAGCTTTTCCAAATAAAAGAGTTCTAAAAGTGATAATTATCAAAAGTAATGATTAAATAAAAACTACACATATGTTTAATGAAATGATTAACTATTAATTAATAACTAAATAGTTCTATCAAATGGAATCACATTTTAAACATATTGTACCCTTACAAAAAAAAATCAAGAATAAGTCTCAAATAAATTTGACAAACTCCTCCACTGAAAAGGTATCAACATAGACTGTGCTCCCATATCGAATAGGAAAAATAAACTCTTCCATTAAAAAAACCTACTACATCCAATTCTAAAAATGACCATGACATGCCCATAATAATTCAGGAGAAGAAATATCTCCCAACAAACCAATAAAAGAACTAAATATAATTCAAGAGAGAAATATCTCTCAACAAAGCAATAAAAAAACTAAATATAATTCAAGAGAAGAAATATCTCTCAACAAACCAATAAAAGAACTAAATATCCTTTTAGTTTTAACTTCAAATATTAGAAAGCTGCATAATCATGCATAACAAGATGACAATTACTTACGTAAGAGATGGTCATCACAATGACAGGCAATCGATCCACCACATACTCACTGTGGACAAGCTGATTTTTTCAACGACCAGGTACAGCATCTACTACTTTGGGACCAATGTCATTTTCCAGAGTTAAATAAGCAGAGAAGTAGGTCATGTGTAATGGTGTGAATGAGCATAGCCTACCCACCAAGCAAAAGAGATAAAAGTGGGGGCGCCTACTCTACCTACTTACTTGGATTTCAACGTTCGACAGGAAAAGACCCCTTCAACGACGTTTCACAAGTAAAGTTTAAACTGGTGCAGCGACTTCAAACAGATTCTTTTCATTCCAAAGTAGCTATCATTACCTACTTTTCGATCCGCGTTACCAATTCCTTTCACTATTAAGGGAGAGGGCCCAGTAGTCGTGTACCCTAACTTCGCGCTTCTAATTATCCTACGTCGAAATTTCAAATCACTCCCAATTTTTTACAGCAACTTACTTGGCAAGTTCTCTGCTTATAACTAAGGTTTCAGGGCCACATCATCAAATATGATGCCACATCAGCATGCGTTTTTGTCAAGGTGTCCAAAAAGGCCCCAAAAAATAGTGAGACCAATTCTCGTGCATTACATCATGAGTAGTTGAGTGCTGATGTCGTATCACATCATTGGTTGCTTTTTAGATCAAAAGCATACATTTTGTTTAATTATGGGTAGTCAAATCACAACTATTAGACATTATATAAACGACTATTGAATATTATATTTACGAATGGGTGCGCGACTATTGAACCCCGCACGACTATTGGGCCCTCTCCCCTAAAATCCTCCGCGCTGAATATGCAGAGCAGGTGAACGTACCCCACCGACCAGGTTGAAATGGAAGGAGTTTACATTGGCGTGCCTGGTTTTTTTCTTTCTTTTTGACTCTTTCCTTCTTCAGTCTTCTAATCGGACACCAAATGACAGAGACGACCATAATTACTGCTTAAACGTCGCTCTACGTAGGTTTGAACCAGGCAATTGGTGTGTTTAATTACTCTTTCTTCTTTCACCGGTCACCGCCCATTTGTCTTGGCGTGATTAATTTTTGTTCAAGACTTTTGTTTTTGACTGGTTGCATTTTTCAATAGTCCAGATTCTCAAAGTTGGTTTTCTCTGTAGTTTCTAATAAAATATATAATGCTTTCAGTTTACATTTTTGGGATGTGATTTTATTTTACTTATTTTTAATGTGAATGGCGTGTTTTATTATATGATGAGGTGTAATTACAATGACAATAATTATAATGATAACAAAAGTTATTAAATAACATATATATCAACAAAATAAACAGAAATAAAATATATGATTGACAATGTTTAACATTAACAATAACAATAAAAAATATATATGAAAAATAATGGATAATTATTTTGAATAATTATATTAAATAATAAAATTATAAAATTATGTCAAAATAAAATAGTAAGTAAAATTTTAAATGCATAATATGAGTAGATTGTATGTATTTTATAAATGAAAATTATTTACATATAAATATAAAAAATATACAACAATAAAAATACTAAGTAGTTTTTTTCTAAAAGTGGTGTGGGGGATTGAAGAGTTATATGGACAAAGCTATTATTTGTATTAGTTTGCACCCTAACAACGAGATTTGACCACATTCGACATACAATTATAATGGGTCTTCTCTCATATATCATTTACGGAATTGGGATGGACAACTCGGCTTGGCACATGAAGACAAAGTGGGGACATAGGATTCTTGAAGGAGGTTACTTGGATCACTGAAATGGTGGAAACAAATTGGTCCCTCACCTAAGACGATGACTATAGGGATGAGGAAGCGTCAAAAGGAGGCAACTAAGGCTTGGTGAGGTCAATCCATATCATGGCCTTGTGTTTTTAGATTTTTAAATATCTTATATGTATAACAAGGCCTTTTTGGCTCTTGTTCCTTATAGGTACAAAAGTATAGGTATACAAGGTAAGTCTCTATATTATCCATTTTGTTTGTAGCTTTGTTGTGTTATGACCCCTAGTATAAGTGGCTCCAATGTAGATAGACAAAAATACCCCTTTGAATATTAATATACTAGGTGTGGCCCCATAATGCCACGTTTACTAATATAAAAGAAAAAATGGTAAATACCAACTATAATTTATGATAACATAATGATTAAATACTTTTTAAATAATTATATAGTCAAATGTGTATAAATAATGTATAGAAATATAAAATAGTGCTTCAAATAAAAATAAAGTATCAATAGAAAAATTTAATATATCAACATGTATTACTTTGGAGTCACTTATCATAAAAAAACAATTTCAATGTAGAGGTCTCAAGATTACTATATTTTACATCTTTTAAATAGATGTATTTAAAATATCTTTAACACTTTTTATCATTTAAAAATATTGATGTATATATGACACTATGAATAAATGTAAAATAAATAGTATATTTTTAAATATAATATAATGATTCTTAAAATTTATAAGATCTAGTATTTTAAATCATTATATATTTTATACAAACATTAATTAATTTAGAGTAATATATTATTTTACAGGTTCATTCATATCACTTTTCTTCATTGTTTTTACATACATACATACATACATACATACATACATACATACATACATACATGCATGCATGCATACATACATACATACATACATACATACATGCATGCATGCATGCATACATACATAAATAAATAAATACATACATACATACATACATACATGCATGCATTCATGCATGACTTCTCAACTCATTTTAATTCCTAATAAAATTCAATAATTTTGACTCTTAATAAATATTTATAATTTTAATTTTGGATTAAAAAATAATAATATTTAAGATTTTATGTAACTATAAATAGGAAAAATAAATCCTCCAAAAATAGTCAATTATAAAACAATCAAATTAAAAATTAAAATAGATAAAAAAAAGTTAGATTTAAAATTTTATATTGCTATAGAAATAAAATAATAAAAATAAATAAGTATTTTGATGTTGCAAAAGAAAAGGTTGTGTAGACACTTAAAATTGACACATTTTAATTTTTAATTATTCTTTCAAAATTGATCATTAATATTTGATCAATTTATCCATGTTTCTTACATTTAGATAATTAGTTAAATAATATTGTATTATTTAATTAATATTCTTCATTAGTTCTTATTAACTCTTCATCATACAAAACCATTTCCTCTAACTATCCCTAAGGTTTGATCTTTCAATAATTATTTAATAAATATTCACACATAACATTACCTCATTCTTATATATATATATATCGCCTCCATTTTTAAATTTGTAATAACATTTAATTAATTCCTAAATCTATACATATAAGAGTGTCACTTGGCTTGCATGGGCATGTTGTCAAAAATAACAACCAAGTTGGTATTCCCTTTCTCACTTGTCCCCCAAATCAAATCCTCACAATCCTATAAAACCCATCATTTTTATGAATCAATTTTTGAATCCAAGGTTATGTTGATATATTGAAACTTACATCCTCATATCATAAGGAAAATCTATTTCTTTGTGCAACAAGGTTTTAACATGTATTTTTTGTGGTGATTTATGTTGTTTAAATCTTCTTTGCCTTATCTAAATATTTGTGTCTTTTAATGGTTAATCAATACTAAATTTGTATTTGTTTATTCATGCCACATTCAAACTACACACATTTCTAACATGTCTAGTGGGACCTAGATCTTTCTCTTGTAATTAAACTCATGTCTTTTTAGTGTTTTATGTAAATAGGTCATTGTTAATAGCATACTAATATTCAATGGTTATTTCTAGATTTAGTAGTTTGTGTTTTAGACTATTAACATGTTTCTTGACATTTTGGGAGTTATCTAACATTCAGTTTTCTAATAGAGGGTTGGT
The DNA here is from genome assembly GCA_007258455.2 of Sequoia sempervirens. Taxonomy (NCBI): domain Eukaryota; kingdom Viridiplantae; phylum Streptophyta; class Pinopsida; order Cupressales; family Cupressaceae; genus Sequoia; species Sequoia sempervirens. The sequence continues at coordinate 481,425,856 of VDFB02000003.1, read as the reverse complement.
TTTATAAATTGTTAATATATTAAATTTCACTTAAATATCTTATCCTTTTTTGGATTTGACCATTTCTATTATTGGATTTACAATGTTATAACCTTTAAGCTATATGTCAATAGTTTCATCCCAAATCAACTATTGCATACTGTGTATTAGTGTTTACATTTTCTTGATGCTAACATTTATTATAATTTTATGTTTCTTAACATTCAATTTTTAGATAGATAATTGATTTTACAAGGTGTTATTCTGTTATATTTTACTCAATCCATTTATATACATGATTAGCCTCTTTTTATTGTAAAATTATATGTTTTGATCATTTTGTTAAATCAACAATAGAGATATAGATTAGATGTTCTATGTTATTTTTTGGTGGTTTTAGACTTCATATGTGAATGCTAACTTGTCTATTTGAAACATCTCTTTAGCGTTTTCTAACCAACTAATCTCTCAATTTTTTGATAGAGATTGATTTTACAGTATTATGTGTTGTCTAAACCACCAATTGGTACCAACAAATTAGGAAAAATCTCTTTTCAATTGGTCAAAACTTGTTTTATTTGTTTTACTTTGAATCAATGATTGTGTCTACCCTATGATGATTGTGTGCACTTACTCGAAACTTCCATGCATTTAGGGCTTCAATAGTTTTGTGTTCCAAATAGTGGTTGCATACTAGTTTTCAATGGTTTTGTATTCTAAATATCTTTGAAGAATTTTTTGTAATATTTTATCAATATAACCTATTAACTTGTATGTTTGGCTACTTTGATTTCATTAACATTTTTTGTAGCTTTCTAACTTGTATGTCAAATACTATAAACTAATACTACTGATGATTTTTTTTACAACACAACTATTAAAGACCTATTTTCTCAATAGATATAGGTGTAAACTAAATTAAAATAGTGGAGAAATAATTATATGTTTTCTCTTTAGAAATTTTAAAAGATATGCACTCTCTCATAATTTTGAGTGATCTTGGTGATCAAATTTTGACACCTTTTATGTTTAGATTAAACCCAATGTGTGTTAGTCATGCATATACTCTTCCCTTGCACTTCATGTTATCTTGGGTGACAGAAAAATAAAATTTACTTTCCCTATAGGAGAAATACTTTTGGAATTCATTATCCTAAGGGATGATCTCAACTACATGTTTCGATGTAGTGTAAAAAATAGGGAGAATGAAATTTTTACCCCAATTTAGCTAGGCACCATTCTTTTTTTATTTGATGGGTAAGCCTCTTTTTCTATATATATCAACTACATTAGTCACACTAGAGGCACTTTTATTATAGCATGTGATGAAATAGGAAAAGAGAGAACCATATGCTACATCTACCACACCTCATGGTAAGATATCATCTTAATCATAGTCCCTTGGAAAAATCATGTATAGCTATCATCCCTAGCTCATGAAATCTTTGGCATTACATTCTTAGTCATCAAACAAAGCTCATGTCTCTAAGGTAGATCTTCTCAAATATATACTATTAAGATAATCCTTCACAAGGAAGATGGCTAAGTGGGTCATGCTTCTAAGTGGATTTAGCATTGAATATATGCATACAAAATCCATCAAGGGGCAAGTTGTAGATCAACTCACACATCTACTCCCCTAATAAAAACATATCCTTTAATAGTACATTTCCCCAATGAGTCTATCTTCACACTCACTAATACAACATTATGGAAGATTTACTTTGATGGATTTTACACATAGAATGGTTCAAGAATAGGTATAATATATTTTACTACATAAGTAGACTTCAGACCAAAGGCTTTCAGATTATAATTTCCATGTACCGATAACATCAAAAAATATGAAGCTTTAATAGGAAGGTTAAAAATGGCTATACAAGGGAATATGACTTGGATACAAGTCTATGGTAATTCTCAACTTGTCATCAAATAGGCTAACACAGAATATCAAACAAAAGATGGCAAACTCCTTCACCATAAACATATGGTGGATATTTTCAAGAAATATTTCACTTATATCCAATTTGACCAAGTACAAATAATAATAGTTGAAGTATGTATAACATTACACATATACTAAACTATATTTACTCTCATATATTCTCAAACTATTTAGATATTTTTTCCTTTTAATGAGCTAATAACTTGTATGTGAAAATATTATACTAATATATTGTGTTTGATGGTGTGTGTATTTTTATTGGTTGGTGTAATGGTTTTATTTTTAATTAATTAATTAATTAATTAATTATATATATATATATATTGGAGGAGAGGTTTGGAGAGAAGGTAGAAATTTGAGCATTGTTCTTTTAATTATAGAATTTATGTCTGTACACTCCCACAAAAATTATTGTAACAATATTTTTCTAAACATAAATTTTTTATATTTTTAATAACTAAAATTTAATTAAAAAATATTTACAAGATCAATCAATATTTTGTAAATTTATTATTTTAGTTTACTAAAAATCAAATTAATAATCAAAATTCTAACTCTAGTTCATTACTATTTTACAATTAAAAAAATCTTATATATTAACTTGAACCTATAAAAAGAAATTATCACAATACAACCAACCTAATATGTATGAGGTCAAATTAAGAACCTTATGATTTTACAAAGTCAAATGAGATTGTCACAATAAAACCCGCCTAATATGTATGGGGACAAATCAAGAACCTTTTAATTCTACAAAATTGAAAGAGATTCTCACAATACAACCAACTTAATATGCATAAGGACAAATTAAGAACCTCTAGATTCAACAAAGTCGAAAGAGATTGTCACAATACAACCAACCTAATATGTACGAGGACAAATTAAGAACCTCTTCATTCTACAAAATCAAAAAAGATTTCACAATACGATCTAGGTATACTTAATATATATAAAGACAAACAAAAAAAATCCTTAATTATATGAAAAGATTCAAAATCCCCCCTTTCCGCCTCTTTCATTTATTTAAAAGTTAGCATAGTTTTTCTTTTTAGAAGTTGTTTTATTATAACAAGAATTAATACTAAAAATAATAATTTGATACATTTAGTCTATTTGAAATACTTTTTATTTTTTATTATTTCTATTGGAATCATTTTTTTTTTTTATATGGAAGCACGAGTCTTAGGTTAAGACCTCTTCAATTAAGAGTCAAGGATTGGGGTTCATTCCACACACAATCCTAATCTCTTCCAACCTCTTCCATTATGATATCAAACCTTACATTCAACAAGAAACTCATTCAACTTTTTCAATAATCCAAACCAATTTACATATTTTTTAATTTTAATTAATTATAATATTTTTAAAAGACGTAATATGTACACATGTTTAATACAAATAAACATGTGTCTCAAATCACGGCACCATTTCAAAGAAGTAGTCAAAGATTTGACCACGACAAGGTAAGCTAAAGTCCGTGGAATATGATGTTCGCTAACACAAAACAAAAAGGGTTTCTTTCAAGAGTTGGTAAAGTTGTTTTTCTAGGTAAAACAAAGAAAAATGACTTCTTAAAAGGGAATCATAGGTAAAATCATAGGTAAACATAGTAATCATATACTATACTTTATGTGTTGGTCTTCTCTTATAAAGAATGTTGTTGAATTTTGAAGAATAATTTATTAGTCTTTTTAATTATCCCTTATAAAAGTTTTAGTAATTTAAACATGTGGCATTACTCTAATTTATTGTTTTTAATTTTAAACAATTTTGCAATATCATTTTCCATGATGTAAAGTAATCTTGTTCTCTTGATAGTTCTTTCCATGTTTGTACAAGACATCCTTTTAGAGATGAGTATGTTGTTCAATAATAATGCATTTAGATATTATAAAGTAGAATAAAATTAGAAAATTGAGGATTAAAAATAAAGGTTAAAATATATAATTTTATTAGCATCTAATTATATTGAAAAAATTAAAGTACTTTTAAATTCTTATGATAGCTTATAGCTTGCTAAATTGATTATATAATTTTAATATTGAATTAGATATATAGATAAATATTAAATAATTAATGTAATTAAAGAATAATAAAATGTTTGTATTTTGTTGGTGTAATAGAGGTTTGACTAGAACTAAGAATTAGAATATAGATTAAAAAGATTGGAAATTTATAACAAAGTTATGGAAAGAATTTTTTTTTTTTTGGTAATCCAGTGGTATCCCCGCGACTCAGCCTAGCAAGCTCCACCACCCCTTGCCCTGGTCTGACTTTTTTGCCAGGTTTTGGGAGGCAGAGGAGGCGAGCTGAGGTGAGACTAGTCCATTGGAGGTGACAGCCTAGGGCCGCACTAAACTGCCGCCACTTGAATCCGGTCGGCGTGAATCGAACCTTGGACCTACATGGGACGAACCCAAAGCCTTAGCCCGACCATGCCAACCGTTCGGCCTGCGGGGTTGCCCCTGTTATGGAAAGAATATTACAATTAAAATTATTCAAAAAGTAATCCAAGCATTGAGAATGTTTTGAAAATTTAGATAAGATGTTTCTAATTGTAAAATTGAGTATGAGATCAATATGAATTCTAAATTAATAAAAATAATATTTTAGGACAATGTACATAAGATCCATACAAAATTGTATAAAACAAAAATAAAATATATAAGGAATAATCCTTACAAATAATAATCCCCCAAAAGAACTTGACACCTTGCGCCACCACAGGAACCTTAAATAGGTCCTATCCTCACTCCACATGCATGATTTGAATTTTGCATGCTTCTAGTTGTTACTTCACATGCCTCAAACTTTAAATAGCTTGATAGACCTTATAACACTTCAAAACTCCTTGCACACTAAGCCACGCCACTAGAAACTCAAAAACCTGATAGAACTAGTGTAGACATACTCTCCTTCCAAATTGCAAAGCTATACTACATTTCTGAAAGAAATACCAACCATTTTAATAAATTTCTCTACCCTAAAGATATCCTTTTGGACCACCACACTCATGTTGTTTGCATACCTGACATGATATAATAAATGAATTAACTATCTAATGGCAATCATGCCGCAGCAAAATCTTGCTTTACGATACTTGAATTGATTTGACAATATGTACACACTGACAAACAACGTGCTTCTGGAACCTTAAGATAAATGAAAATTCTAGTACTCCTACAATCTTCTTCATCTTTGACAACCTTCACATCTAACAACCTTAACACCCATTGATAACCAATGTCAGCAAGAATGACCTACCGACATCAGTTTGACATCAATGACATGTGCTCAATAATCTCCCTCTTTGTCATTGATGGCAAACAACAAAGTGTTGGGGCCAGGAAACACACCTGAAAGAATATGTCTAAATGATTTCTAGGTTGTAGCATTCACTCCCCCTATGAAAGATATGATATTCTAAGATCACTTGATTTAGTGCATTTCCTCAATTCAACTTTTTAAGCCCACTTATCCCCTTTGACATTAATGGTAAAGGATTAATAATTTCTCCACCACTTTAAACCAATACACAATATCATCCAAAAACTTGTTTCCCGAATAAACTCCCCCTAAGTCCATGCACCACTACTTTTGAAAACACTTTGCAAGAGCACCAACCCTTCTTGTGACAAGGAGACCAAGCTCCCCCTCACACTATATTTTCCTCTTGAATCAAGAGGAGGGAGTAACAAAGTTCCCAACTTCTATCAAAGAAACTAAAATTTCTCCTTAGGAAGTGGCTCTGTGAATATATCTACAACTTGTTCCTTTGTGTCCACATATTCCAATCTTCTTTCTTTGCAACCTTCTCTCTCAAGAAAAGATATTTTATTGCAATTTTTTTTGTTCTTGAGTGCATCACCGAATTCTTTGAAATTTTTATTACACGTGTGGTTTTGATTAGATAAGCAAGGAAGGGCCCTCATCCCAAGATTACATAAATAGACCAAAAAGAAGTAGAGAGAGGTGGGAAACAACACCACCAACCAACCAAAAAACAACAACAGTTTTAGCATGCAGACCAATATTTAAAATAATAACCATTGTCCGACCATTATCAATCAAAAACAAAGAATAGTGATAGGATCTTGAAACTCAATTTTCATTTCCTTCAAGCTCTGCTTCATCCAAAGCACTTGAGTGCAGCATGATGTTGCACCAGTGTATTCTTCTTGTGTTGTAGATAAATAAATTGATTCCTACTTCTTACTCAACCAAGTCATCTCCAAAGAAGAATGCACCGCCACTTGTGTTCTTTCAATCATCCACACATCCTGACCAATTTACATCTATGTATGCAGTAAAAGTGAAATTTTCAATTTTTGGATACCACAAACCAAATTATTTAGTAGCCTTCAAATACCTAAATATCATTTTTATCACATTTACATGAGTCTCTTTAGGTGTTGTCTAAAATCTGAAAACCATTCCAACTACCTGCATAATATCTAGTCTAGATGTTGTCACATACAACAATTTGACAATCATGGACTGGTACAAAGTTTGATCTTCCAAGGCAGAATCATCATCCTTGATCAACTTACATCCAGTAACCATAGGTGTTGCAACAAGTTTGCAATATTTCATCTTGAAATTGCTTAACATCGAGCCTTTATGTATTTATGATGTGAAATAAAAAAATCATTTTTCTAATTGAACAATCTGCAACCCCAAGAAGAAAGATAATTCTCCTAACATAAACATCTCAAATTTATTTTGTATAGCCTTCTGAATTTTTTTGCACATTTCTTCAAGTTACTACCTCCAAAAATTATTTCATCAACATAAACTGTAACTATCAACATTTGTTAGAATTCCTTTTGTTTTTTATGTACAAATTACTATTTGCATAACCTCTCCAAAATCCTTGCTATTGTAAATATCCATACAACCTTTAATACCAAGCTCTAGGTGCTAGCTTGAGTCCATGCAAATCCTTCTTCAATTTCTGTAAACATAATCTGGATTGTTGGTACACTAAAAACCTTCTAGTTGTTTTTGATATGCACTCCTTCAAGTTGTCCATTCAAGAATTTTGACTTCACATCCATCTAATACACTTTGAAATTCTTGAATGCTGAGAAAGCTAAGAAAATCCCAATTACCTCTAGTCTAGCCATAGGAGCAAATGTTTCCTTAAAGCCTATACCTTCAACTTGAGCATACCCTTTGTACACACAAGTATTTATTTGTTCTGGATCACTTCACCTTCTTCATTCAGCTTGTTTCTGAATACCCACTTTGTTCCAATCACATTCTTATCGTTAGGTCTTGGGACAAGTTCCCAAGTTTCATTCTTCATGATTTGATTTAGTTATTCCTCCATAGCTTCTATCCATCCTTGTTCTTTTTTTTTTTCTTTGTATGTCTTGGGTTCTATCTTTGATAGTAAAGAAAAATGCACTTGTTCTTTTGATCTTTCTAACCTCTTCTGAGTTAGAACCCCACTATCTTTATCACCTATGATTTGATCTGCAAAGTGATTTTTTTGAACATACTCAGCTAGAGTTTTTGGAAAATTTTCTAAGTCTTCAATGTTACTATGAATTGATTCCTCTTCATCTTCTTCCTCTAAAAGGTAGTATACTGAATAGTTTCATCAACCTTCACATTTTCACTTTTCACTATCCAAGTATCAACCTTTTTTTATAACATATGTAAGATTTTCTTCTTAAAGAGTAACCAAAAAAATACCTCCATTTGACCTTGAATCAAGCTTACCCAAATACTCTTCATCTCTCTTGATGTAGCACTTGCTTCCAAATATTCTGAGGTGTCTTACTAATGTCAGTCTTCCCTTCCATAGCTCATACGTGGAGTCTTCTTTGTCTTACATCTGATATGAACCCTATTCAGAATGTACACAGTTGTTTGTGTAGCTTCTCTCTAGTACATATCCAATAGATTTTCTTGACATAGCATAGTCCTTGCCACCTCTTATATAGTTCAATTCTTTCTTTCTATAACTCCATTTTCTTGTGGAGTTTTAAGGAAAAGAATTGCCTCCAGATTCCATGCTCATCACAAAATCTGGCATACTTCTTAGTCATAAATTCTCCACCTGTATCTGATCTCAGGACTTTGATTGTCCTTTTGGTTTCATTCTCAACCATATCCTTGAATACTTTAAACTTCTCAAAAGCTTTAGACTTCTCTTTTAGATATGTAATCCCAAGTCATCTTACTCTCACATTTTTATTTTGTTTTGTTCTCGATTGTTATTTCATTTGAATTTTTAAAATATAACTCTTTCCACCCATTTTTAAATATATTTTATAAATGGTTATATAAAATTCATCCCCTAAAAATGTATACAAATAAAATAAAGTTCAAATAACGAGTCAAATTTTCATGTACTTAATACCCACACCACCAACCAAGTGAGAGTGAGGCTAAAACAAAACTTGGACCAAGCAAGTCAAAGTGAATGGAAAAAGTGGGTACGTAAAGGCCCCATGACTTAAATGAAGGGATCTTCTCCGTCGTTGCAAAGGGGATATATAATGGAAGGAATTGCGTGCACGCAAGACAGGGTAGAGCAAATAAAAATGTGGAGAGTAGGTAGTCATGTTTATTGTCACCATTTTCAGGACCGACACACAACCTATAAACGTCGCTATTCCACCTAGCCAATGTCTTTTATACCTATTTACATATCATTCAGCACTCGTCTCTCGCCTTTGCCTTTTTGTGATTGGCCGGTAAAACTTTACACCAAATTGTCTTTTAGTTTATGGAAAGTGGGTACAGCTATTCTTTTGATTTTAGCCCTTTCCATACAACTCCAATCTGTCAGTATGAGCTGTCTTATATGATTTGTTTTATATTCATAAAATACATGAGCTAAAATGTATGAAGTGTCATATATGATTTATTTTGTATTTATAAAATACATGAACTAAAATGTATGAGGTGTCTTATATGAACTATTTTATATTCATAAAATACATGTATTGATCTCTCTATACCTTATATGAAAGTTTGATTCTATTGTATTTGAACTTGAATAACATACATCATGCTTGAACTTTTATTATTATAACATCTCAACCATAATTTTTATATATAGTTGAACTTGAATAACATGATATCAAATTCAATAGATCAAACTCCAAGTTAACCAACAATTCAGCAAAAGAAAGGTTATTGTAGCGCAGGGCTTAAAGTCTTACTTTCAGGACTGATTCATCTCTTTGTTCGTGATTGGTCTTGCTGGTTCTTCATTTTGTTTTTTCCCACAGTGGTTAATCATGTTGCTATTGCCATGTTTTTAACTGTTGTTGTTGTTAATTTTGGCAGTTGCATTAGCTGCTGGTCTTGTAATCATACTGTTGTAGCTATTTTGTTTCCTATTAACTATTGTCATGTAACTATGTAATTGTTATTACTGTAGCTGTTTTAGTTGTTGTTTTGTATCATCAAGTTTTTTTTGTAGTTTAATACTGCATTCTTTCCATATTATGCATTATAAATACAAAAAAAACATGATATCATGCTTGGGGTTTTAATATCATAATATCTCAACCACAATTTCTATATATATAGTAGTAATAATGAAATTAATGTATTCATGTCATTTTTTTAGTATTGAGTATGTTATAGTGTAATATTTTAATATATTGAGAAGTGATATATTTTTGTTTTAAATTTAGTTTATAGTCTGATTTTTATGTATTTTTGTTTATTCTATTTGTTTTTACTGTACCAATTTTCATACATTTGATATTTACTCACCATTTTTACATCTTATTTTGTGCCTACTTTTAGATATTTTTTCCTTGCCTCACAATTATTATTTTAACTCTAATCTTCATTTTTTAGTGGATTGAGATTGATATGGTTCAATCTCAAGATATGTCGGAATGAACTTGAAATTCAAGTTTTCAAATACAAAATTTAATGTCTCCTACCTCCTACTAACCATTATGAGTTGACTTTATACATGTTTGTGTGGCATATTACTACTATCCATCCTATTTAATGTGAATTTAATTACATAGGTGATTACAACGACAATAATTAGAGCACATTTCAACTTGTAAGGAATGAAAAACATAAAATATTCAATCACCATCACATAGGCCATATACGTGTTTACAAATGTTGTCTTTGATCATTTTCATCATTATTGACCCAACTTGCCAAAACAATTTTATCTAGAAGAACTCATTTACCTAATAAGTTAAAAAAAATTAAATGGTGTCTCTACACCATCTTGACAAATGTGAATATTAAGAAGGTGGAGGCAAGCAATTTTACTAGTGTACATCCTAACATATCATTCTCTTATGGTACAAATTAGATCCACATAATAGAATAGATTTGCAACAATCAAGATACAGCTGAAAAATACTTATATTTGATTTTATGAGACAATACAAATTTTAAGATAGAGATAAACATCAAATCAAAGACATTACTTTTGAATACTAGTGAACTAATTCTTCATAGACACAACATCATTCTTCTGTCATTAATTTTAGAGTTAATTACTTCTAACCCTTACATTTAATTTTCTTACATTTATTGCAATTACCTACCTCAACTCTATTAACTAGATTAAATGCATAATTATTCTTTATATTTATTTAACTTACATAAAAAATCCATGTAATGCAATTATGTTCATTATATTTATTAGTAAACTTAAAATTTTCTTACATGACCTAAGATTTTTCATTGGGTTTGTTCTCCATTATTAGTGTTTTTTAATTTTATTTTATTTCTAATTATGTTTATCATATGAGATTTTCTATGGATTTGGTTGTTCTCATTTATGTTCATTAATCATTATACTTATTTTTTAGTGTTTTATTTATCATTTTTAATCTTATCTTTCTCCCACCATATCCACTTAATTTGACCTCTAGAATTTCCTTTTTGGATCTAGCTTTCTTATCATATCCTTTTAATTCTAATTTATTGAGGGTTTAGATTCACCTTTGCTTGTCCCTATTTATCATATTTTGGTTAGGGTTTGAGCATACATAATAATGTACCTCTTTGATCCTACCCACCCACCCTTAAATAATACATCATGATGGATTCTCATAGATAATTTTACTTAGATGATATATACACATACATTTCTAATTTTGATATGTAGCTATCTTTTGTGGCATATGGTTCTTCCATCCTTGATATTTCATGGCATTCCATGTTATAGATGAGGACATCATTGAATTTTTAAGTGCTAATCCTTTACGTTTAGATATAATTCACTTCTCCATGAGTTTCTTATTGATCGTATTTTCCTATCATTTGTGATACTCCTAATGTGCTAGAAGTTGATGAGTTGCATCTTCTTGATTTATTCCAGAAATCATTTTATTTAATGATAATATTTGTTTTATTGATACTCAACTTGAGAAATATGAATTAGGGTTATTTTATGCCTCCTAGCTCATTTTTTGTGAAATTTATTCTCAAGATTATATTGTTTCCTTTTTTATGTTGATTGATTTAGGACTTTTACTAGGAATGATTCAATAAACTATCCAGCTTCTATGGTATTTTTCTTTCTATAATTTGATCCAAAAAAAAATTATGTTAATGATAGTTTGTGTAAAAATATTATCTTTTATTCATTCTACATATTTTCCTATGTAGTTTACTTATATTTAATGTTGACTTGCAATAGATGGTTTCTAATCAATTGAGTGGACCTTTTGAATTGATGCATTGATTAAATATCAAGACTTTTTTTTAGTGTAACACTTATATGTGATTGCATGTATTTTTTTGTGTTTCACAAAAGAAATGGTGAAAGGAACATATATTTTGAGTTATGGTTTTTTCTCTTGGTCATTGATCTTGGGTTTATTAATGTGGTTCATCCAATCTATAGGTTCTTTAGAACTAAAGTAAACTTGAGATGGTCATTATCAATGTGTACTTGGATTCATGTATAATGATTGCATTGCTTGACTAATAAATGTGTGAGCAACTCATATCATGGGTCTATACATGGGTGATCCCACAAAGCTGGTTTACAATTTTTGGGAGATTCTGATTTTTGCTGAAATCACATATTTTTAGAAAATATAATGATTTAAGCCTTTTAAAGTTCCATTTAAAGCATTCCAATTTAAGAGGGTTTGATCAAACGTAGTTTGATCAAACCCCCTTGGATAGAACCCCGCTACTTTTAAACCATACCTATAACGAAGTCTCTTCTACACTTATAAAATGCTAATAATGATTTACCTTTTGGGGGATCAAATGAATTCATTTAAACTTTATTTTTTGTAAGTATGTAGTCCTTATTATAAGCTTCCCAAAAAGTATAATTTTCAATAAATTTAATTAAATTATTATATTTATTTTTAATTTCTTGTGAATGTAGGTTTTTCACCAAAAATCAAGCTCTTTGTTCTGCACATGTGAAAAAATAGCATATTATTAAAAAAAATAAAAATGAGTGCACCAGATATTGAAGTCCTTGATCCAACAACAAAAAAAATTTGAATTTTGATACATACAAAAAAAGTTACACGTTATACGGTCGTGCTATGTCTGAATTGTAATTGGTTTGACTTCGAAACTTGATTAAAGAAAAAATATTCAATAAAAAACTATCTAACCAAGTGGAAGCACTAGATATCAGAGTTACAAATCTAAATTCAAAAGAATTATAATTTTATCCTTCATGGAAAAAAGGTTATGCGTTATACGGTGAACTTCACTTTTTTAAAATGTTGTTTTCTGAAAAAAACTAGTTTTCGAGGGATATGGAAAAAGAAGTGCAATCTGATTCCAAAATTTTTTAAAAATATATATTTAGAATCTACAAACAAAATTTCACAAAACTCTAGTTTGCATCATCTTCAAATTCCTCATGCTTTAGCCGCTATAGGTGCCCGAAAGTGAAGATTTAGTTAAAACAAATTATTTCAGTGTCTAGTTTGGCCAAAAATTGTAAACCACTATTGTGGGATCACCCACATAATATATATAATTAATAGAAGGATACCATTTGGTCCTAGGAACAAATGTGGTGGGGTTATTGGGGTATTATTTTAATATATGACACAATTTTATGTAGGTTGCATGGTAGTATGATGGGTCACAATGTCAATGGGTAAGAGGTAGGAAACTAACCTCATACATCCATACTATGACAAGAAAATAGAATGTTTCCACACATATTCTTTATTGAATGGAATACATTTTACATAGGCCATGTGGTAATATGGTGGGCCAAAATGCTAGTGGAAAAGAGGTAATAAATTGTTGCTGCAAATGAATTCATACTATGAAGAGAAAGTATAATTTACCCATATGTCATTAGAGACAAAAGTGGTGGGTATCATTGACCCATTTAGAAAAGGATCACAAATGTTTCATGTCCCCACAATGATGTTGAAAGTGAGATATATGTCTAATTATTATTGGTAACAATAGACAACAAAAGGATTGGGTCACTCATATTCACTTCCCCTATTTTATCCTTGATCATGTAATTGGTGGTTCAAAAAGAACGTGAAAGATGCCTAGAAATGTGTATATGATTCTTGTTGGTTAGAATACCAATGTGCAAAATTTCTAAGGGATCCACCCATGTAGAAGTGAAGGAAATCCATGTGATTTTAAGTGGCATGTTTAATGGGTCTACCTAGTCCATTTGGTGAAGCTTGACTACATGTTTGGAAGCTACATAGTAATGCTCATGTTAGCAATTTGTTTGTTTGTTATTAACAATAATCAAATAGCTAAAAAATACATTATAAATTTTCTCGCAATATTGAGCCTTTGACCATTGATTCTTTTTCAATCAACATGAGCCAATAATATATGGCCAAAATTGAAATGAATCATAAAATTTATGGTAAATTTAAAGAATAAAATACCATCATGTTTGATTTGATGATTAATTACTATATTCAAGTATTTAATAACTTCTCAATGAATCAATTTATATAGCCGGTATAAATTAAATAACCTAGCTAAGAGAATAATAAGTGCATCTCTTAACTTCTCTTTTACTAATTTTCTATGATATTAAACTATACAATCCATGTAATAATCTAGATACTTTTCAGACGTTATTTTATCTAAGCATTCAACTTAACTTCTAGTTTAATATATAACATAATCAGAGAATCCTTACTGTGCTCATATAAATATTCATGGGTGATCCCACAATACTAGTTTACAATTTTTTGGCCAAACTGGACACTGAACTAATTTTTTCTAACTAAATCTTCACTTTTGGGCACCTATAGCGGCTAAACCGTGAGGAATTTGAAGATGATGCAAACTAGTGATTTGTGACATTTTTTTGTAGATTCTAAATGTATTTTTTCCATCTCCTTCAAAAACTAGTTTTTATTAGTGAACACCATTTTTAAGGAGTGATGCTCACTATATACAACATAAACTTTTTTCTATGAAGGATAAAATTCTTTTTTTTTTTAATTTAGGTTTGAAACTACAATATCTAACCCTTTCATTTAGTTTCATAGTGTTTTATTGAATATTTTTTCCTTAATCAAGTTCCGAAGTCAAACCAATTACAATTCAAACATAGGCGAACCGTATACAAGATTAATTTTTTTTGTATGTATCGAAATTCTTTTTTTTTTACTAGATCAAGGACATCAATACCTAGCCCTAACATATTTTTCAGAATTTTATTTTGATAATCTGCTAGTTTTCCACATGTGTAGAACAAAGAGCTTGATTTTTGGTGAAAAACCTATGTTTAATCAAATTAGAAAAACAAATACATAATAAAACTAAAACATATTAAAATTATATTCGATGGATAGCTCATTCTGAGGACTACCATCATCCAGTTGGGTCTGTGAAGTCTCCTCCATTTTCATCCTCAACTCGAGCTTCGAAGGGAAAATTTCTATAGAAATTTGGTGCCAAAGGGGGAGAAGGGGGGAAAAGGGAGGTTCTAGTGAACCAAGGTTCGCTAGAACCCACCCTTCCAGTGAACCCCCCTTTAATGCAATTAAAAAATAAAACCCATTAAAGGGGGGTTCGCTAGAAGGTGGGGAGGTTCTAGCAAACCCCCTAATTCTAGCAAACCCCCTAGTTCTAGTGAACCCCCTAAAGTGTTTTCCATCCAAAAATGCATTTTTCCTTCCTCAATGAAATTGTAAACCAGTTTTGTGGGTTAACCCTCATACATAGACAAATTTATAAATACATATATTCAAGTATCGAGTGTTAATTCTCTAATTTCTAACAGAGATTCTTATGTTAACTTCTATAATAATTTGAAAGACTTTTACGATATTCTTATACCGAAAATAAACACATAAGGTTCTCTTTTCAAACTAAACTATTTTAATTTATTTTTATTAAATAAAACAAGACGGAAAATTTGATATTCTTGCATTTTTATATGTAGAAATTCTTGTACTTAACTCCAAAGCTAGTCACTTCAAATAGGATTGTGCAATCTGTTTTAAAGCTCTCAATCTTTCATCTTAAAAGCAACGTGAGAATTCCTTATCCACGAACTGGTCTTATCTTCCTTTATAAGTCATAGATTAACCATACTTTTTATTCCCTACTTGAATGTATATTGAAATACAAGATCACACTGAAATTGATGTAGAATAACACTCTCCTTATGCTATTCCTATAGCTTTCCTCAACTACACACAACAACTTGTTGGAAGAATAAAGAAGGTGACCTCTGAGTTTGTTGTCATTGATGCCAACACTGGTTGGTAACTAACTAAGTAAACTATATGTCTATAGCGATCTGGTATTTTGATCCAGAAATCCTCTCAGTAAAAGGAAACTCTATAAGTTTTTGATATGTTTCTTAGGAGTGCCAGGAACATCTATAAACAAGTTTTCAGCAAGTTTGTGTGATCCGATTGAGTTATTCAAATAACAGAAGATCTGCATTCTTTTGGCCAACAAGGTTATGTAGTGTTTATCTTATAAATGTTTAAAGTGTTCCTCATTAGGTCTGGACTAAACTAATTAACATTTGTAATGATTTGTTGAATGCACCAAAAGGACTTTTGATTTAAGATGACAAATCTTTCTTAGTTATGCATTCAATTAGGTTGACCTAATTGATGTATAAAGATGAAGCCATATATATATGTAAGCAATGCAGATGAAGTAGAAGAATGTGACGGATATAGATGAAGGAATATAGTGTCATGTAGTGATGTGACAAGTGTGATAGTGCAAAGGTTTTAATAATGTTGTATGTCTGTGACCAAAGAAGAATTTTTGATATTCCAAAGCCTAACTAAAACTGATCTTTTTACATTGAAGGTGTATCTACTCAATTCATTGAATTGGTAGTCAGCCATACCTTTTTGTATCTTGGAAATAAGCCATCTTTTGTATTCAAGTTGTGAGTCTTTCAAGGATAGTGCGTCCTGGAAATGAGCCCTATAATATCTTGTAACTGGTTATAATATATTGTGAGCTAATCCTCACCTTGGTTTTTCCCTTTTGGGTTTTCCACGTAAAAATCCCGGTGTCAATGTGTTATGATCTCTTTTATGTTTTGATTTAATCTTGTAGCTAGATGTGGATTGATAATTGGATGGTTAGTAATTAATTATGTTAGCGGAATACTGATTCACCCCCCCTCTCAGTATTCGGTGCATTCAACAATTGGTATCAGAGCTTGGTTTCTCTAAATAAGTCTTACAAGTTGAGGAAGGTCCCAGAATTTGAATACATGGCTAACAAAAGCTATCTTGTTCTTCTAAAAGAAAACTTTGTATCTGAGGAAATCAATGCTTTCCTTGAAGAATTGGACAAAAGTGAAGATGAGAAGGAAACTTTGAAAGGAAACTTAAAGGAAGCAAATGAATGCATCATAAAGTTAAGAGAGTAGATCAAAAATTTCAAGGAAAGGCATAGATAAGTCAATGATCAATTGAAAAAGACTAATGAAGACATTGTCGGACTAAAGGTGCAAGTAGAAGAAAAGAAGCGAATTGAGGAGTGTCAGAAAGATGAGATTCAAAAAAAAATTGATGAATGTACAAAGCTTAAACAAGAAGTGGTAACCCTAAGACCTAATCTAGAAAGAGTGAAAGCTCATGAAGAAAAAATCAAAACAAGCTCTACAAAGCTTGATGAGTTGATTGCATCTCAAAAACCTTCTAAGGACAAAAGTGGTCTAGGACTTGAAGAAGGACAAAGATCAAATGAAAAACCTATTTCTAGTAATGTGGACAATTAGAAAAAGTCTCAAGGAAATATTCATCAAATCAACAACCAAGGAGCAATATCGGAAGGATTCCTATTTGACAGCCTAATGCTCAAAGGTACCCATCTTTTAATGGATTTTGTTTCTCATGCAATAAATTCGGTCATAGAGCAACAAAATGTAGAAGTAGGATGAACCAAAATAGAATGACTCATAACATATTCAGATTCTTTTATGGACAATGTTATGCTTGCAATAAGTTTGGACACAAAGCTACCAAGTGTAGAAGCCAGATAATGTTGAACAAGTTTAATGCTAGTAGAAGGATTCAATCTTTTTAAGGCTACTATTACACATGTAATATCTTTAGACATAAGGCTAATCAGTGTAGGTCAAGGATGAATGCAAATTAGTTTGATCAAAGATATACTTTGTGCTACACTTGCAACAAACCAGAACATATCTCAAAGTTTTGTAGGAGAAAAATTGGAAAGAAACTTAACCCAAAACAAAAGAACAAGTCTATGAACAAAGTAGAGCCTACCAAAGTAAGAAAATAAATGGATAAGATTTGGAAGGAAAAGGAAGAACCTAAGAAAAAGGATGAGTCAAATACATCAATATCTACATCTGGTGTAGATGCCTCTTCTAAAAACTAGGCCTAGTAACGGTTCCAGGGGAAGCATTTACAAAGAAATCTAAAAGGCCCCCGATATATGTGACACAAGGATATGTGGTGTGTCATCATTCTGAAGGAATTGGAGAAATCTCCGGTAGAAAATAGGTAGATCTGGAGAATTATAGAACCCTCTTTGGTTTACAATGTGTTTCATAAAGTATTTGTTAGCTTTAAAAGTTGAAAGGCAATAAATGTGAATTAGGGAAAAAATCATTTAAGCAATAAAGCAAGAAGCTAAGTTAAGGTAAGGCACATTTGCACAATTGGGAAGAAGCAGTGAAAGCTGAAATGAGTTAAAGGGGATTCAGTGCATTGTACATCAAAACCCTAGTTCTCGATAAGCAAAAAGGTATTCTCCATTATTTGAATTTTGAGGATTTTAAAGTTGAAGGAACTTTCTATTGAATCATATTCAAGCTATTTGAGGAGAATGGAAACTCCTACTATTGTGGAAATCTCTGAGAGACCTCAACCTAGATTTAGAATATTTTCGTGGAAAGTGTATGAGAATGATCCCATGGGTGCATTCTCGCATATTCCAATTCATGTGCTACTCATTAAAGATACAAAAGCATACATTCATGGGAATTTGGAAGAATTCAATCACCAAGAGTTGAAGGATTTGTGGGACAATGAGTTGACAGGAGACATGATCTACTGCTTAAGCCAAAATATGAAAACCTAGTTTGAATGAAGCTGAACATTTGGAACTAGTTTCCAAAATTTTCCAGTGAGAGTGAGATGAAGTTTGTTAGAATGGCCCTTAGTAGGGTTCATAGCAGATTTGTGTGGACAAATGAACCAGGGGAACTATCAACAAGGAGGTAATTCGAGCTGTAACTAGTCTTTGTGATACTAGAACCATTCCAATTCTAAAAGTGGAGAAAAATGATCAAGTCACAAGGCTAACTAGTGCTAAATTTGACAGAAGATCTTTAACTACAAAGTCTATTGCAAACCCTACCATCAAGTATGCTTCCCTCATGATTGGGAAAAAAAAATATTTCACCAACAAGGTAAATTCAATGTCTACTACAACAATTCACACTGCATATGAAATGGTGGAGAAAGGAAAATATTTTGATCTTTGTGAGTTGATTAGGTTGCAAATTATGGAGAACCTGAGTATGACTAAGGTAAAGAAGCATGTCTTTAAATTTGGCACTTTATTTGTTTGTTTGTTATTTATTTCCTAAAGGAGTTACCGGGAAGAAAAGGCATAATATGGGATAACACCAAGACATTTGCTCATCAAATTTTTGATCATCTGTGCAATCTAGGATATTTTAGGGCACATAACAATTTCCTAACTACTTTCTTTGCAATATTTCAAAATAAAATGCATGAAAGAGACTGGATTCCAAGGAATTTGGCGAAGAAGTGTGAAAAAGAGATAACCTTTCTTGTATCTACAGATGAATGCATCATTTAGATTGTAGAACCCAGAACTTGATAGATTGAACCACTGGGATATGCGATTGATGAAAAAATAGTGGAGAGGTACACTGAGATTTTGTGGACGGTCCTAAGTACCCCTCTCTATCTAGGCATGGAACTTATGAGGAGAAATCTACTGAAGTACATTTAGAGGCTATTGCATCTAAAAGAAGAAATAAAGTTGAGGCTTTCTTCCAAGGTCAAACATTTTCTAAGGATGATATAAAAAATTTGAAGGAGGCTCTTGATGAAAGAAAATCCAAATCTGCTAAACAACCCTCTAGACCCAGAAAATCAAGTTTAGACTATCTTTTGGCGCTACACTAGCACCTATCTCTAGTACTGACACCTCCTTTGTTGCTAATATTGTGAAAGGGAAGAAGAAGGAACAAAGTTTCCCTACATCTGCTGATATTCTACCCCTACGGGTCCCAGTACCAAGGCATCTAAGAGAAAGGACATACCTCTTGCTGCGCCATCTGCTGCTTCAAGAAGAAGAGTGAAACAAAAGGCTGACAGGAAAAGAATTTTAAGTGATGTTGTTGAGGAAGAAATAGAACTTGGCTTAAAAGAGGAGCATCAATTGAAAAGAAACAAAAAGGGTAGTACCTTCGATGAAGAAGCCAAAACCATAGTTGATATCTCTATAGATAAGTAGTCAGAGGAAGAAGAGGATAATTATCGAATCCATGTAAATACAAAGAAGAATGAAGAAGGCTCATCTGATCTTGTGGAGGACATGCTTGGATCTCCTCCAGTAAGTGGTCAACCACCTTTAAATCTAGGAGCCTTAGTAAACAATATGATTGATGATGACCTTATGCCAACTATTTCAAGTTATATAATAAGGATAATGATGAAGGGAAAGAAACCATCATAAGTGCATTCATTTAGTACATAGTTATTTGTAATATAAACATGGATACCATACAATCTAAATTTACTAAAAATATGTGGAAAGAATTAGTACTTAGAAGGCTAGAGGCTTTAGATGTTGAAGTCAAGATGAGAAGTGAAGCCTTAAAATCCATTAGTTCCACTTTTTCAAAGATAGAAGCTGCAAATATGCTAAAAGAATGTTCTACATTGTTTAGATTCAAGCAGAGAGTTAATATGATAATGACTAAGGAAGATGAATACATGGAAAAAGTAAGGAAAGAAACTCAGGATGTAATCAAGCAATTAGCAAGGAGCCATGGGGAAAGAACTAGTTCTTCGTCCCACGCTGCTCAGGCATAGGAACATGCTATGGTTGCAGAAGTAATGGATAATCCAATCTTGGAGATTGTTGATGAGACACTTGGTGTTTTGGAGACCCTTGCCCCTTTGACTGATACATAAGAAACTACCAGAAAAAGGTCTAATGATCAATATAAAGATCATTCTAGTGATAAGAGAGAAGAACATCAAGAATCTACCAGAAACAGGGAAGAGAAAAATAAAGATGAAAGTGGAGGGAATAAGGACAAGAAGACGAATAATGACAAAGATGATGACGATAGAAGGGAGAAAGAAGATAGAGACAAGTCCTCTGGAAATTCATCCAAAGAAGAAGAAGAAAAAGAAAAAGAAGAAGAAGAAGAATAAGAAGAAAAGAAGAAAGAGGAAGACAAGAAATCCATTCCAGCTGAGAAGAGCAAAGGAGAAATTTCCAAAGGCCCTAAACTATCAAATCCATCCAGAGAATCATCTGGAAGTGCCCTTAAAGGTAAATTGTACTTCAACTTGTGCTTCCACCTCAGCTAGTTAAGCTACCATCACACCCAGGTCAAGTAGATCATACCTAATGACAGAATAAAACTAAGCGATACCTTTCTTAGCTTTGTCACACAAGAAATTGTGGAGTCATATCAAAAGGGAAATGAATTGACAAATGAAGCTATCAAAGCTTTACAGGAGACATCCCCTGATGTTACAATAGATAACTCTTTAGCTCCAATTGAAAATTTAAATCTCATAGTTGATTCAGTCAAAGAGTACACATCTAACCTCAAAGCTCAGACTACAAAAGAAGTGGAGTTGAGTCTACTAGAGAAAAGACTGATGTTTCTACAAGACAAGTGTACAATTGCACATGACAAGGCTTTGCAAACTTTGAAAGAGATAAGAGAATGTGATGAAGAATCCCAACTACTATTTGTTTAAATTGCATGAAGTGGTCGGAAGCCACTCGAGGTATCAAGGATTTAATGGACTCGATTGAGTCTCAACTTGTAGATGCCTCCAGAGATCTTATAAGATTGTTGATGATACAAACTATGTTAGGTGGGTTTCTATTGCAGATCTTCAGAGTAAATTTTTCATCCTATTGAGGCAGAAGGAAGATGTTATGAGACGTTATGCCCAGCTTGGAGACCTGGTCATGTCCAAACATGTTTCTATATCAAATGTGTTGATGGAAGCAGAAAACTTGAGAAGATGAACATTGTTCCATCCACTCTAGAAGAAGGAGAAGAATGCCTGGCGGAATTAGAATTTATACATAAAACTGTTTCCAAGGAAAAAGGAGTCTGGGATGATGGAAAGCCAGCTTGGGAAGCGATTCTCAAGGAGTTACAAGGTGCCCCCAGTTCCTGATTTGAAGTTTTTATCTTTTCCCGTTCCTTTGTCCTTGATGTCAAAGGGGGAGAAGGGGAGAAGAGGTCAAGAAGAGATGAGTATGTATTAAGAATGTTATGCTATGTGTTTTTGTCATGTACATATGTTAGGGGGAGTTGAGCATAATATTTTGTTTCGAAGAAAGTCTCATTTTTGGCACATGTTTCCATCAATGACAAAGGGGGAGATTATTGGAAGAATGAAGAAGGTGACCTCTGAGTTTGTTGCCATTGATGCCAACACTGGTTGGTAACTGACTGAGTAAACTGTGTGTCTACACTGATCCGGTATTTTGATTCAAAACTCCTCTTAGTAAAAGGAAACTCTATAAGTTTTTGATATGTTGCTCAGGAGTGTCAAGAACATCTATAAACAAGTTTTCAACAAGTTTGTGTGATCCGGTTGAGTTGTCCAAATAACAGAAGATCGACATTCTTTTGGCCAATAGGGTTATGAATTATTTATCTTATAAATGTTTAATGGGTTCTCATTAGGTCTGGGCCAACCTAATTAATTTTTTTTATGATTTGTTGAATGCACCAAAAGGACTTTTGATATAAGCCAACAAATATTTTTGAGTTATGTATTCAATTAGGCCGACCTAATTAATGTATAAAGATGAAGCCATATATATAGGTAAGCAATGTGGATGAAGTATAAAAATGTGACGGATATAGATGAAGGAATAGAGAGTGATACAATGATGGGTATGTGCAAGATCATCATGGAAAAAACAAGCCCTTAAGTGGCAAAAAATTCAAAAAAATTAGAGTTAGGCAACTTGACGTAAAAATTTGAATAATTTATCTATATTATTTCAAAAATATGTAAGAATAGAATCTGTAGCAAATTGAATGTAGTTTCTAAACTATTAGGTTTATTTAAAAAAAAATCTATTAGGAAAAATAAGAAGTAGGTGTCTATCTACCACCTAACCACAATAAAATGATAATTTTTAATAATATTTTACATATAAGTAGATTACTCATGTCTCGATGTGATGCATATATTTTTGTAATTTCTTTCCAAGTAAATAATTAATTATGATTTTTTATTACAACTTTTAAAAATATAAAAACTCATATGTAACGACCACCTTAACTTGGTCAAAACTTCATGAAATTCATTTTTTTATTTTTTAATCCTAGAGTATGGGAAGCATAGAATGTGACGCATGTTTCAGATTCAAAAAATGTGATATCGTTTGAAAGCTATAGATGTTTTTCAATCAACCTGTCAATCAGAACTTTAGTTGTAATTCAAATAGAAAATGAATAATAATTATTTATTAAATTCAAAGTAAAGCATAATTTATATTGGTGGAAAGTTGAGAATATCCTTTAAAAACCCTTTTCGTTTCATCAATTTTGGGTGAAAAAAGTCGCCAGCCACATACCCTACACATACCCATCATATCGCCACTTTTTGGCCCATCATTATCTTGCACATACCCTGATGTGACAAGTGTGATAGTGCAAAGGTTTTAATAATGTTGTATGCCTGGGATTGGAGCAAGATTTTTGATATTCCAAAGCCTAAATGGAATTGATCTCTACACATTGAAGGTGTATCTACTCAGTTCATCGAATTGGCAGTGAGCCATACTTTTTTGTATCTTAGCAATAAGCCATCATTTGTATTCAAACTATGATCCTTTCAAGGACAATGCATCAGGTGGTATTGAGCCCTATAATATCTTGTACCTAGTTATAATATATTGTGATCTAATCCTCACCATGGTTTTTCCCTTTTGGGGTTTCCACGTAAAGATCCTAGTGTCAATGTGTTATGATGTCTTTTATGTTTTGGTTTACTCTTGTAGTTAGATGTGGATTGATAATTGGATGGTTAGTAATTAATTGTGTTAGCAAAATACTGATTCACCCCCCCTCTCAATATTCGATGTATTCAATACAACTACCATAATCCTACTCTCCAAAATAATTCAAACCCAACATCAATATAAGGACAACCTCTAATACTCCCTTATGTGCTAGGTGATGAATGCAAACAAAAGGAAGAACTTGTAAGTATAAGTTGTGGCTCTCTACCAACTACCAATATTAATGCTAACTGAACACATTAATCGGACACCTCCCTTTCTCACATGATGCCAAGAAAGAAAAATGAAACCTCCCCAAAAGGTGCACTACTATCACTCATTAAAGAGTGAGTTAAAATTTTAATAAAAGTCACCTCTTTGAAGAGAAAAACTACCCTCCAATATGCCACACTTTACTCAAGCTATTAAATATGCATTTAAAAACACATTAAGTCACCACCTAGTGGCTTGCCTAGCAATTCAAACATTGACTTACATTAATAACTAAAGTTGCATTTAAAATATAGTTCAACTGTCACTTGTAGGGCTTCAAAATAGGATATGGAGGTGCCAATGTTGGCTTGTATCCATGATGCCACTTATGACTTTAATGCCATTCTTATTTCCTTTTAATATTGGCTTAAATTGCTATGATTTTAATGTTAAGATGTTGCATTTTAATGTGACAGATTTAAGGCATAAAAATAGATAGTTAGAGCCACCACTTTGTGGCATAAGTTATGGCTTATGCCATGCCACCTTACATGCCTTTGATAGAGGCTATATTGCCTCTCAAAGTGCTTTCATAAAAGGTAGATTAAATTACCAACTTCATGCTTTTACAAGCATGGTATTTATTATATATATATATATATATAATTTTAATATATATAAGTGCTTTCATAAAAGGTAGATTAAATTACCAACTTCATGTTTTTACAAGCATGGTATTTATTAAATAAAAATATATATTTAATAATATATATATATATATACAACGATAATAGAATCATCTATCCTATATATATACCTATATACTTATGTATATATATATATATTTATCTCATATATATCCATATATATATATATATATAATTTTTTTAATTTTACTAATTCAATAAAAAATGACTTATCTCATCGAAATAACAAGGTCATTTAATTGATTATCATTGACAACATATAACATTAAACACTTTTAACTTTCTTTTACGATAAGGAAAACAAGACTCGACTTGACTAGGTTAGACTTAACCTATTAACTCAATTTAACTTAACACTCAAATTGACTCAACAAGGTTTAAAGTAGACCTACGTAAGTGTGTGGAAACTCAAATGGCAATACTCAATTTTCTGAAGTCTATTCTCCTCTCTTGGGTGATATTCTCCCTCTCTCTCTAGAGGGCAAGAAATAATCGTGTATTTCACTTAGAAAAACATCCACTTAGTTAGCCATTAAACATCACAACCTAATCATAATACAATTGATTAAATAACATATAATCATTAAAATACAAATGTACATCTCATTGCATATAATTTAATATCATCAAAACATTAAATATCATGATGACATCATCAAGTATCAAAATGTATTTTAATGTAAAAGTTAAAAGTAATTCAGTGAAGCAAAACTGAGGTGTAACAGGCAGTTCACTTCCCTCCATTCTACATGTTAGGCTTGTTTCAATAAAAATGTTGATTTAGTCCATGTTTTCCATGATAAAAAAAAAGTGATCATGACATAAGATTTGGTATGAATATAGCCCTCATAGTAAGATTTTTTAAAAGTATAGATTTTATTACATTTTATTTTTATTATATTTATTTTATATTTTTTAATCAATAGAGGCTTATTATTGAGCATAAAGACCTATGTTCACCAAACATAGAAAATAGTAAACAATGGATAAAAATCACAAAATATTTGATGTCCTTTCAACAAAAAACTTAATAAATTGAACATTTACTAAAAAAATGTTGGAAATATACATGTCTAAATTATAATAATCTCAATTAATAATTAATAATAAATAAAATATGTAACAAATAATTAAATAAAATATGTGGACTAGACATTAGTGCTAATGATATAGTTTTAAGAAATTATATTTCTTTTTTTGAACTTAAGTTATTAGTTATGGAAAAATATTGCTCATTTAAAATACTAAAATATAAGAGATAATTTATTAACAAACATTAAAAAAATGAGATTCTTTCTAAAAAAATTAAAATCTACATAAGGAATCTCAAAAATATTAATGTTTACATTATATTTAATTTTTTAATGGTTTTTTTGCTATGATTGACAAAAAAAGAAATTAAAAAAAAAAAGTTGGTTTGAGTAGCCTACATAGACCAAAAGTTGAGACATATCTTTATATTGACATTGTGCAACATGTTGGTATGTCACAATATCTAAAGATTTAATACATAATTAATTCATAGGGGATTACAAAGAGAAAGCATTAGAGTACACTTCAGTTTTCTAAAAGAACTTATTTTTTATCTAAAAGAACTTATTTTTTATCACAATCATTATATGGACAATCTACATGTCTATGTGTGTTATCTTTGATATCACTTTTGATTGTTAATCTAGCCCACCAAGGAGATTGACCTAAGAGAATACAATCACCTATTAAGTCAACAATCTCCTTGAAGATTTTCTTAAACATCAATTCGACACATTTAGGTATAAGAAAAAAGGTGAATGCAAATTCATGTTGAAGTGCAAAGTTTGTTACTATAAATCTACACATCACAAATCAAATTTGCAACATTAAGATTGATCCACCAAATTTTAAGAACAGTTCAATTTAGATTTTATCATTTTACTTTATATATATATATATATACACATATATACACACACACAATTAAAAATTATGATCAAATAATAAAAAACTATCTATTAAAGATCAAAATCGATTAAATATTTTCATTTCTATTATTTTTAAATTTCAAAATTCTAATACATAATTTATCACACCTCAAATTTAAATTAATTAATATACCATTAAAATAAACTATTCCCTAAATCTAATTTAAAAAACTACTTATTTATTCACTCTATAAAACAAACTTTGAACAACTCAAAATCAAATTAATTAATAAACTATTCATTAAACTCAATTTAAAAAAACCATTTATTTATTCACCCTGTAAAATAGATTTGAACAACTCAAAACTAAATTAAGTACTAAAGTATTGAAATAAATTATTCATTAAACCTAATTTAAATCGAACCATTTATTTATTCACACCTATAAAACAGACTCTAAACATAAACACAAGTTAATTTAATATCTCTAGGTTTAAAATATCATTCTAACTATAGATATTAAATTTACATCATTTTAAAATAATCTAAAATAATCTAGTAAATTGCAAATCGCCTTAACACGTTTAAAATATAGTTCAGAATAAGTCAGAGACATCTCCCAAGTCCAATATAGCGTGCTGACCGTGGGTACCTACATAGACGCATTCTACAACCTACTCGCGCCAGTTTACACGAGAATATGCATGGCAATGGGATTCGATTTCCATATTAATTTATAATAAAAAAATGAATCAATACAAATAAATATGATTCCAATTTCCGTGCGATTGGTGTGATCCCATATTTCCTAATCTAGAAAAATAAATTATAGTTAAGCCGACGGACAAAATCAGATTCACAAATTCGTTGGAACAACTACGAAGAGACGTGTCCAATCCCTCCAATGGCTGCTTTGCTTAATAGCTGACCTGGTCAGCCAGTTGTCAAACTAACACTTCAGTGGATTTACAAGCAACCAGTTTAACCTATTATTAGGCAGAAATGGTCATGGTCTCCTGAATTTGTTTATCTAACTCTTCCTTTGGACTGAGTTGGATTTAATCACTAACTGCTTCCAGTCGTTGTAATATTGATTTTAAACTGGTTTGTTGTTTGGTTATATAATTTAACGTCTTTGATCGTCCTACAGTTAAAAAATTCACATCTTGTCAAATCTGTCAAAGTCTTCAGAAGGGACTGTGAAGGTGTCGTTAAGACACGCCACCAGAAACTCTGCAATCATTTGTCTATAAAGCTGCATAACTAAGAAGGCACGATACATGCAAATGTGTGGTTTAGAATGATATAGTTGAAGGAGGACATTGGATTTTAGAATATGGAGGGGTTGGACAGAGTGTGGGAGTCCGGAAAGAAAATGAGCAAGAATTTTAGTAAAAGCATGAGGAATGCAAGTGCAGGATCGTCGTGGGGAGTGGAAGATGTGTTTGTGAGGCGTAGTAATCGATCACAGAGACAGAGAATTGATGATGACGAAGAAGCTCTTCGATGGGCAGCCCTTGAGAAGCTGCCCACTTATGATAGGCTTAGAACTGCTATCATGCAGAGTGTTGCTGAGGAAGACGATGCAACGCTTCACAAGGAAGTGGATGTTCGTAAGCTCGACTTCAGTGAAAGACAGATGTTCATTGAACGTCTCTTCAGAGTCGCAGAAGAAGACAATGAAAAGTTTCTACGAAAGCTCAGAAATCGTATTGACAGGTGAGTCGACTTAAATTATGAAATTCATCGCTTAGCTGTTTGGGTTGCTCAAAAAATTCAAGACTTTGGAGAATTTTCTTGAATTATGCTGTCAAAAGAAAGTTTAGACTTCAAAAGCTTGCCCTGCCAATGACATAGGCTTTAGCTTTTTCCAGATTAATTTATCCTTATTTGATTTGTCATTTCCAATTTTGGGTGGTTTTGTATCGTGTGCAGAGTTGGCATCAAGCTTCCAACAGTACAAGTGCGGTTTGAAAACTTAACAGTCGATGCAGAGTGTTATGTAGGCGGCAGAGCTCTGCCTACATTATGGAATTCTGCCAGAAACTCTGTAGAATCCTTGCTAGACGTCTTTGGCCTCTCACCCACCAAGAAAACAAACCTTACAATTCTTAAGAATGCAAGTGGAATCCTCACGCCATCTCGGTAATGGGGTGTTAAGATTCATTTAAATATTCATTTTGAATCAATTTAAGTTTTTTGGAGTGCAATGGTTTTTGAGGCCTATGTACAGTTTTTATATATTCTTACGAGGTCTTCAATAAAAGTAATCCGATAAATGCTTGAAACTGCTGGGTTAACACCATATGTTTATGTGTTTCTTTCTGAAAGGATGACTCTGTTGTTGGGTCCCCCTGCGTCTGGAAAAACAACACTGTTACTAGCTTTGGCTGGGAAATTAGACCCCAGCTTGAAGGTGAGAGCTTGATGCTATCTTTGTATTGCATTCTATGCTGTTTCAAAATCAGAGTAAGAGGGGTTTACTTAACCAGCTTTGAATGATCAGGTGAAAGGAGAAGTCACTTACAATGGCCATAGGCTGGAGGAATTTGTTCCTCAGAAAACATCTGCTTACATAAGTCAGAATGACTTACATGTAGGAGAGATGACAGTTAGAGAAACAATAGATTTCTCTGCTAGGTGCCAAGGTGTTGGGCATAGATTTGGTGAGCACTATAAACTTATTTTCCTTCTCTCGTGGTAGTTAATATCTTCACCTATTATCTGTACTACAATCATGAAGTATATGACTTGAATATCAAATGACCTGTTTGCTGGCATGTCTTAACACAGAGCTACTTTCAGAGCTTGCTAGAAGGGAGAAACAAGCTGGAATCTTCCCAGAGGCTGAAGTTGACCTTTTCATGAAAGTAAGCTTCAATACACAGGAAAAGCTTGATATGCTCTAAAGTGTTACCGAGAACAATTAGGAATTTAATTAATGTAAATTTCTTTCTCAGCTAGCATAATGGTTTCTTCCGTGCAGGCAACAGCAATGGAAGGTGTTGAGAGCAGCCTTCAGACTGACTACACTCTTAAGGTAAATACATTGACAGAGAAATTAAAGTTTCAATATAAAAATTTAGAGATCAGGGATTCACGGCCTTGAAATCCTTGTGTCTAAACAGATTTTGGGTTTGGATATTTGTGGAGACACAATTGTCGGCGACGACATGATAAGAGGAATCTCTGGTGGACAAAAGAAGCGTGTTACAACCGGTATAACTACTAATTACTATCAACTTCAAACCAAAAGTGATGTCTTACAAACTAGAGCTATGTAAGTATATGGTCATTGGTTACGATGAATAACAATATTTTGAATTGATTCTATGTGCAGGGGAGATGATCGTTGGCCCTACAAAAACTCTTTTCATGGATGAAATCTCTACAGGACTAGATAGTTCTACAACATATCAGATAGTCAAATGCCTGCAACAGTTTACCCATCTAATGGATGCCACAATTCTTATGTCTCTGCTGCAACCTGCACCAGAGACGTTCGACCTCTTTGATGATATTATACTCCTATCAGAGGGCCATATTGTCTACCATGGACCTCGAGAAAATGTACTAGAATTTTTTGAAAGCTGTGGATTCAAATGCCCGGAGAGAAAGGGTACTGCAGATTTCTTACAGGAGGTATTGAGAGTTTGAATTTCAAATTATTACGTTAATCCTATTATAACCATGACTTTATTGCTCTCACCGTATCTTGTAGCATTGCTTTCTCACAAATTTCTATTGTTGCAGGTCACATCAAAGAAGGACCAAGAACAATACTGGGCAGATAAGAGGCGACCTTATCAATATGTAACTGTAAAGGAATTTGTATTTAGATTTAAGCAATTTCATGCTGGTCTGCGGTTGGAAAACGAGTTGTCAGTCCCTTACGACAAGAAAAGTAGCCACAAAGCAGCTTTGGTGTTTAATAAAAACTGTGTACCAAAAATGGAGATCTTCAAAGCCTGTTTTGACAAAGAATGGCTTCTGATCAAGCGGAATTCCTTTGTTCACATCTTCAAGATTGTGGAGGTGCATTTTTAATGACCTAGAATCAATACAATTTTCAAATGAAATTATAATTCTCAAAATTTCAAAATTGCAGTAAAATCGTCACTACAAGGATAACATATATCTAATGAAAGTTATTTGCTTTTACAGATTATGGTCATAGCGTTCATTGGAGCAACTGTATTCTTGAGGACTGAAATGCATCATAAAACTCGCGCTGATGCAAATTTGTACCTTGGAGCACTCTTTTTCTGCCTCATCACCAACATGTTCAATGGGTTTGCAGAATTAGCAATGACGGTTGCCAGGCTTCCAGTGTTCTTCAAGCAGAGGGATTTGTTCTTCTACCCTGCATGGGCCTTCACTCTTCCTACCTTCTTATTGAAAATTCCAACGTCATTGCTGGAAGCTGGCATTTGGGTAGTGATGACTTACTATACTATGGGGTTCGCCCCTGAAGCTAGCAGGTATTATTAATAAATCATCTGTTATCACAAATGCCTTATTAACCCTAATCATCTCATTGGGTATTCTTTTTCTTCCAGCTGATATAAATTCATCTGCACCGCAGGTTTTTTCGACAGTTCCTTCTAATCTTCCTAGTTCATCAAATGGCATCATCCCTGTTCCGCCTTATAGCAGGAGTATGCAGGACAATGATAATAGCTAACACCGGAGGGTCTCTGTCTCTTCTTATAATATTTATGCTTGGAGGATTCATTCTCCCGAGAGGTTGGCAGTTTCATCCTTTCTACCTTTCAGACATACTGTCACACGGAAAAAAATTGCATTCGTACGAGACTAGAATTGAGAAAATCTTGTCAATACATACACATTGAGATTAACTGTATGATGGATTTCTAATGCAGATAACATACCGAAGTGGTGGATATGGGGCTACTGGTGTTCACCGTTGATGTATGCAGAGAATGCTATCACTGTTAATGAGATGCTTGCTCCAAGATGGAAAATTGTAGGCCCTTCACCTTTTCCATGCATTAAGAACTCCCTGTTGTTAGATAAAATCATTGAACAAATGTCTGTATTATATTATGCCAGAATGAAAAATTGAACTACAATGGATGCGGATGATAAAATCATAATTTTCTGAATTTTCAGCTACAAGGATTCTTATCTCATTCTTGCCCTAAAATGACTTGTTTCCTGGAATCCTGTTCTCTTTCAGAGCGCAGCAAATACCACAAATTTGGGTGTAGCAGTGATGGAGAGCCGTAGCATCTACACAAGAGGATATTGGTATTGGCTAGGAGCCGCTGCTTTGTTGGGATTTTCGGTGCTCTTCAATGTGCTTTTCACCTTTGCTCTAGCATATCTAAATCGTGAGTTATTGCAATACACATGCATCTTCTTCTCTTAGGATTGCTTTTTTCTTATGCATCTTTTTTTCTACATGAAATAACAGGGCATTTGTTTTTCTGTAGCTCTTGATAAACCTCAAGCTGTAATCTCCAAGGAAGTTCTAGCTGACTTGCAATCCCAAGAGAATGGTACAGAGCAGGGTCTAAATGTATCAAGGTCACGAAATCGGTCTCTCGTACGGTCATTGTCTTCTGCAGATGGCAATAATACGTGTAAGGGATCTTTTAAACTACTCTAGTTCAAATGTTCTTCTTGCTTGAATGGACAGAATTTGAATTTGGAGTCGATTACCATGTAATCCATTATTTTCTGATTGTTTACCATGTAATTCAAATTATGATCTGTTTGGTTATGCAGTGGAAATGCAGGTCAGACGAATGAGCAGCCGATCAGGTAGTCTGCAAAGCAATGACGAGTCAGTACTGGAGACTGCAACAGGAGTCGGTCCCAAACGAGGAATGATTCTACCATTTCAACCACTAGCGATGTCTTTTGAAGATGTCAAATACTTTGTTGACATGCCTCCAGTACGCAAAATAAACCCTAAATCTGACTTATTACATGATTCAGTGAATTCTATTTTTTATGGTTTGTTTTGCTTAAAAGGATTTGGCTGACAAGCTTAACCTTTGGCTGCAGGAAATGAAAGAACAGGGAGTGACTGAAGATAGGCTTCAATTGCTCCGAGATGTTACAGGGGCATTTAGGCCTGGTGTTCTTACAGCATTGATGGGAGTCAGTGGTGCTGGCAAGACAACTCTCATGGATGTCTTAGCTGGAAGAAAAACAGGAGGATATATTGAGGGAGATAGTCGAATCTCTGGATTTCCCAAAAAGCAAGAAACTTTTGCTCGAATTTCTGGTTACTGCGAGCAAAATGATATACATTCTCCACAAGTCACTGTTCGGGAATCATTAATATATTCAGCATTTCTCCGCCTTGCAAAAGATGTCGACAAGGAAACCAAAATTGTAAAGTCCACAACTATGCATTTTCTTTTTTCAACGAGGTCCTTTATATTGTTGAAATGGTGTATTGTTGAGATGGTGTAAGGTGTCATGCTACTAAATGCTCAGATTCCAACTTGCAGGCATTTGTTGACGAGGTCATGGAGCTTGTAGAGTTGGACAACTTAAGGGATGCATTG
>VDFB02000003.1:481272540-481392782 GCA_007258455.2 Sequoia sempervirens | reverse complement strand
GTTACACATTGGAGTCTTTGGTACATGTTGTGTTCGGTATGTTCTCTTACCGCATGGAGATCTCTGGCCGATAGGCCATACATATCATTTATTGGGGAGACCCTTGGCCGAAAGGCTTAGTTCAGGAAGAAGCCTCGGTGATGAAGAAAGGTCTCGCCAATGGGGGAAATCTTGGAGTCTTCGCCGTGACACAATGACTTCGGTATGAAGTCTCAGCGGCCGATGGAGAATCTCGCCGATGATGAGGGGTCTTTGTTATAACTCTTGGCGAACAGTGGTCTCAAGGTAACTTGGAGAACTCGGTAAAAACTCTCAACAAAGAGTGGTATGTCTAGCCGATAGCATTTGCTTGGTGTCCTCGGAGTAACATGTGATGGCTCGGTAAGAAGTCTTATCGATGTGTGAAGTCTTGTCGACTGTTCGGTGCTCGATGTAACTAAAGGGGTCTCAATGTGAAGTCTCAGTGATGAACGAAAGTCTTGCCGACTGCTGATCACTTCGGAGAAAGTCTTTGAACCTCGGTATGATCTCTTGGCGAAAGACAATAGTCTCACCGATGTAAGTTCTATTGTCTATGTGACTTTTGAACCTCGGTATGAAGTCCTGGTGAAAGCGATGAGTCTCGCCGACTGGTGGATGCACACGGATTAACATGAAAGCTCGGCGTGAGGTCCAGGCGAGAGCGATAGTCTTGCCAAAGGGAAAACTGAAGTCGATGCAATGGGTGAACTCGATATAAGCTCTTGTCGATTGTAAGGACTCTTGGTGATATCGAATGCTAACTGTGTTGGCATCGGGGAGACACGGACAGTGTCTCACTGATATGCCAACACAACTTGACATGGTTATCATAACGCGAGCATGTTATTAACCAGTAGAGATATGTTCATTTAGGATTAAATAACGCACTTGCATTATCACTAAAACGGTTAAAAATCACAATATACCCGTGATGTCGGCCCACATTTTGCATATTCTCCTAGTTTTGTGCATGCTCTGACAAAAAGTAGCTTTTTGTGATTAAGTGAAGTGTGCATGCATGATTTTGAGATTCCATCACCTTTTGAATGTTCTTTCCATCACCTTTGCATGAAATAGTAGAGTTTTCACGTTGAGAGGCATATAATATCAATTCAAGTTTGAATTATAGTGATAATTGATATACAATTGAAATTTGGAGGAACAAGCTTTTGAAGAAGTCAAATTTTTGAGGGAGTTTGAGAAGGAAGAAGCAAAGGCTGCATAGTGGGTGGAACTCCTCTATTTGAGGCTTTGCAGTTTTTAGGTATGTGAAATCTTTGTACATTTTCTTTCATTCCTATTATGGCTTGCTTTCATTTTGTTGTTTAGCTTATTCCATGTTGACCAAAGTGAACATTTGTGGTGCAATGTCCAGTTACTAAACCACTCCAACAACATCATTTCTTTAAGGGAACTTCCTTTAAATCAATAAAGAGTAAAAGATCAACTTATACAAATTTGTCAAATTCATCCAAAATTACTTTTCATTCAACCAAAATCCATTTATTTCATTTCAAGTTATAAGGCTATCAGTAGCGAATTCACCATCTCCATACTTGAGCCATTTTCAGGAATCAACTTTCAACTTTGTTCTTGTCATAAACGATACAACAATCACTCATCAACTCAACTTACCCCTTCAAGGCAAAAACAATCAAACACCTTTGTTCCTTAGACCTGCAATCAAACATCATCCCGACCATTTAAGATATCTTTGCTCAAATCAACACATCCATCATCCTATCTTCACTTAAACACCATTTGTAACAACAACAAGCAACATTAGTTTAACACTGTCACCAGACCTTTAAGATACCAATTTCATCATGTTTTTATTGTAATATGCCAATATATCAGTATAGACACACTCTGACTACTTTGCATTCAAGAAACCATTGCCATATATTGGAAACATATGCCCAAATCATCAAATCTTTCACAATCTACCTTCAAAACATTACCAAGCACAGACACAACTATGGCATCACAAATGAGACTGCTCCCAAGCACTTAACAACATTCCTTTCATTGTTTCTACATATTCTCTATTTTTTAGCAAACAATGCCAAATATCTCTAGGAGGCCAACATTCCATCTAATCAGTTGATTCCTTTTCTATCATAATGCATTTACACAATCCCAATACAGATTCTCAGGCCTATTTTGATCCTTTTCAACATACTATAAAAGTTTATACACTTATTTCACAAAACAAAGTAGAACCAACATGTTGTCTACTGGTAAAAGCCCTTAAATAGGTTAATTTATCAAAGCAAGTCATCATAGAACTACTCACTAATCAACCAAACTTGCAAATAGTCTTAGGCCATGTGTAGAAACTCACAAATAAACAAGTTTCAAGATGGGAAACGTCCATCAATACACAAAATCAGTAAACATTTGATTATAGGGTGAAAACACACCAACCATGAGGGTTTCTTTAATGAAACATTTGAAAAACCTCTACTACTCCTCCCAACAATTGAAACATGCTTCATTATGTCTGCAAATTATTTTGAAATCATTTCTAAGCTCCTCTACATGCTGTTTCCTCAAACCCTACTTGAAAACACCATTTTTTTGAATGAGAAAATTTAGAATTTTGTTCATGCAACAGTATCCTGACTTCTTATTTCTATTTACCCCTACCACAAACATCTTCGCATTGAAAAGACACTAAATATGATCCATTCCACCAACCTACTAGCCCTACATCGGTGGAATGGCTAAGAATCACTTTTTAGACTCTCTAAATAATTCTAAGGAAACCACAGACCGAGACTTAGGAAACTAAGTTCAAATTAGATTTGATTATTTGAATTACAATTCCTACAACTTTCAAGAATGAAATAAGTCTCTTTCCATGACAAGAATCAAATCTTAGAACATGCTTTAATCACTATGCAACTTGAAAACAAGAATAGAAAAGATTTCCAAAATAACTGAGCAGAGGTTTTTTTATTAATTTTTATGGATTTTTGGGATACAAGATCTTCCTTTCTCGAGCTTACAATTATTTTTAAAGGTGTCTAAATCAGTTGAAATAACTACCTCTTCATCTTCATCAACCAATCCTTTCCCTTCCACAAAAAAGACTCTTCACCTTCCTGCTTTTGTGCAATTTTACATTTTTATAATAATTGACAACTTTTGTTATAAAAGCAACTTTTTCAAATAATATCACCTAGTGACCTATTTCATGAATTGTAAATACATTGAAATTCATCATTTAATGACCTTCACTCATCATATTTACTTGAACATTACAAATTGAACAAATTAGCCTTTTGAAGGAATTTCATGACCTAGGTATCACTTTAGGTTGTCATCATTACCGACATACATTGTCAATGGACATTTTAAATCCGCACAATTCGATACACTTTCCTAATACATTTTTAAACCACATCTCTTTGGGCATTTTTGTTAAATTTAACAATTTGACTTTCTTTGTGTAATGCTTCCAAAGCTATCATTGAGTTATTTTGTCTGAAACAATTATACAAACCGACTTTCATTGACTTTCTTTGTGTATGCTTCCAAAGCTTTCATTGAGTTATGCTTCAAAGCTTTCAATTAGTTAATTTGACAACTTACTTTTTGCACGAATTAAAATTATTAGATCATCTTAGAAGAAATGAAGCCCATTAAAAAAGGAAAAAACAGAGATGATCAACTCAAGCCATCAAAGATAAAGAGAAAAAAATGGATGAGAATTTTGTGAAAGAAGAAATTAGGAGCGATTGATGAAAACAAACCTTGGAGTTGAAGAGGAACCTCAAAGCATCAAAAAGAAAAATTAGCAGCACAAAAGGAGCATGAATGTGAAAGAAATTAAGTGCTGGGGGAGATCGCAGTCTTTGTAGTTGGAGACCACACCATCACAGCAAGTGAATACAAAGGAGATCATTAAGCATAGAAAGTGAATATGGGAGGGGACACCATCTACCACAGTGGTATGGTTGGAGCACCATCCACCACTCGAAGTTGAGTACATCATCACTTTCGGGTTGAGGAGCAAGGTATGCCATCATCCCCACACGTGAAATAAAATTTATGTCTTCTATTCCACCCTCGATTAAAGGTATGCAATCTAGCCCACCTCAATTAAATATTGATGAAATTGCTAATGTTGAGATGTATGTACCTAAGAGAACACCTAGAATTTTGCATAGAAAGCCAAATTTTTTGATTAATATTATTGATGAGGATATTTTGCAGCACATGGAAGGTAAGATTCCATAGCACACTTGTAGAAGATATCTTGATAAGATTTGGAAAATTTTTTCTTTGAAAGGCCCTAAATAAGAGGCGTAAGATGTCAACTATTTTTCAAATGATCACGAGGTTTAAAATCTGAAGATCATGAAGACTCTTGGGTTGAGAACATCGAATGCATCAAGTGAAAACACTATTGTGAATAATCTAATGGATGCTTATGACAGTGTGGGTAAGACCTCACGCTCAAAGGATAGTAATGTCACCTGACATGTCATTACATCGACTTTGGTAAGCTATCAAACAAAGATATCTCACCTCATTACAAAGACAAGTGAACAAATGGGAATTAGTAGAAAAACTTTATCAAACACTATTCAAAGGCGACAAAGAATTGAGGGCACCGATTCAAATGAATTCTGGGCATTCTCGGGGAGATTGCCACACAAAGATAAAAAAGTTGTTGAAGCATTGAGAACACTAATTGAAGATTATTGGAAGAATAATACAAGGCCATCTTTGAATCAAAGGGATGTCATAAGAAGGAGAATCAGTAGTCAAAACCATGAACCACATCCAAAGCATTTTTTGGATATGACTCAAACCCAATTTTTTCATAAATTTCAAAATTCTTATCCTTAAATTAGTATTTCTCAAAGATTTTTTGAAATGATTAAATATTTTTATGTCAAGATAAATCACACACCCACTACTTGTTGCTGTAAACTACATATTGAATTCTCTAACCATTATGATGTTTATCATTCTATATGTTTACATTTGCATACTAACGATGTTTTGCAGGATTGTGGCATAGAAGCCCCACCAAAATATTCAAGAAAGTTCTTATCAAAATTTTTATGTGAAATAGAGGATGGCCAAATATTCTATAGGACAGCATGCTTGGATGGTTCATGCGAGCATTGCGGTGGCTTACAACGAATGCTAGTATGTCAACATATGGAAAGCACATATGAGGTGGGAAAAAAACTAGTAGAGTTCGGGGGAGTATAAAACAGTGGAATATGCTACAAAAATGGGTCTAAAGCAAAAAGGTGTGAGTTGGTTATTCAAAAGATTCCAGTGTATCAGTTCATGTCCATGTTTCGTGAGAATCTAGTGTATGAGTATGCAAGGCATACCCATAGAGCCCGATGGTTGGACACACAATTCAAGCTATGCAAGGACACTTTTCCACTTGGTAGCATAGTATCAGTGGTTGAATTTGTAGAGAACTACACTCTACAGCCACAACATGAGTTGCAATCACAGTATTACAACTCCACACAGGTTTTGATATTTGTGCACATAGCATTCATACATGCAACTGAAAGTACAGAGGACGAAAGGAAGGTATTGAGGGAGTATCACTTTTATATTAGTGATGATCGCACGCATTCTCCAAAGTTTGTGCAAGGTTGCTTCCATATGTTCTACAATCATTTGGCTTAGAGAGGCATATCATATGATCGGCATATAATATGGTCAGATAACTATGCAACACAGTTCAAGAATGCGCACATGTTCTACTGGTTGTGAAGGATGCATCTCACTACGCATTCAACATATGTGGAAATTTTTGTGAGGCGGACATGGAAAAGGGAAACATGAGTAGTCTTGAGGAGCATACATGAAAAAAGAGCATTAGCATGAGAAGAGTTAAAATATAAAGATAGTGCAGTTGATAGATGCAAGATCAATGGTAGAAGTGGTGTAATGGTTTGATGGGTCCAGGTAATGAA
Organism: Sequoia sempervirens; assembly: GCA_007258455.2. Classification (NCBI taxonomy): domain Eukaryota; kingdom Viridiplantae; phylum Streptophyta; class Pinopsida; order Cupressales; family Cupressaceae; genus Sequoia; species Sequoia sempervirens. The sequence goes on along the minus strand of VDFB02000003.1, from coordinate 481,386,801 downwards.
GGTATGTCTTTAGTTCATGGATTTTTTTGGTTGATGGATGATACTAAAATTGCACCATATGAGGATAGTTGTACAATAACAAGATCGAGAGAGCTACACTCTTTCCTTAGCTGAAATGCAGGTTCATGGGTATCATAAGATGGCATGCTTTTTTTCTTCATGTAAATGCAAGCCCCTAAAATGATTGTGAGTTAGGGGAGTGGGTTGACAAATGGTTGACGAGTTGCATCTTGGCCCACTTCACATGTATTGCGCCCTCGATGGCATTAGGAATGCTTCTGAGATGGAATCATCGGTTGACTTTGGCCATGTAAATTAGTTCAACCCGGAGTAATATATCTACTTTCATGAGTATTTGAAATTCCATATTTGCATCTTGCTTTTTATCTTGTATTCATAATGTTGACTAATTTCAAGAGATATGCCACACATATAAATGTAGGGCATGTTTATGCAGTTAATGCAAATGAAGACAACGAAGAGGGTATAGACTATTACTGTATGTTGTGTTGAGGCAAAAAGAAATTGGAAGCCCCTGACCCAATTATAGATGGAAAACATTGAATACCTCTGGGGCTGGGTTATTTATTCTTGGAATGTGGCTAGAAGGTACCCACATAAGAGTGTTAAGCATTGGTTGTTTTAGGAATTTGACATGCATCGTAAGATTCTTCATTACTTGAACCTTGTCGTGGAATCCAATGTTCATTTGACCAAATATGGGGGTAGACCTTTGAACAAGACCTTGTGGAAGGTCCGTGAGTCTGACCATGAGGCAATACTTGGCACAATAAAGAGTAGAGCAGACCCGGATGGTTCATTGGATTAATTTGTAAGTATATGCACAAGGTTCTTATTAATTTATACTTGTATCCACGTCAATTTGGTTGATGCCAATGCTATCATCTTATTTTACTTTGTGTATCTATATGTAACCAGGCAAACATTGATTGGTGTCCCCTTGCATAAAATGCAGATTTATGAGCCATCCAAGATAATCTCAAGAAGAAAAGCAATGCAACATCCTTATTTTGATGATCTTGAAAATCTCAATTATGATTTTAAGCCATTAAAAAAGTGTGTGTGAAGCTTGATGAGGCAATTTCAAGTTATTCATTTGAATTTAACCTTATCATGACCACCTATGATGTAGACATTATAAGAGCATCTCAAATTTCAATAAATTCTATTCATAAGAGCATAGACAAGGCAGTGAACTCTTTGAAAAATGCCTCAAAGAAATGTGGTCTCATGGTGATGGAATGGCATGGCCGAATGCCATGACAAACAAGTGTTGTGGATTGTCATGGCATTCCATCACAGTGAGACCACATTTATTGAGCTTTCAAGCAGTTCTGCCTTTTTTCTATTGCTTATAGTATCTTTGATAGATATTTTTCCAAGCATCCATAGCTTTTTGGAAGCACCTATTTTAGGCTTTTAGCCATAGCAACAAGGAAGCGAACTGTTTGATAGAATGCTTTGGTAAACATGTATGATAAATGTACTAGCATAGAGAAGGCAACAAACTGTTTGAAAAAATGCCTCAAAGAAATGTGGTCTCGTGGTGATGGAATGCAATGAAAATCCACAACAATTTTCTTGTCATGTGATGCAGAGGGGATGGGACTTTAGTCAAAACTCAAAGTTTCAAGGATTACAATGATGCAATCTCAAACTCTTTAGGCACCCTGATGGAGACAAGCCTCAATAGTGCACTTATAACTTAGATGCTTTCCTAATGGACCCAAACCCTTGGAGTGATCTCAAGGAACTCAATGAAACTTGTCTTGAATGGTTTCAAAGCCCCAAACCTCTGTCTTAGACAAAACTCACTTTTTGCACCTTGACTAGGCTTCTAGCGATGGTTTTTTGACTTTTCACTCAACTTACCCAAAGGAATCCTCAATATAATGACTGATTCAGATGTGATTCATGATGATACACAACATATCAAATCATTTATGGCACTTGTTCTGGATCAAACCTACCAAAATATTTTGTTTCCTCTAATTTAAGGCCTAATTAGCCCACTTTTTCAAAGCAACCCATCTCTAAACTTATCCCCTGACTATGAAACTTTCAACAGCATTTTAAAATGTTCCCAAACCAAATATTTTCAAGGTATTAGTCTTCTTTGACACCCTCAACACCCTAAATCACGAAACCCTTAATAAATTGCTCCAAAACTAGGGCCTCTTGAAAATTAGCTTTCCCAACACTTCCAAAACCTTCTCTTGGAATTTTCACCAATAACTAAACATATCTAAATACCTTCAACTCAGAAATATACCCCTTATTAAGGTAGATCTCCTGCTGCTACACTTTAGGCACCATTTTCATGCCCTTTTCCTTGCTAAAACTCGGTGTACACCCAAGAATCACTCTTTCCTGCACAATAACTTGTTAGATCTGTATAATACAAGTTAGATATGATCCATTTCACAAGTTTTCAGTCACACTCTCCCATGAAATGGATCATTTATTCATGAAGACTCTCAAAACTAGTGAAAAATCTGTACTTTTTGAGGACAGTCAACAATATAACACAAGAAACTGATTCCAAACGTTATTCAGGTCATTCAAAAGGTTAAATTCATGTAAATAAAAGTTCTTAAACCATCCAAATGAGCATGAAACCAAAAGGAATCAGAGATTCATCAAAAAAACTCAAGAAAATGCAAAAAGATTGAAGTTTTTATTGATTTTCTGTAGCAGTCTGTACAACACTTGCAATATCAGCCAACCCTTCGTAAAAATTCTTTCTCTAGGCTTATAGACTCATCCTACAACTTTCCCAACTGATTAGAATTGATTTTATTACATTATTGTGATTAAAACTCCTAAAACTCACTTTTCCACCCAAAGTTGGATTTCAAAAATTTGAATTTCCAACATTGCAATTTATTAACTCCTATTAACTATAAAGCTTCCAAAACTATTACATATCATCATTAAACCTTATTTAACCTAATTAAAACATTATATACCTATTTAAACTCCTAGAACATCATTGTTCCATTTACAAGTCAATTTGGTCCTATGGTCCTTATCAGACCCTTAGGACTTTTGATCTTCCTGTTACACTCATCCATGCCAAATGCCATTATAGGCTTCAAAATGCTATAATTGATGCTTTGGAAAGGTTTATAGGCCTTCAAGACCCCTTCCATCTCCCGACTCTCCAAATGATCCTCAAGGAGCTTGGGTGCTCCTGCACCATCATGGTATTCCACCACCATGAGACCACATTTCTTTGAGGCATTTTTTTCAAACAATTCATTCCCTTGTCTATGCTATTGCTTACTATTATGCTATGATATATTTTTTCTAAGCATCCATAGCTTGTTCGAAAGAACCTATTTTAGGCTTTTAGCCATAGCAACAAGGAAATGAACTATTTGGATAAATGCTTTGATAGACATGTATGAAAAATGTGTTAGCATAGACAAGGCAGTGAACTCTTTGAAAAAATGACTCAAAGAAATGAGGTCTCATGGTGATGGAATGCCATGACAATCAAAAGTATTTGATTATCATGGCATTCCATCAGGTCATGAGACCTCATTTCTTTGAGGCATTTTTTCAAAGAGTTCACTACTTTGTCTATGATATTGCTTACTATTAAGCTTTTGATAGATTTTTTCCAAGCATCCATAGTTTGTTCAAAAGCACTTGTTTTAGGATTTCAGCCATAGCAATAAGGCAACACTTGAACTATTTGACAAAATACTTTGGTAGACATGTATGAAAAATGTGGTAGTATAGACAAGGTAGTGAACTGTTTGAAAAAATTGCCTCAAAGAAATGTGGTCTCATAGAATGCCATGACAACCAAATGCAATTGGTTGCTCCTAGTTATTTGTTATGCAATGTGAGGTAATTGCATAACTGCTTAGGTTGACTTTGTAAAAACTATATTATAATTGAAATTTTTGTCATCTATCGGCATCTAGTTATTAGTTATGAAGCGTGAAGCAATGCTTTCAGTTTGAAAGATGTGCAATGCAATGTAATCAACGTTATGAATATAAACTACAAAAATCTATTTTTTACTAAGTTACCGTTCAGTTTTGGGTTCGGGATCGGGTTTGAGAACCCGGATTCGGATTCGAAATTTTTTGGGGTTGGGTTCGTTTTGGGTTCGGTCATACAAAAACATATAAAAATTAGAAATATATACATATTTGCAGCGGTAATCAAGTTCAAATACACCACCATATTAATAGTCAAATAACATAGCAAAAATACACCACCACTTTCATAGTGAAATATTAAAATATTAGTGATCTACTCAAATGTCATGATACAAAATTATAAATTAAAGTTCAAACATAAAAATGTCAAGTGTTTACAATCAGCCATTATTAATGATCATTGATCAATCTAAAAAGCGTGAACATTTTTCTGTGTGGAAGGAAAACAAGAAAACAGTGTTACATAATTATTTACATTGTGAAAGAGCCAAAACCTTTTTTTTGCATATCATAGAAGAATCTCAGTGATTTTTTGGGTGTCCTTGCCTTGGAATGGAACTATCCTGAGCCATGAATGATTGACCAGGAACTGTGAGAAATAAATAAGATAAATCACATGCAACTTGTTGTAATTTCTTTCCTTGGGAAAAAGGGTAAAGTTTGCTTTTCAGGGAGAACCTCCTTTAGAGTTTGAATGCATTGATAATTTTCAAGATAGACTTAGCCAAATATGTCATCTAGGTTTGAAGCTTTTAGGTAAAATGTTTGCTTCTTAAAATTTTGTTCAAAATTCAAGATGCAGGCTCTCCTCCCTTAGGGAAGAGAAGGCCTATCAAACCTAACACTCTTATGCAACACTTCTTAAGTTCTTGTTGATGCGATATTAGATCACGGAAGTTTCAAAATAGGCATGGTTATATAAATTCTCATCTCACGACTATCATTGCATCAAATTAAGAATTTTCAATCCTTTATGGTCTAGACAAGAGAAGTATGGAGTAGTGTTCCAATGCTAAAGTCTTATTGTGAATCTCTTTGCTATGAGTGGTTCAAAAATGAGGAATTTGTCTTTGACCAAATGAGCAATATTCACAATATGTGCTAAGAATTAATAAGTCCATAAGATCACGAGGTATGCAAGAAATTGCAAATTGGCTTAATTTTACTTCAAACACAAAATTTCACACTTTTCGATGTTCACCGTAATTCAAAAAATATGTATGCGTAAGTTGTAAAGTATACACTTGAATACACGTAACTCATATCTATTGAACCATGAATTTATAATTTGCAAATATGGACACCATCAATAAAAATATTTGTATTAAGCAAATAGCCATGTACGCATACATCAATATATGTTGATATAAGTATAAAATATAGTTACAAAATAGCCATATAGCCTTACAAGAATTCCACATAGGCATTCAATGTCAAATATATCCAATACAAAATATGTACAAAATTGCCATGTAGGCATACAACAAAGGGCTCTGTGCATTCAAAATTGATTTCTCCATGCTCTAGTTCAAATACAATTTTCTTTCCCTTTGCTGGGCGATCCGATGGTGATAAGTCTGTCACCCATTTCTGCTATGCTCGCGGAGTGCTTCTGCTGCTCCTCCTAGTGTTTAACTTCTGGTGAAGTTTCAACTGTTACAATAAGAAGTAAAGACATTAATATATAGAAATTACATTATAATTATTAATATATTTAACAAAATAATCACTTACGTCCATCTCACGACCACTCTTCTCGATGGAAATATTTGCATGCCGATGCTCAGGCATGCTCAATCCCTATATAAACCATCCAAATAGGAATTAAACTACGAATCAATAATGGTTTGGTTTTTCACTAGAACTAGTTCATCTATAACAATGAATGTAAATTGAAATTTAGTAATTTGCCTCATACCTCCCCTATCAGAGCCATCGAGGATTGTATAGTGGAGGAAATACCAATATCCATTGCCCTCATAACGTTTGGCGATGTTTCTGTCACCAACATCTGAAAATAAAACAACAAATTATTCAATCACAAAAAAGTTATAATAGTGATCCATGTGATGATTTATAGTGTATGAGATCTAATGAAAAAAATTTGAGTACAAGTATTAAACAGATATATTTCTGATTATTAGTTATCGAATTTGAAGTAATGCTTTGATTTTGAATGATCTGTGTAATGCAACGTAAGGTCAACAATATGAATATAAACTACACAAATATATTAAACTTAGAATTCATTACTTAAGTTCTCTTTAAATTCTATATTACCTCTATGAACATTTGATCAAATCTACTACACTCGGAGGTGTTTCCTTGAAACCTCCAACAGTACCCTATTCAACATCCAAAATCACATATTAAAATACCATTCGTAAAACAATGCTATTAACACATGTAATACATTTATAATTGTTTACTAACTTTACATATACCCCACCGATAGGGTTACTGCAAAAATAAGTAGGTGGATGACTGGTGTATCCAGTCTCTACACTGTGACCCTGCAATTTTATTAAAATAATAAAACTAAATTAGTTAATCTTGCATTTCCGCGATCAAAATTTAATAAATTAAATTCAAAATGACATGCTGAATTTTACCTGAGTGTCCGATGCCATATGCATCGGCACAAAATCTCTTCCGTCCTCTCCATCCCCATAGATGCATGTCTGGATCGGTTGTGTAGTAGCATATGGATCCTACAGTAGCACCCTCTTAGTGCGGTAGGGTCATATGAAACAAGTCACGCAAGATTGACACACATGGGTTGAAGGCCACCACCGAAGACTCAGATGGCACTATACAATGGGCTAGTGTGATGGATGACACTCTCGGGTCAAAGTTGTGATCACCGCAATGTCTCTATGTCAAGCTCTCGCATGATAGCAGGTATCACAATCATTTCACGAGGTGCCTAGCGAGAGGTCATCTCCCTTGTTGTGTAGGATCTAGCACCGGGCCTATCCTGAGCTGACCCCCACCTCTCCCCTGGAACTCCTCATATCAAAATAATTTGGGATTTGGTTCAATATGAACTCACTGTATAGTTTCCTAAGAAAATATTGGGGGACTTCACAATTATTGCACGATGGGTAATCAAAGACCATATACCATCTTGCAAAGCGGTTCTTAATCTCTTGGTGGTGGCACCAATGAATAGGAAACCTCTTTGCATTGAGGGTAAGATTTTGATTTGTTTTAGGGTCAGTGAATAGAGAGCACAAATCACCTTTAGTAATTTTTAAATCTTTTACTTGTTTAAATATGATAATTTGTCTGCATAATATGCCTTAGCTGTCTACCTCCTATCTTGCCATCCAGATATTTGTTGGGTGATTGAATCTACATTTTTTAACATGTCTTTCAATGAATTTTCTAGAAGCATTCTTTCTGTGGTTGAAGCATTTGGATCACTCAACCTACTGATAAGATCCTCAAGTTGTTTTCTATTATTCACAATTTCACTCCTCAAATTTTCTTGAGTGCCAAGAGGGAATTGAGAGAATGGTGGGGGAGGTTGATTTTGTTGTTGAGGTTGATTTTGTTGAAGATTTTGTTGTTGAGGAGTTACCTCCTCTTTTTGTTGAGGATTTGGAGGATTTCCTACAGATTTAAAAAAAATAATCAAATCTAACCTAAAACAAACAAAATCAATTTCAAACTAACAAATTAAAAAAAAATAGTAAACAATACTTACCTCTTGCATCTCTTCATCATCGTGGTGCCATATTTGCAGACAAAATCCAACTATTCTTGATGAAATTTGCAGAAGTCCTTCCTCCTAGAACGCGAGTGTGAAAGTGAGGGTTTTTGGCCATGGGCAGAGTTGAGAAACAGTGAAAAGCAAATGATACACATTTCACTTTTTTTTTTCTTTTAAAATCACATAACATGCTTGCATTATAACGTGAGCGTGTTATGTGTTTCCCCATTTTTTTCCCATTTGGCCACAAAAGTGTGACCAACTTCGTGCACCCGCCCTATTACTTCATGTCGGCTTGTGATGAGATATTAACGGGTAAAATAGGTGAAATGTCTATAAATATAAGTCTTTTAACCCTAATTTAGATCTCTTATTATTCATTCATCCACCAATCTTCCATCTCAAGTCAAGCAACTTAGGGTTTTATCATTTCAAGTCACCAAGATATCAATTTTTAGACCTTCAAGAGTAGATTTTCATGTTTTGTTGTAGAATTTCAAGATAAAACATCATGGTAATGTAATCAACTCCATTATTGCATGTTTCATTTCATTCTTTCATCATTTTGGTTTAATTACCTAAAAGGGGTTTGACCAAGGAAAACCCCCATGCCCTAACATTCAACATTTATTCTTCTCTTCTTGTGTGTTTGTAGATTTAAGACTCTTGGAAGCTTGGAAATCATTGGAGATCAAGTTACAAGGTTGCTCAAGTCTTCTCTTCATTCAACAAGTCAAAATATAAACAAAAACTCATTTTTAGGTTCAAAAATCAGAGTTTCAGAAGTAGACACCTATAGAGAATCAAAGTGCAGATCGGAAGCTCTAGATTCCACTTTTGAATATTCAAAAGTTCAAAAGTGGACTCATTTTCCATGAGTGGTGAATGAGTCCCACTTCTAGGTCAATTTTGAGTTCAATGTACTTTTAGATACCCTTTTGTTTGAAAAGGGTTCCGGAACAGTTTTGTAGAATTGGGACTAATTCACTCAGAATGGCGAATGAGTACCACCAGGCCTGAAAATAAGCATCATTAGAATTTCAAGTGTCATTTCCAGCTTCCTTCCAAATCTCAGGTGCACAATTCCATTTTGGTTCAATTTTGTTGAGTTTTACATTTATTTCTAGGTTTTTTTGCATATCACAATGTGTTTTCAAACATCACTTGTTTATTAGGTTTTGCATTCAAAATCAATCAATTTCTTAGCTTAGTTGCATTTATATCATCTCATTGAGCCTTAGTAATATTATACACGTCTTAATTTGAGTGAACCAACTAGACTTTTGAGTGGGGTTTATCTCTCTCCTTTTAGGTGAAACATCCTAAGAGTGCAAGAGTAGCCTTATAAATCCTACCCAAAAATCTATGGTTCAAGTGTCAATATAGCATGAAATTATCAAGGGTGACAATTTATGATGTTACATTTAGCCCCCACTTTAGTGAGAATAAGATCTTACATTCATACTCACACTAAATGAATTGAGAAGATAGGTTTCTTTATCAAAAAGTTGAAGCATTGATATGACACAGGTAGTTGAGAGATGTGCTAGCCCTCAACTTAGGATCCCATCAATCAAAAATTTCAAGACACCACAATGTTAAGACACACATGAAGTGGATATATCACATGCAAGACAAGGAAAAATTAAATCATACATAAGGAATACAATGAGCAATCAATGGAGTATATATAAAAGCATACACAAAACAAACATGAAGCAAACAAAAAAATAAATGAAGTAAACAAGTGGAATACATGAAGAAAACACAAGGAATACACAAAGAAATCACACATAATACATAGAGAAAACAAGGAATACATGAAGCAAACATGATACACAGATAAAGAAAACATAATACACACATGGATGTTCATAGAACATACAACAACAATGTTAGTGCACACTAAAGATTTGAGTCTACAAGGTAAAGATACCTCAACATGTAAGGTTGTCTCAACTACCAAGTGTCATCTCTTAAATATACAACATACACATCTAAAATGCTAAATGTTACACCCCATTGTTTATTTACCAAATACTATTACCTTTATGAGTAAATATGTTTTTAATGCATGATTATGTCTTGATGAATTTTAATGGATGAATGAAATGTAGAATATGCATTATGATGAAAGTAATTTTCAATGCTTTAATGATGCTTAAGTTATATGATGAATGTGATTTATAAGTTATCAGCTAACTACAAACATGTTGCTCTAAGTTGGATGCAAGAAATGTTTGAATCCTCCAGTGGAGGGAGGTATCTAGTATAATTACCCAGGAGAGTAGGTTGGTATGAGAACCATTGGTATATCTATATGAGTACACACACATACTCACTTGTATAGGTTGGAGGAACCTTATCGAGTAAGTCTGAATTTTTTATCAGTAAGTGCTAAACCTAAGTTGAGAGATTTTTGGTTGATAGAAAAATTAGGTTTGGTTATCTTTAATCCTCCTTGATTGTTTAGTCAATTTGAGTTAAGAGTATTAAAACTCTTGTGATTAGCTTATGTTATATATATATATATGTGTGTGTGTGTGTGTGTGTGTGTGTGTGTGTGTGTGTGGATTTATGGATACAAATATATATTTGGTGACACATATATATGTACGTGTGTAGGTATGAGCATACGTAGATAATAATATCTATGTATACCCATACGTAGATACATAACGCATATGCAAACATTCACGTGGATATATATAAAAATTAAAATATATATTATGTTTAATTGATTGTTATATATATAATAATTAAGTGATCATATATATATATGTGTGTGTGTGTTTGTGTGTGTTTGTGTGTAAATTAATGTGATTGCTATATACCTATTAATATATATATTATTTCTATAGAAATATACATGTGGCAGCCATAATAATGGCATATATGCCACACAAATATGGAAGTAAATGTTAGTTTATAAAGGTAGCTTTATATGGCCAATGAATTGCAAACTTAGGCACCTCATACAACATTTTTAAAACATCATTGAAGTTGAGTTTATTGCTCATTTTATAGTTGTTAAAACAACCACACATAGTGGTGTTTGACTGAGTAAAACATATGACTATTAGTTATCATTTCAACCCATGACTTGGGTGATAGAATGAGAGATGGAGTTTGCTTTTGATTGGGATTCAACATGCCAATTAGTAGAATACTTATGTAACAATAAAATTGCTAACAAATAGAGATCTTGTGCCTAGCTAGACCATGACATAAAGAGCATGAAGTCAATTTGTTTTTGAAGTCTTATTAACTAAAGTTACATTGTGTTAGTACTGCAATCTCAACATGGAATGGTAGTAAATTAGATTGAGTCATTTGAATACAAAATATGGAAAACAAATATGAAGTGAGTTAACTGATCTAACTCCACACCCGACAAGTTTGATTGAGTGTTGGCAACGTGAGAGTTCTTTGAGCATTCTCTTAGCAATAGATTTCTATCCATTTTCATTATAAAAGGAGAGTAGTTTCTCACCATTTGGGGTTGTTCATTCGTACATCCATTTTGATATTCTAAGAAAAAGAGTATTCGGGAGATTAGTGAGGAAAGCATAGAGTATTCGTGAGTTTGTGAAGCAATAGTATTTTTGGGACCAAGAGTAATTGGAAATTTGTATTCCAATTTGTCATAAGAGTGAGGAAAAGTTGTTATATTTGGTTGTGCATTGCTTGGTAGCTATATTTATCATTTTAAAAGAAAGGGAGAGAAGAAAACATAGAGTGGAGAGCTAAAAATTGAGGAGGAAATAGTTTAAGGCTAAGACATTGGGCAGATTTGAAGCAAGGTATATCAAGAATTTGAATCAAGCTATTTTAATCTAAGCCTGATTAAAATATCTCTTTCCCTTCTCATTTTAATTTTGAATCTAAGCTTTACTATTGTCTAAAATTTCTTATGCTTTCATTGTGTGAAAATTATTGCTATTACAAATTATGTGAGTGCATGTAAAATACCTAGAATATCTATGCATAAAGCTAAATTAGCAATACAAGAGATAATTTTTTTTGATCTATTATTATGTTAATGTGCATCATTAATGAATTGTAATTCAAAATTGAACCATATGTCTACATTTTCTTCTTAGAATTAACATTAGGAAAGTGTTTCTGCACCTGTGCTTTCCTTACAAGTGATATCAGAGCTTGTCTAGTTGTGTTATCCTTGTGGGTTGGACAGGTTTTTTGTGCCAATTTTGAAGTAGGAGTCTTGTAGAGGAATCTGGTAAACTTAATTGCAGATTAATATGGCAAGCACATTAGGGAAGATAGAAATTGAAAAATTCAATGGTGGCAATTTTGAGTTGTGGAAACTCAAAATGGAAGACCTATTGGTAGATAGAGATCTCTGGATTGTTGTGTCTAGAACTAAACCTTTAGGCATGAAGCAAGAAGATTGGTACCTCATAGATAGAAAATCCAAAGGGTTGATAAGACTGTCTAGCAGAATTTGTTCTCTTGAACGTTCATGAAGAGAAGTCTGCATCTTCTTTGTGGAAGAAAATTGGTGATATTTATTAGGGCAAGTCCTTGATGAATAAGTTATTCTTGAGGAAGAAGTTGTACTCTTTGACAATGGAGGAAGGGGTGTCTGTGGTTGATCATCTGAATACGTTCAATATGTTCATTGCTCAATTAACATCTGTAGGTGTGAAGATAGATGATGAGGATCATTGTATGCTTTTGTTATGTTATTTTCTTGACTCATGTGATCATTTAGTGATGGTTATTGGGAGTACAACAACCACTTTCAAGATGGAAGATGTGGTTGCTTCATTGTTGTCAAAAGAGATGCGAAGGAAATCTTCTGAGATGGCAAAGGAGGCCCTCACTATTCGAGGAAGATCGAAGGAGAAAGGCAAGAAGAGAGACAAGAAGTCTAAATCTAAGTCTGAAGGGAGATCAAAGTCTCCTGGAAAGAAGTCCAAGGTGAAATTCTAGAACTGTGGGCAGCTTGGTCATGTCCGTAAGGATTGCAAAGAGGAGAAAAAGAAGAAGAAAAACAATGCTTCAGATAATGATTCTTCTCAAAGCGATGCAAATGCCTTCATTGCAACCTTGGCGACTCAGGAATTATATGATGTCTGGCTGATTGACTCAGGTACATCTTTTCACATGACATCTCACATAGATTGGTTTACGAAGTATGAAAAGTATATTGGTGGAAAGGTGTATTTGGCAAGTGACTCATCTCTTGAAATTATTGGTCGTGGAAGAGTCATAATTCAATTTCCTAATAGAAGAATCAAATGAATTGATGGCTTAATGCATATACCAGGTTTGGTTCAAAATTTTATTTCTATTAGTAAGCTAAATGATGTTGGCGTGCAAGTTTCATTCTCGAGTGGTGGCTGCAAAATGACTAGAGGCTCAATGGTGCTAGCAAGGAGTGCTCAAATTGGTACTTCGTACAAGTTGGCTGCACATGTTGTTCGATGCAATAGTGTCTCTGTAAAGTCAGAAAAGGTTGCTTGTGTAGAGAAGGATAATGAAGTTCCTCTGGGTACAAACTCTTTGGAGGTGAAACTCCCAGCAGAAAAGACCATGCTCTAGCATCAAAGGCTTGACCATATTGGTGAGAAAGGCTTAAAAGCTTTGACAAATAAAAACTTGGTTGAAGGGCTTGATGATTGTAACCTTGAGTTTAATTTTTGCGAACATTGTATATATGGAAAACAAGATTGTGTTTCATTTTACTCTAGTCCTCATAAGTCTTCTAGTGTTCTAGATTATATTCACTCTGATGTTTTTGGTCCAGTAAACGTTCCTTTGTTATCGAAATCAAGATATTATGTTTCTTTTATTGATGATTATTCGAGAAGGTCATTTGTGTACTTTCTTGAAAGTAAATAGAAGTGTAAGAGTCTTTGGCTGTGAGGCATATGTTTATGTGCCGAATGAGAAAAGATCTAAATTGGAAAATAAAGTTGTAAAATGTATCTTCATTGGCTACGACATTGGTGTGAAAGGATACAATCTTTGGAATCCTATGACTGAAAAGGTTGTATACATCAGAAGTGTAATCTTTTGTGAGCTGAAACCTTCTTCAGTGGATTTGCAGTTAGAGATGAAAGAAGAAAAGAAAGAAAGAGTAGTTGAAATTCCTCGAACTCCAAATAAAGAGGAACTACAAAGTGTACCTAAAAATGAGGAGAGTTTGAGCAGCTCTGAAAGTTCTAAAGAAGAAGAACCATAACCTTAGCCTCAACCTTTAAGGAGGTCTACATATGAAAGGTGGCACCCTGAAAGGTATGGTTTTTCCATGTTGGATTTAAATTGTGCCTATGCTTTGATTACAAGCACTAATGAGCCTAGGACTGGGAAAGAGGCAATTGAAATGTCTTATTCAAATTCTTGGTTGGAAGCCATGAATGAGGAAATGATGTCATTAAAAAAAAATGCAACTTGGGATTTGGTGCCCTTGTCTAAAGGTCGAAAGCCTATTGGTTGTAAATGGGCATTCAAGAAGAAAACCAGTCTAGATGGCAGTGTTGAAAAGTATAAAGCTAGGTTGGTTGCGAAAGGCTATTCCCAGGAAGAGGGAATTGATTATGGAGAAATATTTTCTCTTGTAGCTAACCTAACATCTATCATATTTCTTTTGTCACTTGCAGCAACGTATGACTTAGAGATTGAACAAATGGATGTGAAGAAAACATTTCTTCATGGAGATCTTGAAGAAGAAATTTATATGTCCCAACCTGAGCACTTTGTGGAAAAAGGTAAAGAAAATCTAGTTTGCAAGTTAAAGAAATCTCTATATGGTTTAAAACAATCACCTAGAATGTGGTACCAGAAGTTTGACACATTTGTGTTGTCATTGGGATTTGTAAGATCAAAATGTGATCATTGTGTGTACTTCAAAACTGAAAATGATCGAGTTATTATTTCCCTATATGTCGATGACATGTTGTTCATAGGAAATAATAAGACTATGATTTCTAATCTAAAATCTCAATTGTCAGCAAAATTTGAAATGAAAGATCTAGGTGCAACAAGGTATATTCTGGGGATGGAAATAAAAAGGGATAGAGGAAGTAGAAAGCTCTAGCTCAGCCAGAGTAAGTATATCAATACTGTCCTGGAGAGATTTGGTATGACCGATTGCAAGTAGCTAGTTGTTCTAGTGTTGTAGGGAATGAAGCTATCTATCGAAGATTGTCCAAAATATCCTACCAGAATGGAGAACATGACTAGAATTCCTTATGCAAGTGCATTTGGCAATTTAATGTATGCAATGGTCTGTATAAGGCTAGAAATTATCCAAGCAATGGGAGTTCTTAGCCGATTTATGGAAAATCTAGGAAGACCATATTGGGATGTTGTGAAAAGAGTTTTTAGATATTTAAAAGGTACCTCTCAGTATGCTTTGTGTTATCATGGTAACTCGGTTGGGTCACATAGATCCATCAACATTTGAGGTTATGTGGATTATGATTGGGCAGGGGACATTGCCAATAGGAGATCCACCAGTGGATACATCTTCACCTTATTTGTTGGTACAATTAGTTGGATGAGCAAGCAATAGGTTGTAGTCGCTTTATCTACTATAGAGGTAGAGTATATGGTAGCAACACATTCCTATAAAGAAGCCATTTGGCTTAGACATTTGTGTTATGATGTTGGGTTCAATGCAGAGAAAATTACCATTTGCTGTGACAATCAGAGTGTTATTTATTTGGCAAAAAATCCAACTTTCCATGCTAGGATGAAACATATTGATGTGCAGTATCATTTTGTATGGAGGATGGAAAGTTCAATCTTGAAAAAGTGGATACTCTGGAAAATGTTGCAAATGTGTTAATGAAACTAGTGAGCATAGACAAGTACAGGTGGTGTGCCAGTTTGATGAACCTTGGGGACTATGAATTTCAGTAATCTTGATTATTGGAGAAGCCAGTAAGTCTTCGTCAAGTGGGAGCATGTTGGAAATGTGTCTCAACTTATTAGTTGGTTATTGGAAACATTGTGTTATTTTCTCCCTTTGATCGGCAGGATTGTGCTCCATCGACGGGACCTTGTTCTCTATCCCAACGATGGTATGATGAGTCTCCATGTACTCACTTAGTTCTTCATCACCAAGACATTGCTTGGTTGGCAGGACTCCAAAGGTTGTCCCCGCAATGACCCGACGGTTTGATGCTAATGGTTTGTTCTATTAGTAGGAGTTTACTCTATCGATGGGACTGTGAGTCGTGTCCCAATGATAGGATGATAATGTTCCTTCATCGCCAAGACATTCAACCTAGTCTCCCCGATGAAACGATGATCATGGTGGGACCCAAGCTGACTGGTGGAAAGCAGTAGCTAGAGTTGGCTTGGCAGTGAGACCACATTAACTGGTTAGTGCTTCATCATTGTGACTATGCCTTATCGTTGGGACTTGAAAGGTAGTCCCCCCAATGTGCCAATGGTAAGACTGATCATCGGGATGTGACTCCATCACCAAGACATTAAAGTTGGTCTTGCCAAAAAATTGATGCATTGTGAACTGTTTGAACAGTAATGTGAACATCAGTAGGACAATTTCATATCAGTGGGATGGTTGAAGTTGTCCCAACAACAACCTGATAAGGAAGCTGTTGATTGACAATTTGTATTCTGTAACGAATGGGAACTGAATTGGTATGTCTTTGAGTATGGGTTTGGTGATGTAGATTGATTGGGGAATCCTCTCATAAGGAAATGCTATAATGTGTAATGCATTGTAATAGTGTTTGGAGTTGAGTTGTGAGTCTGATGAAAGAGAATGATATTGATCAGGAATTGTAATTTTGCATGTATTGAGAGTGTGAATAAACATCTAAGAGAAACAAACTATAACTCTGTATGTGGACTTTGTTCACTGTAATACAAAGTGTTTTTGCTTGGTGTGGTGGGTTTTTCTCTGAAATGGTTTTTCCACATGAAATCTAGTGTTCATTTAGTGGTTGTGTTAAACTTTGTTCTAATCTATTATTCTATTAATGTCCATCTTTAATGAACTATAATTTTAAATTGAACCATATGTCTGCATTCTCTTCTTAGAATTAGCATTAGGAAAGTGTTTCCACACCTATGCTTTCCTTACATCTCTATCCCTCCCACCCTATCTCGATAAGTCCCTCAATCCAACCCCCTCTCTCCCACTGCCTCTCTCTCCCTCTCTCTCTATCCCTCTCGCCCTCTATCCCTCCCATCCTAGCAAGATAAGTCCCTCTCACTCCAAACCCCTCTCTCCCCTCCTTCTCTCCCTCTCACCCCCTCTCCCTCTCTTAGGTCGCTCCCTCTCACCCCCTCTCCCTCTCCCTCTCTCTCTCACACATACACCCCCTCTCTCTCTCCATATCTCTTAGGTCTCTCCTTCCCACCCCTATCTCTCAAGTCTTTCCCTTTGGCACCCTACCTAGATAACTCTCTCCCACTCCCTCTCTCACATTCCCTCTCTCTCCCTATCTCTCAAGTCTTTCCCTCCCACTACCCCTCTCTCTCTTAGGTCTCTCCCTTTGGCACCCTACCCAGATAACTCTCTCTCCCTCTCCCTCTCTCTCAAGTCTCTCCCTCCCTCCCTCTATCCCTCCCACCCTACCTCGATAAGTCCCTCTCACTCCAATCCCCTCTCTCCCACTCCCCCTCTCTCTCTTTCCCTCTCTCTCAAGTCTCTCCCTCCCACCCCCCTCTCTCTCTCTTTATCTCTCTTTGTCTGCCACCCTCCCTCCCTTTGACCCTACCAAGATAAGTCCCTCTCTCCCACTTCCTCTCTCTCTCTCTCAATCTCACCCCCTCTCCCTCTCTCAAGTCTCTCTCTCTCACTCCTCTATCTCTCCCATCTCCTCCTCTCCTCACCTCTCTCTCCCTCTCTCTCAGGTTCTCCCTCCTACCCTCTCTCTCTTAGGTTCTCCCTTTGACACCCTACCTAGATAACTCTCTCCCACTCCTCTTTATCACACTCCCTCTCTCTCTCCCTATCTCTCAAGTCTCTCCATCGGCACCCTACCTAGATAACTCTCTCTCTCCCTCCCTTTCTCTCTCTCTCTCTCTCTCTCTCTCTCTCTCTCTCTCTCTCTCTCTCCCACTCCCTCTCTCCCTCTCCTTTCTCTCCTCCTCTCTCTCTCCTATCTCTCTCTCTCCTCTAACCCCTCTCTCTTTTCTCCTTTGGTCCCTACCTATATAACTCTCTCTCCCACCCTCTCTCCCTCTCTCCTCAGTCTTGTCCTCTCTCTCTGTTCTCCCTATACTAGTACCTCTCTCTCTCTCTCTCTCTCTCTCAGGTCTCTCCATCCCTCTGTCCCTGCCACCCTACCTAGACAACTCTCTCTAGATCTCTCTTAAAATTCTCCCTCCCTCTAAATACATACATACATGCATACATACATACTTGTACATACATACAAGCATACTTACATACGTACATACAATCTTACATACATGCATACAAACATACATACAAGCAAACATACATGCATACATGTCATACAAGCATACATGCATACATACATACATACATATATACATACATACATACATACATACATACATACATGTACATACATATATACATACATTTTTATAGACTACCATTTAACACAAAGCAAGACATAATGTGAGTGTGTTATAACGCGTTCATGTTATGTCTTGCTTAGGCAACTCAAGTGCAAACACAAAAAATATGTCAACTATAAAATAACTCGAGTGTGTTATAATGTGCTTGTGTTATTGCTTGCTTTGGGAATCCCCAAGCCTTTAGCTTGGATTTGCTTTGGATTTCCAACCCAAAGGCTTGGAGTTCCTTCCCAATGTCCACAGACGTGTTTCTGCATATTCTAAGAAATGTCACATAATTTCATTCGTACAAACGGTAAGGTTTACACATGTTTCAAGGTCGATTCAATCGTACACGTGTGTAATATCAAGCTCTTTCTTAGCTATTTAATGATGCAATTTTTTTCACATTTTGAAAATGTTAAGCCATTCAACTTTAATGTCTTTTGTTTGTGTGTTTTTTTTGGTCAAAAAACCAATGTTCGATATTTTTTACTTTACTTTTTAACTATCCATTGGAATTTGAAATAAATTACATTTTTATAAACTAGAACCCATTCTACAAATATTCAAAAATAAAAATGATTACTTTTCAAAAGCCATAGGGTTAGCACGACCAAAATTTTGTTTTTAGTTGTATCCACTTTGAAAATTAGTAAAAAAACATATATTTATTAAAAATTTATCAAAAACATCAGGCATAAACTACATGTTGTTAGCTAATTTCTCACCGAAGTGATTTTAAAAATACCAAAAGAAAGTTAACCTTTTGAGGGAGCCACAACAAAATGCTATGTTATGTTTTCAACACCTATTTATGTGGCTCCCTTTTTTGAACCCTTTAATTCTTCTATCATTTAAAAAAAAAATAGTAGTTTAGAAAGTAGACTCGAAGCACTTCTTACATTGTTTTTGTTACATCTTAAAATTTTGAGTGTAACTATCCTCAATTTGTCATCGAAGGTCAAAATTTCCCGATTTCAGAAAAAAGTAGCCACTTAAGACCCCTTTTTGGCCCTCCATCTTTCTGCACAGTTTACCCTTTGTTATTTTATATTTCTCTTTAGAAGAAGAAAATTTATGTGTTATAATTCTCTTTGTACTCATTTACAAAATTGAATTGCTAGTTTGTGCTAGTTTGTATTCAAGAAATATTGTAAATCTTTCATAAACAACAATGAGGAAAATAACTTTCATAAAGGATTATTAAGTAGGATAATATTAGCTTAAGCCATATCCATCAATTTTATCAATGTAAAGGTAATGATATATATTTTAAACCAAAAAAACATTATTTTCTAGGAAAAACGATGTCAATTTGTGATGATTCCATATTTTGTTAAATAGGTACCAATCAATACAGAAGAAATCCCTTCCAATCCACTCATTCAAAGAATGATAATCAATAGATGATTAATTTATTTTTATAATTTATTATATTCATGTACTTGAGCATTAAAGGTGCAAGGAACATGCAAATAGCTCTAAAATATAATATATCCTTGCCTAATTTGTATGAATATCTTATCTCCTTTAGACTACGATGAAACTATTGCTCTCATATAGAATCTAATGTGCATTGACAATGCCACCCCTAGGTTTTGCAAAAAGCCTAAAGTGCAGGAGAGAATTTTGGCCAACCTCCCAGTAACATTTGAGCATTGGAATTTGCAACACCTTAGAATTTGCTAGGATTAGGTTGGAACACTAACATATTCAACTTTTGCAGATCTTATTTTCTTCTCTAACAATGCTTCTACTTGTACTTTTTCATATTGCAATTGCAATTTTATTGAAGCAAGAAAATGTTTTTTTTATCATTCAATAGCTATCATGTGAAAGAAGGTGAGATAATAACGTGAGATGTAGGTGATATTTCTATAGATGTAGGTGGTTCTCTAATAGAAGTAATAGCTCTAAGGGTGTCTTGTTACCTTTTATATGTATTTATGCCAAACATAAAACTTTTGTGAGATGTAGATGAAGTTTTTGTATATGGTTTCATCTAGTGTTGTCATTCTACAAATATAAAAGTAGGATGGCAAATTATCTCATGGTTCATACAAGAAACATTGAGCTGAAAGAATATAAGTAACTTATAAAAGAAGGAAAAATCAATAGTGATAGTTACTATTGTACAATAGCTGGTAACATTGCATATAAGTGTTTTAAATATTACATGAACATTACTATTTTACCTTGAATCTCCAATGTTGCAATAGATATAGTGTGTCAAGTGTGTTAGAACCTCTACATAGTGTCTCGAAAGAAAAATGCCCATTGAATTTTCTTGGTACCACAACAATTTGCACATGTAAACCATCAAACAATAAAATTTTGTATCATTTCGTTACATGGTTACCAATTCTAATATTTTTAAATGATATTATTTGAAGATGAGGAGACATAATGATGTCTCCATTGTTGATTTTTTAAATTATATTTTGAGTCAGTATTGGTTCCATTTATACACACTAAATGAAGGCAATAAGAAGGGAAAGATCTTGCTTCAATAAAGAACAAATCCAATCACACACAAAACAAATACAATGATAAGTTTAACATCTACCCCATTAAGATGAGAGAATGAAAATTTTATATAAAAGATATGCATATTCCATTCTTTCAAATTTTCACTTCTTAGAAAGTAAATCATTCTAGTGATATAATATCACATAGGTTTTTGTAAGAAAAATAGATATTCTATTATTAGATAAAGTAGTGAAACATTCTATTATTATAATATCGCACAGATTTTATATACCTCTTCATACTAACCACCCACCTCAACACAATTTGACAGCTGGTGTGAGTTGTGTGAAGAGGTGAAGGTCTCCGTTCTATATGGCCAACCTCCACTCTGAACACAACTTTCACATAACAGAGACCAAATTCATGTTCAGGTAAATGGATTTAATAAACTTAATAAATCATACACAATTTAATCTAGAGAAAGCAAAATTTTCATTGATATAAATTGTGAAAATCTTATGTCTTTGATTAATTTCTGTCTGTTAAATTGATGTTGGTTATTCAATTTTACAAAGATCCCTTCTATCCTAGTCATTTATGTAGATGTGTGTATCTTTAATTAACAACGTGGACATTTTTTTGTGGTTTGGTTGTGTTGTGTGTGACTGGCTTTCCACACCAGACAAATCTGAAAGTGATTTAAAGTCGTTGTGTGATGTTATTAAGACTCGAACCCACTCCCTCAGTGTGCACAAACAGTTACAACAGTGCACACCAACGACAGTAACATTATTAAAAAGTCCATATTATTTACGTTTACGCTGAATGAGGTAGGCTACCAACAATTATAATAAGTGCTCTATTAGGTTAGTTGAATCGTAGAAAAATGTGAACAATGGTCGCAGGTTCAAGTCTTAATTTAAAGACTATGGTCAGAAATAGAAGACTTTCAAGGCACAGCCATAGAAATATAGTTCCAACTCGATATACTTGTTAGGCAGTCACGTGATTTCTTAATTCGCAGGCACTACCTATTGATGTCTGAAAAATTGACCTTGAAGTTGACACAGACATCAAGTTGAAAAATCGCCTGAATTGGCTGCCATCACATTGCATCCTTTTTGCAAGGGATTATGTAAAGAAACTAATAATGGTTTGGATTTTGATTTTAAGTATTAAATAACAGCCTCAGATTTCCTGCTTATTTCAGCCATTAGCTGCATCATCTGCTTGGTCATGCTGCTTACCACCTGCTATGGTGGATTGCCCAGACCCCAATTCAAATATTATGTTGATTTTGTCATTATTGGCAGCTTTTATTGACATTGTTGATTATAAATTATCATTAGGTAGAGATATATGCAACTGGGTTCTGTTGATTAATATTCTATCTATTTTCATCTAATATATATATATATATATATATAATTTTAATAATTATAATAATATGATATCTATAATTTTTTTTAATAATCTTAATAATAGACATAAAAATAAGTGAAACATGTCTAGTAATTATTCACATGAAAAGTAATAAGAATAAATTAGAAGTCACACTTTAATGTGCAATGGGTATGTTGAAGAGGCCTTAAAGGTGAATTATTGAGTTTAAAAGCAAATGGAATGTATAGCTCCCCATGAACACATGTGATCTTTGAACTGTTGGTGTGAAACAACTAATCAAAAGTCAATCGCATTGAGTTTAGTTGTCACCTATGCCACCAATTAGATGATTGTTTACAATGTGCAAACAATTTGATTGCTCTTTAAGTATTGTGGGCTTCACATTATGAAGGTTCATGACTTCTTATCTAAAATTTGATAGACAAAGTCCTTTGTGTGTGACATTCAAAGCTTGTAAGGATATGAATTTATCCACATAGAGATACTTTGACCAATTAGTAGTCAATACATTGACAAGGACATTAATGTAAGTAACATATAGTTATGGCGGCTTTACCTTTGATAAATAATGAACCAATAGTAATAATTATAATGGAATATTGAATTATTTGTAATTAATATGCATGTCCTTGAATCTTGATTTTTTAGAAGCACCACTATTCTTCAATGCCCTTATCCTTCTCAAGATGACAAACATATAAGGGATCAAAACATAAAAAGAGAGATAGTTAATGTGGATATGCACTTTCATATTTGTCTAGGTTCTTCTAAACACCAAATAAAGTTTGTGTAATCACTTGAAAATATAGGAATAAGGATATCACTATTCTTCAATAATCTCATTTTTCTCAATTATTTCTTTGTTGAGTGTAATTTCCTCTTAGTGTAAAGTAGATTGATAGACTTCAATAAGAGTCATTTTTAAATAAGTTTGAATTTTTCT
This sequence comes from Sequoia sempervirens, assembly GCA_007258455.2. Classification (NCBI taxonomy): domain Eukaryota; kingdom Viridiplantae; phylum Streptophyta; class Pinopsida; order Cupressales; family Cupressaceae; genus Sequoia; species Sequoia sempervirens. The sequence goes on along the minus strand of VDFB02000003.1, from coordinate 481,363,754 downwards.
ATAGAGTATCAATTGTGACACCAATGGACCAAATTTTAGTGGAATTTGCTTTCTCTTTGTGGTTTATTAATATTTCTATTTTTCTTCTATTCATAATTTTGTTACAATGATTCTATTATACCTAGCCTTTTTTTTTACTTATATTCATTTTGCATTCCTATTGAGATTATAAGTTTAAGAGAATGGAATTTGTTAATTACCTTTAGATTCATATGTGTTGGAGTCAATTCATAGAACCATTTTTATTAAAGAGGAGAAACTGTGGCTGAAACTTTAATTGCATAGTGAAATTGTTAGTCTCATGTGAACGATGTCATTTTGAATAGTGACAATAAGATCAATGTCATGTTAGTATTGTATGATTGATCATTTTTTATTTCTAGTGTATCTTTCTAGTTGATTCCATTGTTATGAGATTTTCGTATGTTAATTTAATAATCTCTAAATAATTTAAGCATATAGGAAAACATTTCTACAAATGTTTAATAGTAACTCTTTTTTTCCTAGATAATCAAATACATCTAATTAGTGGAAAAAAGATGTAGAAATTGATGGATAAAGTAGATGCAATAGGAAGGATGAGACAAATGTCAATCTTTAGAGGATATAAGAAGACATTGTTGGAAAATTTATTTTCAAAAATCAATATAAATGATTTCTACTTAACAATATGCATAGGAAATCTAATCATCTCTATTATATGTAATATTTCAGCCATTAAATTTGCATATAATAGTAGTAGTTTATTACCATGACTCTCCAAATAGATGGGAGTTGGATTTCCAACATTTAAAATATTTTTATTTTTATTGTATCTACTTAAGTAACATTGAATAATGGTAAGTTCATCCAAATACTATAAAATAAGATCATCTTTAACAAAATTATGATTAAAAATGATCTTTACAAAAAAACTGATGAACAAAGAATAACTTAATACCTCAAGTGCTAAAGTAACCATTGATTTTTAGTTCCTGCCGAAGGAACTATAGTGAAGGCTTCAAACGTAAACAGTGATTAATCTTATGCTGCGATGGCCAATTAAATTCAGTTTTTTAACGTTTATTCAATGTTGCCTAGTTCCGTCAGTTAAAAGATGAACATTTTTTGGCGCTCTGAAGATTGTCAGACGCTTTGCGGGCATTTCTAAGCAAGAGAGCGCACGAGCATAGAGGAGGCTCTGCAGATTGTCAGATGGTTGTTTACAGTTGGCGATTAGCTATGCACATGAGGCCATAATAGCATCTTTGCATGAAGCTGTTGGTCTCCAGGACATCCGTTACCAGGATTCAATGAGGAGGGCATTAAAATGTTCATTTGCAAAACCCCTATTCCCTAAAAATTGAAATCGGTTAAAAAATTCTAGACTGCAACGCGACGGACATTAAGGTTTCTTGTTACAGAAAAGGAACAAAAATAGAAATCTGTGAACAGAATGTATAAAAGTCAGTATTCAGATGTGGAGGCGGGCTCTGTTGCAGCTCTGTATCCTCGCAATACAAATCTTATATTACAGGACCGTTTCTACACTGTCTGGGCACATCAAATGGGTTTGTTAAAATGCCTCTTGTTTGTTTTTAAACCTAATATTTTACCAAGTTGTAGATAGTATTACTTTTTAGAATCTCAGTTGGTATTTTGGTACCGGCAGGGAGGATGGTGAAAAGATTATGTAATTTTCTTGACGCCTCCCGATTGTATTTGTGAAGGTTTACAAAACCTTTTTCAGCAAATCCATTTCGTGCATATCCTGCAATCATTGCAGTTCAAGAGGATACATGTCTTATTGCATGGTCTCATGGGGGGCTTGGGCTTCTATTTTCATGGAGCAGGAGGTCCCATGGGAAAAAAAAAATTGTGCTACAGGATGAATTGGAATTTTTTCCAGAAAAATAGGGGCCCCAAATAGGAGCCCTACAGTATAGAAATGAATCTTTCAGCTGGTGAAATTGGGGTGGGGCAACTAGCCCCTACTGTTTAGCAGTTTTGTATGCCTCGTGTCGCACATTTACAACAGAAGATTCCCGCCAGAAATTAAAAAAAGAGGGAAAATGATCCTCGCTGCATGTTTCCCGGCAGTTTTTGGTTTGAAAGGCATCAACGACACTGTAAAGCAGACCATCGACATCCTGCACAGACTAGCAAAGAGCATCGACGAGCTGCAAAACAAACAGGTGCATTAATTTAAGATAATCCGTTTCATTTTTCTATCACTGTAATTATCGTTGTTGATTTGTTCAGATTGGTTATGTACAGGAAAATACTATTCTATTTGTTCAGAGGCGGAGAAGTCAGAGGACTCCAGAGCAATTTCGCATTTTGAGACAAAAGGCCACTGATTAAGTTTTATTTTTGTTTACTCTGCCAACTAATTTTCACCTATGCCTTTCATTCTGTTCAAGTTTATATTATTTTTTCCAATACTTTTCTCTCTGTTGAAATTCTTATATTTTTTCTCCATACTTTTCATTCTATTGAAGTTCATATCTAGTTATATGGAAAAATGGCTTTTTTGTTTGGTTCTCAATTCTTATCCTATCTCCTTCTGTGGTCAAAATCGGAGGCATGTAATCTATATTTGGTGCCCAAAACACGAGCCATTGTGTCTGGAAAGTTTTCAAAACCAGGGAGCTCTGTCACATCACCATCTTGCGTGATACATACAAGGTTAAACATTTTTTTTGGTTTTAATCTTGGGCAGGCAGCCAAAAGAGGGGTATCTCACTCTTCCCCGAAAACTTATCTATGCGGCAATAAACAAAATTAATACATTTAAATCGCCCAAACAATTGAAAATGGTGTCAGGTCGCTAAAAACATCCTCCAATCAATGAATAATTAATAAATTGGTAATCGAAATATAGTCTGCCTCTGGAATTCAATATGAATAATGGCGTGCATTGTAGTCATATGTTTGTGATCATTCATAAGTGGTGTAAAAGGTGGCGTTCATTTCCTTGGAGCAAATTAAATCTGCATTCCATTATCAGTCCATTGCTAAAGAGAATGAGGGGGTCTGTAATAAATGTTTCATATATATAATGGTCTGAATTTGTAATCTGAAACTTATGGATATATAACCATCTGACGCCTTCCCAAAATCTGAAAATCTGTAAAACAATCCATATATATAATAATCTGAAATCTATATACCGATTGGATAGGTCAACAAATGACCTGGCAGATCTCTTTCCAGGGTTTCACTGACATTTAAATCCCAATATCGATCCCCTATTTTGTTCACTTTTTGGATGCATTCTACACTTTGGGAGTACTGAAGGAATTGTCCAGAAGTCCAGTATGTTCATACCAGAGAGACATCCTGAAACCATGGGTTTGACCCCTGGCAGGCCCTCATGCAGCTAGATGATATGGTTGGTAAGCTCCCATTGCCATTTTAGAGTCCCTTCCACTATCCATAGAACGCTGGTTGATGTTAGCTGATCCAACAATAATGTACTCATCATCCACTGCGCAAAAGAAACAGACAGGAAATTAGAAACTAGAGAGTTGTTTTTCTACATCATCAGCAGACACCAAGCAAGCATATGAAATCAGATTCACTCACTTAGACAATCCATTTGACTCTAGTTTCTGCATCTGATAAATAAACACAGTATTCTTAGGGAATGCTAAAGAATGGTAGCAACAATTGACATGTAGGAGGAGACAAGTTTCCTTTAAAATCTTTGCCATACATATGATCCTGTGGATGATATCCAAAAATTAGCCTATTAATATTACATGCTTTCATTCAGGGCTAATTTAGCCTTGCATGAGATTCATGATAACTAGGCTATAATTACTTTTGGAAAAAGCTTAGCAAATATTGTTTGCTCAGAGATGCATCCAATATCTGAAATTCACTTGCTTGAATGCACTGCCAAGGAAACCAACTACATTTTTTCTACCAATTGGCAAAGCATTTTGCCACTTTCCCAAATACAGCATAAGTTCAGTAGCTTTACTCACATTATGTTTTCATTGATCTTTGCTTTTTCATTAAGACAGTTTTTGTAGTCATCCTCCACCCTCGTTCTACTTAAATACAAATGTTAATCAACTTGAGGCCAACGGTAGTCTTGCCATTGAAGTCAACAATAGATGTCAATGGGACAAATATCAAATAGAAGAAGTTGATGATTGTTTGAAGTAGCGGGAAATTCAGGAACTTGTCTTTAACTAAATGAATTCATGCTCGCTCTCCTTTTGCATAACGATGTAGTGCACAAAATGATCTATGACACATCTTTTAGGCTAATCCAATTGTGTGTGGTGTTTTATTTCTTTTTTACTTCACCCTATTTTGCTTCACTGAAGCAAATTTCTTCTTACTAGCTGTTGAAATATGCTCTACTTGTGGCAAGTTGTATTCTTGCTCTGACCAATTCATGGGATTATTGGTGCAAAGTAGGCCAATAGCTCTCTAAGACTTTGTTTGATCTTTTGGACTTTATTTATCTTCTTCCACAATCTGTTCTATGTATGTCCCAAAAGCTACAGAATGTTGTAACAAATGAATGCAAAATAAATTTCTTTCATAGAAGGAAACTTACAAATTACCACAAACAGATATTAGAAACCTAGCTGGATGGGTTGATACCTGGTCTTATTGTCTGTATTGAAGTCTACTGGGCTATAAGTGTTATGTTCATACCAGATAGACATCCTCAAACCATTGATTTGACCCTTGGCAGGCCCACGTGCAGCTAGATGATATGGTTGGTAAGCTCCCATTGCTATTTTAGAGTCCCTTCCACCATCCATAGAATGCTGGTTGTTGTTAGCTGACCCAACAATAATGTTCGATTTCCATGTTTGATTTTACATCTTAAATTTCTTATGCACTTGCCTCTTCTTTATGTTGAGCTCTTTGGTTTTCCTCCCAATTATGATTGTCAATTTTTCAAAAGAAGTCACCTCAATATTACCTAGTGCATTATTTTTTCTCTGCAGTTGTTTAACAATGAATAAAAAAAACCTGGCTGTACACTCTTTTTACCAAACATATTAATTATTGAATATATATTTTATTGCAGTTCATTGCCATGGATAGGAATTTGCATCGTCCACTTCCTTCAAATCGTGGTTTTAGGAGGTTCACAACATTGCTCTCACAAAACCACATAGAAGATGAAGATATTTGTTCCATTGACGATGAGCTCTTTGACTTTGTTCCAAGAACTCAAACAACCAATGACACAGTCAACTCTAGTTGTCCTCCAACTACAAAAAGGGAAAATGAAAATTTTGTCACCTCAACTCCTAATGAACAATATACTAATATTTTTGCTACAACTGAAAATCGACACAACCACCTTTGGTTCTTCCTACACAGAAAGGAAGGACACGATGGACCATTGTAGACACCATAGTACTTATTGAAGCAAAACGAGTTGAAAAAGACACACTATCTAATGGTGGTGCAATGAAGAAAACTGTAACTGCTGTTGAAAAGTGGAAAACTGTGAAAGACTATTGTTCTCAGCATGGTGTCTTTAAAACAACAAATCAGTGTCGAGATCGATGGGAACATATCTTGCCAGATTATAAAATAATAAGGGATTATGAATCACATATTCCCTCTGGCCATGATAGCTACTGGAGTATGACAAGTAGAGAGAGAGATGAAAAAAAACTCCCACCAAACTTTCTAAACAAGCTTATGGTTGCAATGGAGGCCAGTTTTGGTACTGATAGAGTAATTGATCCTGGTAACATATGCATTGATACTTCGGACAACAACTACACAATTGGTGACAAAAACTCCTCTCCAACTGAAAATGTACCTGTTGATGAATTTGATGCAGCTTGTCAAGAGTCACTAAACACTGAAAATGAAACAGAAAAAGGGTACACAGGTAAGAAGCGAAAATCAGTATTGAAAACCAATGGTATGAAAGATACAATGTTGGAAAACAACAAATTGGTTGTTTCCACATTACAGATTGCTGAAGAGGGTTGTATGAAATGCCATAAAAAAGAGTATGATCTTATGGAAAGGCAATTCATAAAGGAACTATCAAATGATGAAAAGTTGATAAAGTTGGAGGAGCAAAAGGTATGAAATGATGAAAAGCTGATAAAGTTGGAGGAGCAAAAGGTTGCTGTGCAAATGAACATGGTTTTAACCTTAAATTCTATTGGCCAAGCAATGTTAAAAATTTCTGAATCATTTTAAGCTGAGAAATGATTTGTCATTTTGTTTAATGTTTGTATGAAAGTAATTTTCAAAGACAATTTGTGTTTAATGTTTGTATTTAAGTGATATGAAAAGAACAATTTGTATTTCAATTGTATTTCAATACAATGAATTTTGAGGATGCATTTATTATTTTAAATTTACTATGATGGGCCCAATGAAAGGAATCATATACTTCATTCAAGTAATGTATATAAGGAGCTCTAGTCTGCAATACAAACATGAGATTCTTTATGATGATGGATATGCTATTGTGATATGAAATGTTGATTTGAAATAATCATCACAGAGTTTTTTTTAAATATTGTCTTGTTATATTATGGACAATAAAAGCCTTGAATCTTTAATATCAAACTGTAATTTCGTAATGTCCTCTATCACATTGTTTGGGGTTTTAGTTTCTTCCTATGTATGCAATTTTTGCACATTGTATTTTCTAGTGTAAATCCAAATGCTCTTCCCCTTTGCATATTAAAAAACTGATGGCACAACTATTTTCAATGATTGTTGAAAGTTTGTTAACTAAAATTCATGCATACTCTCAAAAGAACAGTTACAGAAATAATATCATTACTTTAATTACTGACGCTTAATTTAACCCATTTTGCATGATTGTGACTCTATACTTTATTTTGCAGTGTTAAAGATGTATAGAGTTGAATTTGCTCAATGCAATTGAACCAAATCCAATGGAAATAAAATCAACAGACTTCTAGAGTGTATGTGGTCGTGTTTGTTGTGTGAGACTTAAGTTTTGCTTGCACTATGCATGAGAACAACTTGACCAACAATGTAGACACACATAGTCAATCTATATTTGTTATAATCCTTAACGTTGGGATTTTTTTTATAGCTGTGTTTATTCCACACTACTAAGATGCATAGAGTCAAATTTACATAATCTGATATATCCAAATACATTGGAAATAGAACCAATAGACTTCTACATAATTTGTATAGTCAAAATATCTAGATTCAGTTTCTATGGATGAAGATTTGGAGTTTGGATTGACAAGATCATATGATCTGAGAAGAGGAGTTTATGGGAATGAAGACTTTGAAAGAAGCCCTATTTTCTTTCTTCTCTGCCAATTTGATATGATCTTTTCAGCTGGTGGTTACTATCTACGTAGAAATGGGATGGCAAAATGCTTTGCCTTAATTTACCTTTTGGCTCTGCATATTTGGGTTATATTTGTTATGTTTTTACGTACTGAAGAAAATCAAGACACAAAATCTGGTGCTTTATTCTCATTAGAGAGCATTAATAATGGGACAAGTTCTTTAAATTCTGCCCTGTCTTAGAATGTACATGCTGCAATTCTTTAAAACCATAAAATTGTGGTTTCGGTGTACTGTATAATGACACAACATATGAAAACTTTCTTGATGCTGTGTTGTCAATTTAGGTGTTGCTTTCTTATTTGAAACTTTCTTAACACCATTCTGTCAATTTAGGTGCTGCTTTCTTATTGCTCAGGGAAAAGCATCAGTGATAACAGTTTCATTGAATGCTAGTCAATCTCTTGTATCCTTCCTTCCTCTTGTGTCACTTAGTCATTTGCCAGCTTTTGACAGTTGTTTGGCAAAAAAAGGTTAATGATTAGCCCTGTCTAGAACATGCCCACTACACTTTTGCCACTTTCTACATTTCCAAGTAGAGATCACTTATGCTTCTGCCCTTTTTTATGAGGTACATGGAAAAGAGGTAGCTTGGCCACACAAAAAGTATGTCTATATGTTGAGGCAGAAGATTGGGTAGAGCAGGCAATCACTATTGTCACTTCTCACTTAGTACCTAAACACAGTTCTATGTTGCAGATTTGTTCCATTGTTTTTGTCATTCTTTGCTCCCTTTTTGTCCTTGAACACCATCATTTGTTTTATCAGACTTGTTAATGATCACTTCACCCTACCTCTACAAAAGTCATCAGATGAAAAGACCAAGACATGATGACCTTATTACTGGGAAGACCACAATCAAGTCAAACTACCACATATTGATGATCAATTTGATGACAAAGCAGACAAAAGGAAGTACAAAAAGTTGAGATTCACAAAGGTACCAACTCATATTATCAGATCTGATCTTGCAACATTCATAAATCATGAAAAACACAAATTTATATGCTTATGCTTCTAGGCACTGTAAATCTACATGGCTTTAAAATATCAACCACATTAACTTGGCCTTGCATAAGATATCTACAGTATTATATTTAAGCAAGCATTTATGCAATCTTTTTCTAGTTTTCCAATAAATTAAAAAAGAACAGAAATATTGATAAGAAAATGAATTCTATCCAATTAAAACATTGTATTTAATGTTTTTTTTGCTTTTTTTTTCGGTTTTGTAGGGTGGAGATCATAATTGAATAATGAATTCCAGTTCAACAAAAAAAATGAATTTTTTTCTTGCCATTGCATCAAATGTTATTCAATTGGCAATACAGATTTGGAGTGATCATCAAAATTCAAACAATATACAAAAAAAATTTAAGCAGCATAGAATAGATTTCTCTGAAATAAGACAATCATCAAACATGGACTTAGATGATATGGAAACAATGCTTCATGCAATCACTTATGAGTTGGAAAGTGACATTGTGGAAAATAATTTATGTGTTTCTGAATGGGAAGGAAGAATTCAGGGTGAGTGGTATATCAAACTACGCTCTTTACATTGCTGGAACCACTACATTTTTCAAGTTAGATGTGATGATGAATGTTTCCGTAGCATTTTTAGGTTGCCGTATGCATTGTTTCAGAATCTTTGTGAAAACTTGAATGATGACCTAAAGCAAGGTGAAATACCATATTCATTTGCTACAGCTTTACAGAGTAGGGTCCTCCCAGTTGAGAAACAGGTTGCTATCGCAGTTTTATGATTGTCATCTGGAATGACAATGGTTAACATTAGTGAGCTATTTGGTTGTGGAAAGTCAACTGTGGTAAGAGTTGTAAATAAGTTCATCAATGTCTTTTATAGTCGATTTCAAGATCATATCCCATGGCCTAGTAACCAATGACACTTGAGCGTGTAAAAGAAGGCTTTCATCTAAAATGAGGATTTCCAAATTGTTGTGGAGCTATAGATGTAACTCATCCAATTTCATCTTCCACCGAATGAGTGTTCCTCTAATTGGTATGATCGTGATCATAACTATAGTATGTCATTACAAGCAATTGTTGACAGTAATATGTATTTCATGGATGTCTTTACAGGATGGCCCGGTTCTGTAAATGATTCTAGACTTCTATGAAATTCATGCTTTTATAAACTATGTGAAGGTGGACAAAGATTAAATTTCATCCAGTGTCAATTGGGTCAGTAAATATGAGAGAGTACATTATTGGTGATGGCGGATATAATGGGTATGTGCAGGATCATGATGGGCCAAAAAGTGGCAATATTATGGGTATTTGTAGGGTATGTGGCTGACGACTTTTTTTTTACCCAAAATTGATGAAATGAAAAGGGTTTTTAGAGGAGATTCTCAGCTTTCCACCAATATAAATTATGCTTTAATTTGAATTTAATAAATAATTATTATTCATTTTCTATTAGAATTACATTAAAGTCTTGATCGATAGGTGAAAAACATCTATAACTTTCAAACGGTATTAGATTTTTGAATTAAAACATGTGTCGCATTCTATGCTTCACATACTATAGGATTAAAAAACAAAATTAAATTTCATGAAGTTTTGACCAAGTTAAGGTGGTCGACATACGAAGTTTTATATATTTTTAAAAGTTGTAATAAAAATTCCTAATTAATTATTTACTTGGAAAAAATTACAAAAAATATGCATCACATCCGCATGAGTCCTCTACTTATATATAAAATATTATAAAAATATTATCATTTTATTATGGTCCTAGGGTGGTCATGCACACCTACTTCTTATTTTTCTTTGAAATTTAAGTACTCATTGAAATTTCAAATTTTCACCAAATAGATTTTATTTATTTTTAAATAAACCTAGTAGTTTAGAAACTACATTCAATTTTCTACAGATTCTATTCTTACATATTTTTAAAATAATATAGATAACTTATTCAAATTTTTACATCAAGTTGCCTAACACTGATTTTTTTGAATTTTTTGCCACTTAAGGGCTTGTTTTTCCATGATGATCCTGCACATACCCATATCCATTGTTGCCATGGTTAATTACACCATTTACTGGAGGTCTAACAACAAACCAAACAGAATTCAATTTTAAGTTGTCATCAACACGCATTGTGGGAGAGCGTGCCTTTGGAAGGCTAAAGAGGATGTGGCAAATTTTACACTAAAAAATGTGGCATCCAAATTTGAAAATGGTTATAAAAGTCATTATTTGTTGTTGTATATTGCATAATATGACATTAGACATTGTGCAGGATGAAGATGATACATATGAAGATGATTTTGCTCAAAATGGAACAAATATGGCAAGCAATGAATCAGCTGATCCAGTTGCAACAGTAGCTCGAGAAGCATTAATGAATTTTGTAAATGCTGATATGAATAATGTAGACATGTAGAGGCATAAAAACAAAAAGTTTAATTGATTTTGTATGGATGTAATAGATCTCAAGACATGTTTTCAATTTTGAATTACTTTTGTAATTATTTATATTGTTTTTGTTATTTTTTCCTCCTTATATGAATGCTGATATTTCTATGTGGGAGATTTCTATTTGTTAAGATGGGATATGTTGAGCTTTGCTTTGGGAGTATACTGCACTCCTATTCATTTCATTTTATTGAATGTGCTTTTCTTGGAGGATTGTTAGACTTTGGTCATTTAGTGTAGTATATCTCCATATGTTTAATAAAATAAATAATCTAAATTCAAGAGCATGCCTTTTTGGTAAATTTTTTGTTGCAAATTAATGGATAAGTATTGGATATAGAGGCATTATAGGTGTGATTCGTTACATTTATCTAAAACCGCCTATTTGTATGGTTTTGATATTTTGAAATTAATTCACAAATATGCAGATCTGAATTGTTGTTATGCTATAAATAATGTTCCATTTGTGAAAAAGATAAAAAAATAATGTAGTCAAATGCTATAAATAATGTTCCATTTGATTCTTTTGTACTTTTGCTTTAGCATTTGTTTGAAGCATATGGTTATAAAGAGGCTAAAGAGATCCACTTTGCTTTAAGCCCACAATCATCCTTGAAGGAAGATTTGCAGATCTCGTTGCCTGAGATGGAGGTTTTTCTCCACCATGTTCATGACGAGCTAGTGTGTAAAGGGAAATTAGATATTGAAGGTGTTGTAGACCATACTCTAGCATGTCTAAATTCATCTTGGAAAATCTAGATTCTTCGGTATACTATGGCTTGTCTCAGTGGTCTCCCAAACTATTCAACACTGAATACCCCATTTGATACTCTAGCATGTCCAAATTCATCTTGGAAAATCTAGATTCTTCAGTATACTATGGCTTGTCTCAGTGGTCTCCCAAACTATTCAACACTGAATACCCCATTTGTTTTGCCACAAGGCTTAGATGTTACCATTGTGTTGTTCTCATGTTTCTGTATATTACTGGAGGCTTTGCAACTTATTCTTTTGCATTCAGTGTTCAATGAAATGGATTGAAATGATATATGTTAATGGTAAAAATTAAAAATGCCTTCTCCATAAAATAAGCATGTATTATCTATAGGTTTAAAAACGAATACATCCAACCATCTCTTTTATATATATATATATATTTTTGTTGATTCTGATATCTGCTGAAACATTGCTAAACACCACTTTGCATAACTAACAGCCATGGCTCCATTCTAATCACAATAGATTCTGGTTGATTTTATAGACCCACATGCTTTGATTACTGGGAGAGTAGATTCAAAGTGCAATTTTACATTTGGCCCCTGGATGTTTTCATTTTGTTTAGATGCTCTGCCTTTACCAATTTCGGATCACTGGTAGAAAGTGGAGGTTGAATGCATCATTCTACAATGCAATGAGTGTATGAATTTCCACTTTCTACTCATATTTGGTAGTCCCTGTAGCGTTTACATGGTTTAATGGTTCATCACTTTCCCATAAGATGTAGATGTAGTAAATTGGTTAGCTGAGCTGCATTCATTGAATTCAAAGTAACGTTGTCAAAAGTTTATGAATGCATTAGCAACTGAGACCTTGAATGTATGAAGAGTAAAAACTAATCTCCAACACAATGCCAAAACTAATCCCTAGCAAAATTCCAAGATTTTGCTTGTGTGAAGTCAATTCCAATAATTAAAAGTTGTGAGGAACAATAATAATAAACTTGAAAGGAAATTACATAAGCAAGTAATGGAAACATCTTTACATGAAAACAAGATTTTCAGCGATTTGCATTGGCATATATTTTCAGAAATTTACATTGGCATATATATGTTATGAGTTTATTTTGTAAACTTTATAATTCTGGAAATAAGGGATTTGTATTCTACAATTCTGAGCATGAATAATATTGCTATTACCATTCATAATATGTGTTGGGAATGATCAAAGATTTCAATTTGTTTAAGTGACTTTTGAGTTTTGTATCTGTTCATTTATTGAAAAGCAAATTAGCTTCATTGATTATGTTTTCATGGATGTTTTGTATATGTTCATAGTATGTTTGGGTAGCTGAATGGTCTCAATTCAAATATTCGTTCTGGCTGCTATGCTATTAGGAGAGAGGTGATATGGTATTTTTTTTTCAATATTAATTTTTGTATTTTTTAAATATTAATTTATGTTATTTTGATAGTTGCAGACACAATGCTGTATGGAAAATTTTGATTATTTTTTGAATAATGAATGATGGCTATGTTCATTAGTTAAAAAAAAAATTAAAAAATAAGATTCTGACCTAAAATCTTTAAGTAGAATTGCAGACACAATGTGTAAGGAAAAATTTGATTTTCTTTAAATAATGAATGATGTCTATGCTCATTAGTTCAAAAAAAAAAATTAAATAAAAATTTCTGAGCTTAAATCTTTAAGCAGAATTGCAACATTAAATCCATGGGACCACTAGCTTCCTCAAATTTTGGAGCTTAAAATTTTAAACAGCGGTGCACCACTAAATTCATGGGACCACCAGCTTCCTTATATTTAGGAGCTTAAATTTTTAAGCAGAATTGCAACTAAATCCATGGGACCATGTACTTTAAAATATTCCTAAAAAAGCTAAGCAGCACCCGCTGAGACTTTTAAGGAAGCCCCCCTCCATGGGACCGCACCCTTAGAGGCATTCTGTCAAACAGTTCATGTGCCTTGACTATGCTTCACACTTGGCTTACATGTCTATCAGGGCACTTGCAACTATAACATCTGACGAAAATTCCCCTTCGTTTATCCTTTGATGGATGTCCATACCCTATTCCAAAGCTTTCATGTTAGGATGGGTAAGCAGAATGCTGGGAAAAAATTGTGGAATTTGGTTTTACATCTGCCAATTGCATTCACTTAAAGGTTTGTAAAGCCTTTTATAAAAAAATCATTCTGTGCATATTCCATAAGCGTGGCATTCCATGAAGCCAAATTTCTTGAGGCTTCTGTAGAACACGCGCTGCCTTGTTTATGCGTCCACATTTTGCATGCTTGTCTACCAGAGCATTTCAAAATATAATATCTGAAAAAATCACCCTTCCATTATGCTTTGTTTGATGTCCATACTCTGTTCCAAAGCGCCCATTTCAACATAGGCAGGGAAGATGGTGGCGGAAGTTATGAAATTTGGCTTTACACCTGCCAATTGCATTTGCTTGAATGTTTCTAAAGTGTTATCAAGTTATAAACAAATCCATTTCATACTGCATATCCTGCAACCATTGCATTCCATGCGATGACATCCCTTTGGAGATGGTTTCTCATTTTGCATGTATGTCTACCAAGGCAGTTGCAAATATAACATCTGACAAAATTCTACCTTTCATTATGTTGTGATGGACGTCCATATTGGTGCAGCCCAAATTGGCAAGTTGCTCAAACAAACTGGATAAGGATGCCTTTTGCCTCTATTGGCAAGTTTCTCTCACAAACTGATCTTTCCATTTATTGGAGTGGAGACCATTTTATAAATACTGTTGTTGTATGAATATGTATTTAACTTCATAATTAATAAAAGAGTTTCCCCAGCTGTTGAAAGTGGATGTAGGCAATTACCGAACCACTATAAAATTTGTGTCTCTTGTGTTTTGTTCTTAATTTTTGTTTTTCTATTTTGTTTCTTTGCTCATTTTAATATTAACAATTGGTATCAGAGCCTGAAACTCAGTGTTGGAAATCGGTGAAGAATTTCCTGAGCTATGGAGAAGTATTGAGCAGAGATGGAAGACGATTGGGTGTTAGATCCTGATGAAGTGGGAGTTTCAAATGATGAAGGTGACGAAGCTGATATGAAAGAGAGTCCCAACTGGGATGATTGGGCTCAAGCTCTCATGTCTTGGTCATGTGCCACTGATTTGAGTCCTGATGAAGTGGGAGCTATTCATCAGATGTTTTTGGATGAATTAAATGATGAAGCTGATTTTATTATTGTAGAATTTCTTGGTAATTTAGACTAGGGAGAGAGTAATGCCATGCATGTGATAGCTGAAACAAAGCACCATGTTCATTGGTGGGATGGCTAGACAGATGAGGAGATTTCGGTTGAAGAGACTATGGAGTTTTCCTTCTGAGATGAGGAGGATGCTTCCCAAGGAGAGGAGGATACAGTCTAGACCCAGGCGAGTGAAGATGATGATGAACCTGAGGAAGAGGCTGAAGAAGAGGCTAAAAATTGAGAGGCAAAAAAAATGGTTTATTATAATCCATTATTCGAACTAGAAGGAGAGATATTTTATTATAATCCTTTATTCGAATCCCACACAGTTGGTATAGAGGTAGAGTGGAATGCATTGATTGCAGGTAGAGAAAAAGTTGCAGCAGTGGAGGTAAAATTTAATTTTGATAAATGTTGTTATGAAGATGAATGTGAGTATAATGCAGTTGCAGCAAAAGAGTGTCTGGATGATTTATTGATGTGGATGGCATCAGTTGAAACAAAGTGGGATGAGTTAATCTCAAGTGAGACGAAGGCTGCAACAAAAGAATTTTTTTTGGATTGGGGCCAAGGTGGAGGTCCAGATTTGATTCTGGTTGTGTGAAAGAAAATGGAAAGCTTAAAATCCATGGCGGTTATTAAATCCGATGTGCTTTGGAGGAGACTCATCCGAAGCGTTCTTGAACAAAATTTGGTGCAGTTAAAATCTTCGTTGTGGCTGATCTAAATGCCTGCAGTGGGGGATATGTCTGAGCAGCAATTTGGTCTTCAAGTGGGAGATTGTTGGGTTTGGTGAAGCCCAAATTGGCAAGTTGCTCAAACAAACTAGATAAGGATGCCTTTTGCCTCTATTGGCAAGTTTCTCTCACAAACTGATTTTTCCATTTATTGGAATGGAGACCATTTTATAAATACTGCTGTTGTGTGAATATTTATTGAACTTCATAATTAATAAAAGAGTTTCCCCAGCTATTGAAAGTGGATGTAGGAAATTGCCGAACCACTATAAAATTTGTCTCTTGTGTTTTGTTCTTAATTTATGTTTTACTATTCTGTTTCTTTGCTCATTTTAATATTAAGACATAACCTCCTTGTTCCAAAGCTCCCATTTTGGCACAAGCCGGGAGGGAGCCATCTTGGAAGCCAATAAAAGTCCAAACAAGTATGTAAATGGTTTTTGCATATGTTTTTAAGATAATAATTGGTTTCTGTATATGTTTTTAGGATAATAACTAGTTTTTGTAAATGTTATAATGATCTCCCAATAAATAACGCATTTTTCCAAAGGCATGATAACAAAGGTATCTTTGGTGGATGTGTGTTCATCATGTAATGGGACACATAAATTTAAAATAATATTGATTTGCAAAATAAACGTCATATTTCATGGCAATCATTTTGGGACATTATGCAGTATGATTATTGGATTTTAAAATTTCCTGCTTTAATGGCTATGATTTTTATCTTCTTTGTTATATCCTATTGATTCTCACTGTGACCACTTTTCTATTGAAGTGAAAACAAAAAGTTGTGGTTTATTATATAAGCCTATTAGTGTCATCTTGTATGCCCCAACACAATTTGGTTTAGAAGATTTTATACCATACTATAAAAACTGTGTTGTCTTTTTGTGTGTGGCATGTTTGCTTTGGATTTGTGTTAGAAGATGGATCATTCCAGCACCTTTGAAACCTACACTGTCCCTTGCAAGTCTCATAGGTAGACGCATTGCACGAGGTAACAATATACAAATTCATTGTTTTCATTCCTCTTCCTACTTCCTAGTATTCGATGTTGCTAGGATTCCCATCTCTACTACCTGCCAATTGTTTCCTTACTTTTTTTGTTTCTTTGCATCAGTAAATGACAGCGCACAAGGGGGGAAATAAATGGAGGGGCATATGATTCCACTTCAAAGTTACTCCATTTGGCATGCGATCCAACCACAAATGTCATTGCATGTGCTGCTTCAAATAGTTTATATATGTATTATGCCTAATTAAAACATCTCCATTGTAATCAACGGATAGGTGTTATTTTTTTCTCTACCACCAGTGGAGCAGTTTCAAGCTAAGCTATTATCAGATACATATCCGTATTTATGCTCCTAAATTTGATTGTGACTTGCTACAGCTTGTAGCATCCTTGATCTACTCTGTTCTTGTCCGTAGATGCCATGCAGGATCCCATTTATAAAAGGTTGTGCCAAAGCCTCTTCTTTTAGAATACATGGCAGAGGCTGGAAGTTTCAAGTTTCATTGTTGATTCATTTTAGCAGGGACACATTCCAAGCTATTGTAAGTTAATTGAAGTGATCTGGTTCCTCGACGGGTATGGTCATGCATTGCATAGTGTTATTCCAAGAGGCAACTAAAATTTGACTTGTTTTTTTTCATTCAAGGCACACACGTGTCATTTGGAATGTGGTACTAACCCCAGTGCATTGAGTCTTAGTTGTTAGTTACCAAATTAGGGCTCGTTGCTATGCTTTGTTTGTAGTTTTTATATTCAACTCATGGTTTTGATAGGGGCAGGCGGATTTTCCTGGTACATTTGAAGCATATTTTAAGCATGTGTTGCAGTATCAAGCACAGATGTAACAATCATACATTTGTATTTTCTCCTTTTATAATTTTGAATAATGTTAATGCTTTTGGTTTGCTTGATTTTTAATGTTCACTAAATACTTGTGCTTCAAAGTTAGTGCTTGCCTTGTTTATACAAAGATTGTTTATTTCGAGTTCTTATCTGCCATGGAATGTCAACTTGTTTGAACACATGGTCACTGATGATCTCAATGGTAAGGAATGGAGGCATTTTCTCAATGTTTTTTTTTTATTAAAGTTTGAATAGTTGTTTCTGGATTCGATTGTGTAAGCTTTTTTGAATCAACATTTCGAATCACACTCCGTGATCCATCATCAGGATAGAGAGCTCAAGGATATGAAATTTTGTTGTAGACCTAACAGGTATAAGAAGAGGCAGAAGAAAGTTAGAGGGATAGGAGGCACAAGGCCCAAGGGATGGCAAGCTAGAAAAATAATAGTATAGAAATTAAAAATAAAGGAGACAATTGACAATTAAAAGAACCAATGACCATATAAAGAAATGCAAACAAATGAGAAAGAAGAAAAACCAAAAACCAACTATATATTTTTTATATTAATATATCTTTATTGGTGTCAAGATATATTAATAAAGATGGAGGATAAAAAATCAAACATGAAACAAAAGAGAAATTAAAAAGATGGAAAATATTAATATAGCAAGTATATTAATATTAAATGTTAATATTAAAATAATTTAATAGAGATGGGGAAAAATTGTAACAATAACGAAATTGATAAAGATGGAATATATTAATATAGTAAATATATTAATATTAAAATAGTTTAAAAAAGAAGAAGGATAAAAATCAATAATAGTGTGAAAATAAGGATATATTAATAACGAAGGAGGGTAAGAAACAAAATGAAAAATAAAGAAATTAATAAAGAAGGAAGGAAAAATGATACTTTGAAAAGATTAAAGGTAGAAAATAATAAAAATAAAAATAAAAAATAAAAAAGGGGGGGGTGAACACAAAAAAGAGCCGAGCAAGAGAAGAAGAATAATAAGAGCACCCCAGAAAATAACTAAAAATAAGAGAGAACAAAGAGAAGGGAAACCACACATCAATCATTAAAAAAGAAGAAATGAAATAAGATGAAAATGAAATAAAAATGAAATAAAAATCAAGAGACAAAATAAAATAGATCAAAATATTTAAATATTAATAAAATAGATCAAAATATTTAAATATTAATTAATATTTTTTACTTTGTAAATTATTAATCAATATACTTACCGTACTTAAATATAGTAATACATTTAAACACATTAATGTATTTGATTTCCTTTTTTTGTTACTTTTGGGTTTATCAATTTCTTGAATATATTGAATATATCAAGTTATTTGTTTATAAATATATTAATATAGTAATATATTGGTATATTGAATGTAGCAATAGACTTCATAGATTATTGTATTTAATACCTCAATTTTCTTTTATATTATAAGTGCAAAGATTAAAAAACATATATATTAAGATTAATCTAATACATTTAAATATATTAATATATTAAGATATTTAAATATTAAGCAATGTTAATATATAATATGTTTTAATATATGTTTTTTAAGAAATGTTTTAAATATTAAGAAATGTTAATATGTAATATATTTTGATATATTTTAACTATATATGAATATATTTTGCACCAATTAAAAAAATAAAATAAATAAATAAATATTAATATATTTAAGTGTATTAAATGTATTAATATGTTTAAATAATTTACATATGTTAATATATTAAATGATTTAAATATCTTAATATATTCAAATAATTTAACATGTTTGAGATATTTAAATTATATGATTAAGATATATTGATTTCCCTAATATATATAATTAAGTTAATATATTTGATATATTTGATATTTAATATATTTATTAATTTAACATATTTTATTTCCTAAGTATATTGACATAATTTAAATATGTTAAATTAATATATTAATATGTTAAGTACAACAATATATTGAAATATATTAAAATTATTAATTGTATTATATTAGTGATTAAATAAATTAAATGTAACAAAGTATTAAACACATAAATTAATTAATAAGAATATTTAATAGATTAATAAACTAGAAATGACGATATATTAATATAGGATAAATAATATTTAATAGATTAATATATTAGAAATGACGATGAATTAATATAGGATAAATAATATCGAACAAAAGCCAAGAACACAAACAAAGGAAGAAGAACGAACAAAAGCGAAGAACACTAACCAAGGAAGAAGACCTTAAGAACCACAAAAAGAGGAGAACAAGGCAAGTGACCATGACCCTAAAGAAGGGGGGAGGGGGGAAAGGGAAGGGGGAGGGGGGAGGGAAAGAGGGTCACGATCGAAGGGGATGGAGGTTTTTAAGGAAAGACAAAAGAGGCTTCCAAGAGAGACTTAAACTCCACCCTTCATCACGATTAAGGTTGTTGGGGTGATTGATGATTTGAATGGCTTCTTTGAGCTTCCTCTTGCGGAAATTATCTTCAATAAACAAGATTTGAGTGTTTTCTAAACAAATATGGTGTTTGGTTGAAGAGGAGTGCTCGGCTAGGGCTGATTTTAAAACACGTTCATGATTGATGTCAGCACCATGCTCTCTGATTCTTGTATTGAATGAGCGACCCGTTTCACCAATATAGGGAGTGCCACAAGAGCAAACCACTTTGTAGACTCCAGAGTTTCGATATATGTTTTTAGGGTCTTTGAGAGGCAAGATGTAGTTTCTTAGCGTAGTAAAGGGCTCGAAAGCACATCAAAGGCCTTTTTTAAGAAGGATTTTTGAGATTTTATGGGAAATGCCTTCCACAAAGGGTAAGGAGGCACTAGGGATACAGATAGGTTGTGAAGAGGGGTTGGATATGGAAGAGATAGAAGAGAAGAAACAACGTTTGGAATGGTCATTGGTTTTTCTTCTTTCTCATTTGTTTGCATTTCTTTATATGGTCATTGGTTCTTTTAATTGTCAATTGTCTCCTTTATTTTTAATTTCTATATTATTATTTTTCTAGCTTGCCATCCCTTGGGCCTTGTGCCTCCTATCCCTCTAACATTCTTCTGCCTCTTCTTATACCTGTTAGGTCTACAACAAATTTTCATATCCTTGAGCTCTCTATCCTAATGATGGATCACAGAGTGTGATTCGAAACGTTGATTTAAAAAAGCTTACACAATCGAATCCAAAAACAACTATTCATACTCTTATGGATTGTGGAAATCTAATAACTTTGATTATTAAAGTTTCTCAAGTCTTCTGAACAAATCCATTTTGTGCAAATGTTGCAACCATTACAGTCCATGAGATCATATCTATTTGAGACATTCTGTCAAACTCATGTGCCTTCTCTATGCTTCCACATCTGCATACACGTCTAACAGGAATGTTGCAACATCTGACAAAATTTCTCAATCCCTTATGCTTTGATGGAATATACCCTCTTCCAAAGCTACTATTTTGGCAAAAGCAGGGAGATGCTGACAAAGGTTGTGGATTTTGGCTTTACACCTGTCAATTGCATTTGCTTGGAGGCTTCCAAAGCGTTTTCAACAAATCAATGTATTTTTTTTGCATATCTTGCAATTATTGTAGTCCAAGAGGGCACATCTCTTTGAGGCATTCTATCAAAGAGTTCAAGTTCTTTGTCTATGCTTCTACATTTTGCATAAATATTTACCAGGGCAATGTTCATCTATAATCTCCTTTCACTTTCCAGTTAGGTGTACATTTTCATCGCCAATTGCATTGTAGTAATGTCCTTAACTGCTTTATTTGTGCATTTTTTCATTATTTTAGCTCAAGCAATTACTCTATCAGCTGCAATAATATCCCATACTGTTTATTTTAAATGTTTTTGGTTGCAACAACTTGCACTAAGAAAGAAGACTAAAACTATAGTTGGACAAATCTATATTTTGCAGGTTTGTTAAATCTTTGAAATGGGTAAATACTCTCTCCAAATAAGCTAAGGGTTGTTTTGACTAATTCAAGGGGTCTAACATCAACCTCTCCCATGTTAGGAGCAATTGGTATTAGAAGATGGCAATCTGTTTTGCTTTAGAAAGGTCAACTCATCCACGAAATCAGTTCGAAGCATAGCATTAAATGAATGAGGATTTGAAGCATTTTACTCTTATTTGATGGTTTCACTTTGTTGTTTCCTCCCTTGGCAAAACAATTTAAGAGTTATAAAGATTTGGAAAATGATTTGCATCAAATTTTCCTGAAGTTACTATTTGAATTTAATTATTTAAGTGAACTAGAAATTACCTCACCACATGAAATTTTAAGCTTTTTCCCATCTTCAAGTTCAAAAATACTCTCTCCAAATAAGCTAAGGGTTGTTTTAACCAATTCAAGGGCTCTAGCATCAACCTCTCCCATGTTAGGAGCAATTGGTATTAGAAGATGGCAATCTGTTTTGCTTAGAAAGCTCAACTCATCGACCCTATAAATCATTTGAATCTCCCTTCTTAAATTGAGTTTATCTTTCAGGTTTCATCCAATGCTATTGAAATGCCATTTCTTCTTTTTAATTGAATGCACATCTTATCTTTGCATGCTTGAGAGTTCATTATTTGAGGTTGTCTTTGTGGTATTTGAAAAATTGAATTATTAATCGAGCATTAACTCGTGGATTTGGCATCCCATCTCCTTTCCAAATCCACAAAATTGTAACCCTAACATTTCTAACATTTTTCCTAGGCCAAAACTGTTCTGTCCTGCCAGTTTTTGGCAGGAACTTTGGTGCCTCGCAGCTCTTGTTGTAAATTGTGGAAGAGGCACTTGCATTTTTACAAAGAAGGTTTGTGGTCTTCTTCAAAAATTCACTTTTACTTTAAAAAGTTTCTAAAGCCTTTGTGACAAATTCACTTTGTTCATATGTTTAGAAGTTTGAATTTTCGTGTGGATGTGGAGGATTCAAGAAAAGAATGTGGAATTTGGCCTCTAAGGCGGTCATTCCATTTGTTAAAAGATTCTCTCGTCTCCTATTAGATCCCTTGGATGCATATCCTGCAACTGTACATTCCATGAGAGTACACTTTATGCGGGCTTTCAAATTTTCTTTGCACATGATCACACGAAAATTTGAATTTAGTTTGCAATGAATTGGTATTTTGTATTGCATATGTTTTGTATTACGGTTGCAAGAAGAATCCCTCTCTTATTGCAAGACATGTCATATTGTTATGGTCGACCCCCAATCCCCAATATCTCTTCCTATGTCTCCATTCCCTACCTAACTTCCCAAGACATGTCATTGTTTCCAGTAGTCTATTTTTTTGGCACCATCAATTTCAAAGTGGAATCTTTCCTACCCATTATTG
The DNA here is from genome assembly GCA_007258455.2 of Sequoia sempervirens. NCBI lineage: Eukaryota > Viridiplantae > Streptophyta > Pinopsida > Cupressales > Cupressaceae > Sequoia > Sequoia sempervirens. Next base: position 481,341,071 of record VDFB02000003.1, on the reverse strand, counting down.
CAGTTTAAATTTTAAGTTGGCTGTGTACATGGTGGCCGACTTGTTATGCTTGTGGAGGATACAAAAGAGAAAATTCTTTCATCTGAATGATCATCTACACTTAGTCAAATTCCTTTCAAAATTTATTTTGAGCACTTGTGTTCAACTATGGAAATCATAGGATGAAAGCCCTAGTGATTTCAAAAGGCAAGCTCATATAAAGTGTGTATTTGAGCTTCATTGGACACGGACTCCAGCCGCATTGTATTGATCCGATTTGCTATTGTTGTTGGTATAAATTGTTGTTGTCATTAATGATATTGCAAAATTATTTGAATGTAATTCAACCATTATTGTAATAAGAAAGAGATCGAAATTTACAAATATTATTTGTTGTTCATTATAATAATAAGATTGGGAGTTATTTTCATTATTTGGTGGTCAAAATGTAATGATATTGCTGATGCATAAATAGTAATTTTAATCAGAGTTATTTAAGATTTGTGTGAATTTTAGGAGCAGTAATGTTTTTATTCAAATAATAAATGTTTTTGGAAGGTTAAAAATCAGATTTGTATTGTCTTTTGGCATGGAATGTTACAAAATACCACTTTGCACAAGTTGCTAGTCACAACATCAGGTTGTATTCAAACATTGAATTAGAGGTTGTACAAGAAATGAATGCAACCCTTGCAATAACAAAGAAATTTTTTGGGAAAGATGAGAACAAATGCAACCATAATAGCAGTGATGAATCCTAGTTGTAGGATCAAAGGTAGATATAGAGACAAAGATTGTGAACTCCTCTTGTGGTCCATGAATTTGAGGATGTTCTAAAGCAGAAGGAAAAATGCAATCCTTCTTGTTGCTCAAACAACTTAAACACAACTCACAAAATAGATAATCCTCTCTCAACAATTGCAACAACTAGATACTCAAATTGAAAATTACACACTCCAACCAATAACAAATCCAATTGACAATTTCATTTGTCAGTTTTATTACAAATTCTTCAACCACGAGTATCTTTATATCTAACTCACATTCAGATTCAATTAACATTTAACTCCATTAAAGACAACAATACACTTATTTTAATAGTTGCTCTTCATTAAAGTTCCAGCTTACAACTTTTCCAGCCAAATGCAATTAAATGCACACATCCTCTATTCGCAGTTTATTACATTTGAGTTTGTATCTGAACTAATTTCAATTACCATTCTTTGATCTGTTCATGCTTCTAATTCCATCTCTCTTACACGTTGTATTCTTTTCTCCATGTCTGATGTTCTAAATTGTTTAAATGTCATCAATTTGGGTGCATCATTTTACTGTCCAAATAACCAGCAATCTATCCCCTTCACTTCAGCGCAACTCTTCTTGTTCTGCATGTATTAAATTTCATATTCTTCTCTACTTGGCATAGATTTTTCTCCTGGCTGTATTCCATAGGGGCATGGCTTGTTTTCATAATCTACACTTAAGATTTTTTTTTTGCTGAGAACTCCTTGCCAATACGTGCCCCTTGGTATTTTCTCTAATTCAAATTCTTTTTGGTTTCCTTTTGCATTGATTTTATGTTGCAATTCTTTGGAAATTTGCATAGTTTATTTTCTTTATTTCTGCACCTATTCATTTCCCATAATTTCTTTTTTTTGTATTGGATATAGTTTGAACAGCAAAAAGCTACAAGGTCATGGAGCAAAAAAACAACAGTACTACAGCATTAACCCACTCACCCATACAATATCAAAATTATTTTGGCCCCCTACAAATATAAACTATCAGATTTTTACATTTTCTCCAGATTACAGAGGAGTACATTCATATACAGCATATAAGCAAACAGAATTAGCTGCCTGTGACCTGCAAAAAAAATAGAGTGAGGAAAAAATTGTGCTGCCAAGAGAACCAAGAGCCGACGCTGCCATCATCTACTCTGCCAAGAGCTTCCGATCTGCTGTGTGGACCTGCGATACCTATCCAACCTGCCAAGTAAGCATCTGCCAACCAAAAAGGTGGTGCTCCATCTCAGTCCCATCCTGCACACAAAATTGGGGGGTAACTATCCATTTTAGGTGGTTGTATTTCCATTTCGATTCTGGTTTTTCATCCTCAAGAGTGACCCTGCTGCTTCAATCTCATCTCTTGTGAAGTCCTCAATGCTGAGCATTGGTGGCACATCTTCACTCTGGCTTTCCTTGAGGATCTTCTCATTGAATTCCTTCTGGAAAACCACCAGTGCTCGAAGAAAGATCTCGATAGTGTCTTTCCAACTGTCACCAAAGTTTGCTTCTCGAAAATTGATAGACATGGTGCCCTCTTCAATGAACTGCAAGAATTTTCCTTTAGTCACCTTTATTGTCATTGTAACCTGCACAACCACATTGTATAGTATGAGTCTTTTGCATGACTCAGTATGTGTCCTCCTTGTTCCGTTAAACTTGTCATCATTCCTCGATTTCCAAATAATCCACAAAATTTCATTTGCAATGCAATTCCAAAACAGCACAAGTTCTTTCTAATTTTTACTGAATTTAGTAAAAAGAATTCTGTTAGGGTTGGGTTTGCCATTGGCTTCCCATATATTCTGATTATGACAAAACATATTCCAGATTTCCTTAGCATGAATGTAGTAAAAAAAAATATGAACTATTGATTCTGACACCCTACACAGGCTGCAAATTTCAATATCATTAGACTTTACTTTATAAGGCAGTCTTTGTAACACTAGAAGCCATTTGAAACTAGCCTTCTTTGGTTCTATTGTGTTGGCCCACGAGATTTTAAGAATTTTCATCCATTCACCCCTGGTTAGCCTGAGATTCCAGGCCTCATTTAGATGATCAAAAGTTTCATGTTGGCTGGTAAGGGTGTTATACACAGTCTTCACATCAAGCTTGGAGAGTTTGGTATCCTCCCCCCACTTAAAGTCTTTGTATTGTTCCTCATTATAAACACATTTAATGGTGCCAATGAGCTCACTGCAGGATTCCTGAATAGGTTCTCCAATTAGTATCCGACAAGCCAAATTCTGCTTTTAGATGGTTCCAATCTTTTAACTGTCCATTCTCAGATATTTGGTCAAAGGTCCTAATACCCTTGGTAGCCCAGCCCTTCGCAGATTATCCTTGCAGGAGAGCCAGAGGCTTGCTGTTGTGCATTAGATTCCACCATATTGACCTGTTAGTGAACAAAGTACTGTCCATAAAAAAATTGGAGTTGGAAATATGCACCTTGGCCTGCTCCCATGCTTTCCAAATGCATTTAAACACCGTTGACCCCTCTGGAATGATTGGATGTTGGCCGCTAAGAAGGTCACACAGGGGGAGATTTTTCTAGGCTTTTGTGTGTTTAGGAACAACCCTCTATAGATTGCTCCTGATCAAAATTTTCCAAGGCTCATTGCCTTCAAGGGCCTTGAAAATCCATTTGGTTGCTAATGAAATACCTTGCAATTTCAAATCTTTTCAACCCATTCCATCTTCTGATTTACTTACACAACACCATTTCCACTTCACTGCATGTTTCTTCCTCTTCTCTTTACCATCTGACCACATAAAACTCCTTATCTTCTTTTGTATTTCATTAACTTGGTAGTTGTTGAAGAGCCAAACCGAGACAAAGTACAAACTGTAGGAGAACAACACTTTTTGACAGATCTGAATTCTCCCTACTAGGGACAGATATTGCCTGTTCCTCTTACTCAATTTTTGCATCAATTTTCCTATGAGCCCAAAACCACATCTCTCTAAGGTTGGGACATATTGCAAAGGGGATGCCTAAATATCAGACTTGCTTTTGTGCCCCGCGCCCCCCAACCCCCGCCGCCCACTGCACTCCAAACCTTGAAAGCCAGTTAGGAGGCTCCCCTTTCCAACCCAACATAATTGATTTGGCGAGGGAAATCTTGGCACCCGAGGTAGTACAAAAGATATCTAGTTTTGCCATCAAGTTGGAAATATTAGCCTCCTCCAGTTTGGGAAAGAGGGTCATGTTGTCGGCAAATTGAATGTTTACTAGCTCACTTTGACTTGGGAGTATTATCCCCTTTACTTTCTGAGAGTTACCATTGTTCCTGAGGATATAGTACAGAGCATCCGAGGCAATCACAAATAAGGTCGGGGCCACAAGACACCCATGTCTGATTGAACTTTCCAACATAAATTCTTCTGTTAAGGATCCATTGACATCCACCTGGGCCACAACATCCTTGAAAAGCGTGGTCACCATGTTACAGAAATTTTCCGAGAAACCAAAGGCCTCCAACATCGTTTTTATGAAGTCCCACTCTACCCTGTTGTAGGCCTTTTCAAAGTCAAGCGGCATCATTGCCACTTCTTGGTTGGATTTCTTGGCCCATTTCGTTGCTTCCCTGATTGTGATTAGGTTTTCAAGGATGTATCTACCTTTAATAAATCTAGTGTAGGTGCTATTAATGAACCTTGACAAGATGTTAACAAGCCTTCTTGCTAACACCTTAGCAAGGATTTTGTATGAGACATTTAACAGTGTTATTGGCCACCAATTTCTGATCTATGTCTATGTTTTATCACCTTCCTTGGGCAGTAGCTTTATGATACCCCTATTTATCTCCCTTCCTAGAGAACCTCTTTCTAAGGACTCCTTATACACTAGGAACAGATCATCCACCACCCAGTCATTGAAAACCTTGTAGAATTCGGTAGGGAGACCGTTAGCCCCTGGAGTTTTATCATTTTGTAGGGCCTAAATTGCTTGTCTGATTTCCTCCTTTGAAATTTCTTTATTTAGATCCTTTGCTTCCTTTCCCTCTATCTTCTTGGGGATGATAGCTTTTATTGTCTTCCTAGCATTGGAGCAGCCCTCTTTGTTATGTTATGAAGTGAAAAGGTTCTTATAGAAGCTGAAGAATTGCTCTTTTATATCCTCCTGCTCGGTGAATGAGGAGTCACCACATTGGACCTATTCAATGTGTTCTTTTATATTTCTCTTTTTTAGGCACCAAAAAAAGAACTTCGAGCCTTTGTCACTGTTCTCAATCCAATTCAGCTTGGATCTTACTTTCAACCCTTGAACTTTTAAGGCCTGCAATCTTCTTAAGGAATCTCTGATAGCACCATATTGGGCTCCCAAGGCTTCATTTTCTGGATCCTTCTGCAAGTCTATTTCTACCTGCAGTAGCTCTTCTTGGAGCAGCCCCTCCTTCCTTCTCCTATCAAGGGCTTTTTCTTTCCAATCAGCAGGAACAAGTTTTTGCAGCCTTTGGTGTTCAACTCCCACCTCTCAATGACACTTGACCCTTTGTGCAACCAAAGATTTATGCTCCTAAAGGACATGATTGCAGCAACACAGTAACTGCCATGGAGTAGCATAGTGTTAAGGAGGAATCCCCCCTTGTTCTGCATACAACTTTTCCCATCTTTTAGGTGCAGTCTTATTTTCATTGGGTGGTGATTTGAGAGGGTGTATGGGTGGACTTCTACCTTGCAGCCATCTTTGAGTAACTTAGGGAGGAAGTAATTCTTGTTAAAGTAGAAGTGGTCTAAACAACAGTATATCCTCCTATTGCCCTTTTGAGCATTACACTAGGTGTACCAAATGCTAGGGCAGTCTTTTCCCCCCCTTCAATAGGATCCACCAGGTTAAGTTCAAACTTCATTTTCAGCCAGAAGAACCTCTCATTGCCCTTACAATCCATCTCTAGGGCTCCACATTTGTCCTCCTAATTTTTTATTATGTTGAAATCACCTCCCACAATCCAGGGCACATCGCTGAGCCCACACAACCATTTCCACAATTTGATTTTATCTCCATAGTCATTTGGTGCATAAATTGAGTAGATCCCAAATGAGCAATCATCCTTTTGTAGGGTGATCCAAACTGCCATGTTATATGGAGATGTTCCAAATTCTGAGACAAAGCGACTCCATTCACTAGAGAGGAGAATGGCAGCCCCTCCCCTACCTTTTTCATGCTGAGTGGTAAAATGTGAGGAACCCCTCCAAACAAAGTTGAGGCTGGTTTCAAGGATAAAGCCCACCGACATAAGCTCTTGTAGGAGTACAACATCTTTTTCCTTGCATTGGTTCAAAAATCTTCTAACTATCTACTTCCTATCAAGGGATTCTAGCCCCCTGATGTTCTACGAGAGGCAATTAAGTTTCATTATTGTCCAGTATGTTGGGGGATTCTTTGTCTGCTTTGAAGTTTTCAAAGCACTTAGGAACCTTGGAATCAATTTTTGGCTTTTTAGCTATAAGGCTTTGAATGACTGTGCTTCTCTTTTTCCTTTTTGTGTGAGGAAGGACCTTCAGATTCCCTTTTCCGGCTGGAATAACAATGCCTTTATCCTTTCTTGGCCTCCCTCTTGACCTGTTAACCTGTTCAGGCTTGGGGATCCGCTCTCCCTTTGTGACATCCTTAGCAGCCATTTCCTTCTCACATTTTGATGCTTCCCCATCCATGTGGGGGTCAATACTATCAATGAAAGCATGGGGGGCATCTCCAACACCCAAACTCCTTCGGTCGGGGCTCACTGCATTTGTTACCTCTTTTGTGATTACCTGAATTTTACCATCATCCAACACCATGTACTCAATCGAGGCACCATCGATGCATTGGATACAAGGGGAAGTTATAAGGTCCTTCCCATGCTCCACAGGGATCAGGATTTCATTCAGTCCATCGATGGTACCCGACGGAAGGAGAGAGGGCTGAATGTTGGATTCAAAATTGTTTAGAGATATCAAGTTTCAACAATCCATAATGATTATACAAACAAATTTTTGGATTTGATTGCGTAAATTTTTTTGCATCAATGTTTTGGATCACACTCTGTGATCCATCATCAAGATGAAAGCAATGAGCTGAAGGAGAAAGTAAACTTGTAGACCAAGACCAACTTAAAAGGATGGAGGAAGAGAAGGATGCACAAGGAATGAGGAAGACAAGACAACAACCTTTCGAATCATGCTCCGTGATCCATCATCAGGATGAAAGCAATAAGCTGAAGGAGAAAGTAAACTTGCAGACCAAGACCAACTTAAAAGGATGGAGGAAGAGAAGGATGCAAAGGATGGAGGAAGAGAAGGATGAACAAGGAATGAGGAAGACAAGACAACAACCTTTCGGATCACTCTCTATGATCCATCATCAGGATGAAAGAAATGAGCTGAAGGAGAAAGTAAACTTGTAGACCAAGATGAACTTAAAAGAATGGAGGAAGAGAAGGATGCACAAGGATGGGTTGTTGTCTTGTCTTCCTCGTTCCTTGTGCATCCTTCTCTTCCTCCATCCTTTTAAGTTGGTCTTGGTTTGCAAGTTTACTTTCTCCTTCAACTCATTGCTTTCATCCTAATGATGGATCACGGAGTGTGATCCAAAATGTTGATGCAAAAAAAATTACGCAATCAAATCCAGAAATTTGTTTGTATAATTCAAAATTGTTAACAATATCTTTTACCTTGGAGGGTCTATTAAGGCTATTTGGATTTCTCTCTTTGTTATTTGTTTCCTTATACAGTTTGAAGTTCTTGAGGAAGTAGGTCTGTTCCTCAGACTCCCTTTTTTTTAACTCATTTTCTTTGCCTCCACTTTTTAGTTTCTCTATTGCTAACTACTGGGAATTCTTCTTGGTTTCCTTCTTACCGAGAGTTTCCTAGTTGCTCACACTAGTGTTCTCTACAAAATTTAAGGTTGAATTTCCATTTGCAAGCTTAGAAGGTGGTGCACAATGGGTGGTTGGGGGAAGGGGTGGGGCGAGGGGGATTCTTCCTCCAAGTCTTCCTCATCCCCAATGTCCTCACCACCCTCAGTTTCCATACTGTCATATTCACTCTCTTCAAAATCTGCTAAACTCCTACCAAAGAATTCAAAGACTTCATCTCTCATTAGAAATTTTGGTGGAACTGTATGTTCTTCCATGTTGTGCTCAGAAAGCCTTTTCGTTATAAGATTGGAAATAGTGTTTCCCTCAGGGATGCCCAACCCACCGACACCAATTGCAGAGGCCACATCTACGGGTTTCATGGTTAGCTTGAGAGGCGGCCATATTGTTTCCCCCTGGGGTGCCGGGGGGGGGGGGCATTTTTCCCTCCACCAATATTAGGGGTTTTCATGTTTCTAGTTTCAAGGTTTGATTGGGGGCCAGCGTGACTTTTAGAGATTAGAGGGCAACTCCTCCTCACATGCCCTTTCCTACATCACAAATAGTAGGCGTTCAAGCCTCCCAATATTTCTAGAGCACATTCAGTGTTACCCATGTCAAGTTTTATCCACACCATATTAGGAAGGTCAACTCCCGGGAGGAGAGACACCAAGGCCCTCACATCTGTATGTGGGAGAGCTGAGTTTGTGTTATCTAGTCTGAGCAACTTTCCATATGGTTATAAAAGCAGAGGGAGGAAGTTCCATAGTTGAGGAGGCACGTTTTATAGAACTAACCACCTAGGGCTCGAAAGAGCCATGATTTCTTCATTTATGGCGTCTAGCGCCCAGGCTAGAGCCTTGAAAATATTGTTTCCAATGTTCCAAAAGTGTTTGCTAAGAGCTTTATTTTGCATTTCATGTGTTTTGAAGAAGATAAAAAAGAGTCCTTTTTGTATCATACAACAATAAGAAAAATGCAACCCTAGTTTTTTTCCCAACACATCTTTTAACCAGGAATCCATGTATTTTCTCATTGGAACCCTACTGGCATCCACGACGGCAAGAAAGATACCAACATTTTTAAGTTGTGTCTTCCTCACTCAATGCATTGCACATAATGGAATTCAGGGAAAAGACATCAACTTTAACGGTCTCAGAAGAATAATTACCTCTTCCTCCCTCTCCATCGCCGAGCCCACTGCCCGCCTCCACCACAAACTTCATGCCTTCAGGGAACATGACTTTTTCCTCGGCCACAATATCACAAAATGATTTTTCCTACTCACCAGATTGAGAGTTAGGGCAGTCGTTTGGGGGTTCTGAAAACCCATCCATCAACACCGACCTGAGATCCGCAGGGCTCGCATGAGCGAAGCCAGGGAGCATTGCAACAAGGATGCCACCATTGACGGCCTGTGCGGAGGAGGGCCAAGCCTCCTCCGCCCACACACGCGAATCCTAGTTTCAAACCTATCTTACGATCGAGCACTTGTAGAGCCAAAACTAGATATAAGGTTCTTCTCATAATTTCTTCTCATAATTTCTTCTTTTCGAGTAAAATAAAGAAAATGAATTGAAACTATTTTATTCTTCCCCAACACTGTACATTTTAATTTTTACCAAAACATGGCATCCCATTGGCATTGTAAAGATCAAATAATCAAATAATTAAAATACCAGTGTGTTATGGGTGTTGGCAGGCGGAAAATGCAAAATGCTCCAATTTCCATGAAAATTGGTGAGCACACCCATAATGATGCCACAAACATTCTTACTAAATAATTTTTCCACAGTCTTCACAAAACTCAAAATATTAAGGTTTCACTAAATTTGCAATGCAAGTCGAAAAACAATTAAATATGAAAAATCTGAAGAGGTCTACTTTGAAACCTTCAACATTTATTTTTATATGCATTGAAAAAATTGTTTGTCAAATGATTTGTAGCCAAACTTCATAGATATCCCTAAACAATTATTTTTATACGATGTTAATTGCGCCTATACCCGGATGCTCCTACATTAGACACATCAGGTAGGAAGTTTGTGAGCATAGGCTCACAAAAGTGGAGTTGAATGGTAGAACCATTCTCTTAGATTGCAAGCAATCTACAATGAACTCCATCACTGTGAAATGTGCACAAAGTTATTTCTTCTTTCTCTTTTTCCAGCGCTTTGTTGACACAAGCACCATCTTCCTTCCACAAATCCATTCACCACCCTTCTCTCTCGTGGATTCACATCCACCATGTATCATCCTCCTCTGCCAAATTATTCCTTCTCTTGCCTCCTCATTCATGGGATCAATCCCACCACAAACCGACCGCTTCCACCAAATCCTACAATATCCTTTACAATTTCTATGCACAAACTTGCAGCATCTAGACACCAATTTGCATCTACAACATTCTCCATTTTCTCTACATGATTTTGTTCTCTAACCATCTCTTCTTCTACCATCTTATCTGAAAACAAAATATTATCATAAAACAAATTTACCTCATCTTTTTTCACAACTGCAACTTGTATTTCCTCATCTTTCCCTGGAACATGCATCTTCTCATCTTCATCAACGATCTTCTGAAGCCACTCTTCTTCTATCGCCAAAATATATGCTAATAAATCATCATCTTCTCCATGCTCTACTACTACAACCTCTTCGTATTCCATCACTGCATCTTCATTCTCGCTACCCACTTCATCTTCAACCGCTGCTGTGCACAACTCTTCATCTTCCTCATCCTTTCCTTTCATGCCTTTCTCATGGCACACCTTCGCTACAAACTTATCACTCTTTATTTTTTCATAGTTGATGATTTCTTCACACTGTGAGGCTTCCAATCTATCCACGCTTGCATTAATGTCAACCATCATTACCAAAATATTCCTCTTCTCATATTGCATCTAGCCCTCCCATATCACAGGCTTCTTCCTCATTAATATTCCCATCTCACTTGTTGCAATCTCACCCCAATCTACAATCTACATCATGCTCTCAATATTTTCGCGGCTTCAAGCTATCTCACTGCTCAGGAATCCTCACACACCTACAACAACCCTCACGAGCTTCTTCTCTACTACCTTCTTTCTTCCACTCTACCCACTAGTTTTGGTGTGGATTGCCTCACAGTTGGCGGTCTTTCCACACACTCAGAATCACTAGCTCTGATACCAATTGAAGTAGAAGGAAAAAACCAATCCCTCTTCTTGCTCAAACAACTTAAACACAACTCACAAAATAGATAATAGAGTGAAGCCACAATAGTGGTTTACAATTTGATGGAGGAAGGAAAACTCACAAAAAATGAGCTCATGGATTTTTTTTTTTTTTGGGGGTTCAAACGAACCAAAAAGTGTTTGGTCGAACCAGGGTTCAAGCAAACTAAATTAATGCATGCACAGACAATTTTTTTTTGAAAACCCCTTTTGGGAAGGGGGTTTGGTTGAACCTGGGTTCGACCGAACCCAGGTTCGAGTGAACCCAGGTTTGAGTGAACCCACAGGGGTTCGAGCGAACCCCTATGGGTTCGACCGAACACCCCTTTGCAGTCATTCTCCCCCTCAGGCACTTTGAAAACCTAAATTTTTACGCTTCAAAGCTTGGATTAAGGATGAAAATGGAGGAGTCTTCACAAACCCAAATGGAATTAGGTACTCCTCGGAATGAGCTATCCAACGAACATAATTTTAATATGTTTTGGTTTTATTATGTATTTGTTTTTTTAGTTTTATTAAACATAGGTTTTTCATCGAAAATGAAGGTCTCTGCTCTGCACATGTGGAAAAATAGCAGATTATCAAAAAAACAATTTGAAAAATGAGTGCACTATATATTGAAGTCCTTGATCCAACAAAAAAAGAAGAGAATTTTGATATATACAAAAAAATTTACGCGTTATATGATCGCACTATGTCTGAATTGTAATTGGTTTGACTTTGAAACTTGATTAAAAAAAAAAAAAATCAATAAAACCTATCTAACCAAGTGGAAGCACTAGATATCAGATTTACAAATTTAAATTCGAAAGAATTAGAATTTAATCTTTCATGGAAAAAAAGTTATGCATTATACGGTATGCGTCACTTTTTAAAAATGTTGTTTTTTGAAAAAAACTAGTTTTCGTGGGAGATGGAAAAAGAAGTGTAATTTGATTCCAAAAATTTTGAAAAAAATATTTTTAGAATCTATAGACAAAATGTGACGAGACTCTAGTTTGCATCATCTTCAAATTCCTCACGATTTAGCCGCTATAGGTGCCTGAATGTGAAGATTTAGTTAAAAATAATAATTTCAGTGTCCAATTTGGCCAAAAATTGTAAACCACTATTGTGGGATCACCCAATACTCTATCTCAACAATTGCAACAACTAAATACTCAAATTGAAAATTACACAGTCTAGCCAATAACAAATCCAATTGACAATTTCATTTGTGAATTTTATTACAAATTCTTCAACCACAAGTATCTTTACATCTAACTCACATTCAGATTCAATTAAAATTTAACTTCATTAAAGACAACAATACACTTATTTTAATAGCTACTCTTCATTAAAGTTCTAGCTTACAACTTTTCCAGCCAAATGCAATTAAATGCACACATCCTCTATTCGCAATTTATTACATTTGAGTTTGTATCTGAACTAATTTCAATTACCATTCTTTGATGTGTTCATGCTTCTAATTTCTCTGCACCCCATCTCTCTTCCACGCTGTATTCTTTTCTCCCTGTGTGCTGTTCTAAATTGTTTAAATGTCATCAATCTAGGTGTATCATTTTACTATCCAAACAACCACCAATCTATCCCCTTCACTTCAGCGCAACTCTTCTTGTTTTGCATATATTAAATTTCATATTCTTCTCTACTTGGCATAGATTTTTCTCCTGGTTGTATTCCACAGGGGCGTGACCTATTTTCATAATCTACACAAGTTTTTTTTATTGCTGAGAACTCCTTGCCCATACATGCCCCTTGGCATTCTCTCTAATTCAAATTCTTTTTGGTTTCTTTTTGCATTGATTTTATGTTGTAATTCTTTGGAAATTTGCATAGTTTATTTCCTTATTGCTGCACCTATTCATTTCCCATAATTTCTTCTTTTCGAGTAAAATAAAGAAAATGAATTGAAACTATTTTATTCTTCCCCAACAAACTATATTTTAATTTTTACCAAAACATGACATCCCATTGGCATTGTAAAGATCAAATAATTAAATAATTAAAATACTACTGTGAAATGGGTGCTGGCAAGCGGAAAAATGCAAAGTGCTCCAATTTCCACAAAAATTGGCGAGCACATCCATAATGATGCCATGGACATTCTTACCTAACCGTTTTGCCATAGTCTTCACAAAACTCGAAATATTAAGGTTTCACCAAATTTCCAATGCAAGTCAGAAAACAATTAAATATGAAAAATCTGAAGAGGTCTACCTTTGAAACCTTCAACATTTATTTTTGTATGCATTGAAAAATTTGTTTGTCAAATGATTTACAGTCAATCTTCACAGATATCCATAAATAATTATTTTTGTGTGATGTCAATTGCGCCTATACCCGAATGCTCCAGCATCATGTTCACTTCATCAAACTCTAGCTAGATGTAATCATAGGGACTTTTCATTCCATAAAACATGCTAGCTTTGGAGCCTTCACTTGAAGATACATGTTTGAACAAGAAGATGAAACAAACACACTTTGTGCAAATTTTTTGTACTACAGTAGCCTTCCATCCAACATGGTGAGAAGTCTCTTGTTGCATTCATTTTGCTGACCATGCTACAGGGGCTTTGAATCCTTTGCAACTATATCAATCCGGGGATGACTCATTACTTTCCACCTTAACATATAAATCAATCTACTATCGCCATCTATTGAAAGGAATGAAACAATTCAAAACTTTTCTCAAAATATCTATAACAATGAAGGCCATTGTATCTAGCAAGCCATATAAATATTCTTTTAAGTAAGAAAATTGATAGAAATACTTCACTTCTAATTGATCAACCCCTACTAGTAATACAAGCTACATTGAGGAGATCTTTTTTCTTAACTAATTGCAAATACTATCTTTCTTGGAAACCATGTCAACACAAGAGAAATAGGGTTTTCCTATGGTTTGTAGTGCTTTGTTTTCTAAAATGGAATTTTTGTTGGTTTTTCTTTTTTTCTCATTTTTCCTTCATATTTTTGTCAAAGGATTTTTTCTATTTTATTTACACAATTGAAGAAAAAATCTTCTCACAAATAAAAAATGAGCAAAGGAAAAAATTTGACGGGTTTCTAATGTTTTGGGCATTATGGACATGTCTTCATAATGGGTTACAAGTCTATTTTAAGGGTTCCTTGTGTTAGGAAAAAGAAGGTGTCACAACCTTTGATTTTTCCCATAGCATTGATTTTTCTATATATTGAATGTTGCTAATTTTCTCACATTGTCTTTTGAGTTACAACTTGCAGTTTCTTTTTCTGATGAGACAAGTTGGAAAGTTGATTTTATAGGTGGAGTTGTGCATGAAGGCATTTTATATTTCCATGTTGAGTTTTGACTTTTGATTTAGAAATGTCTAATTTGTGCATTGTAAGCTCTATAAATATGAGATTTTTTGTTTGAGGAGTTGTGAGAGGAGAGACTAAATTCATAGGGGGTTACTAGATGAGATAGTTGCAGTTTTACATGGTCAAGAAAAACTTGTGGTTTTGTGGAGCTACAGTTAAGCTATTTTCTAGACCCTAGTTTTTGGGGTGTTACTGGATGAGATAGTTGCAGTTTTGCATGCATGCTTAGTGCATGGTGTGAGGAGGTGAGACACTTTCTCTGCATGGGAGTGTTGGTACATGATTAGTCACTCAACATTTCTATGGTGATGCTTGGTGGATTCCTTGATTATGGTGATCATTGTGGACATGGTTGGAAAATTGGATCTGAGCTTGATCTAGTGCTTGAGTCATGTTGCGTACATGGTTATTCTCTTTCAAATATCAAATTTGTAGTTTCCAACGTGATAGTGGGTTTGCATGTTACATTGATTGGATCTATGGGTTGTGCAATGTTATGGGCTATCTTTACCTACATGATTGCATAGATGACTTGGAAGTGGATTGTCTATATCCACGAGGTTTTATTTTGTGTTGATGTAGAATTGTTAGCTGGCCTTGTTTATGGTCACTTGTGCATTGGTGTGGTTTCTTTAAGATGAGAGGATGGATGATACGAGTATCTGGATAGTCAGTGTTGGAGTGCTGTAGCATGGTGTATTTCCTTGATTTGGAGATCTTGTTTTCACTTGGTGTGATAAAAAATACACTTGTATGTGTGTGGAACTGAACAATTTTCAGATTTGGGAGATGGTGTGTCATGTACTCGGCAAGCTCGGTACCACGGTTCAGTGGGAGTTTTAGCAGTGACTCTGTATTCATCACTATGTGGTGAAAGATCTTCTGTAGTGATGTAGACGTTTCAGAGGGACTCTTAGATCCTGTTGCTACATAAGGGTTTCTTCACATTTGCATGTGAACACTATTTGAGGATGTGTAGCATCTCAAAGCCATGGAGGACCTTGTGGTATTTTGGTTGAGGTGTTGGTGGTGCTTGACAGGTGATGTTGGTTTAGAGTTTGTTTATTTTATGTCATTGTATAGTCTTGATTGTGCATTAGAGTTTTGGCATGATGCATTGCTCTTGAGACCATGGTATGTTCACTTGGAGCATGGGATATCCTAAGGGGGATGGTAAGATCATGATTTCATGATAGGTTCTTGATTCAAATGATTGGAGCTTTGATAGTGGTCTGGTGATTCTCTTTGTTTTGGGTGCACTGGTCATATGCTTGAGAACTTCATGATAGTGCGGCGATGCATTTGGAGTTTAGCATGAGATGATTATTTTTTAGTGCTCATGGATACATGGAGAATAAGATGAGGTTGTATTTCTCTTGAGATGAGAGAAGTGTTGTTGAGATGGTTACTCTTGATGAGATCTCAATAGAAAGTCTGAGGAGCCTACACCTTGGTTGGATGTGAGTTCAATAGAGACTTATGAGAAGATTTCTCTTGGAGGAGTCATGATGGCTTGCATATCTTGGAGGAGCATTCTCATTCCCCACTCTTGGTCTACTCGGTAGCTTATCGCTTGAGAGGTATTGCCTATTGTTTCTCTCAGGTGATTTATGATTTCTTTCATAAACATAGATCTTGAGCTTTTATTAGATGGTTTTGGAGGATTCAATGTGAGAGATGAATAACATGGTTATCTCCTTGGGTTTGATTTTTCATTTATGATGATCATAGGGGATGGTAATGGGCTGATTTCTTGAGATGGAAAATGGAGTAGTTTGATCTTATTTGAAAAGCTTACATCTATGTGGATACATGATGCATATGTTATGTTTGATCTCTCGAGGTCGAACGGGCTTGGATGTTGTTATGGATTTTATATTGGGGTTGTGAAGGAGATCTTACTTGACACAGTTGGCATTTAGATGTGTATGTAGAAAGGAATGCTACATGTTTATGCTTTGCATATTTTTCTCTTTAGTCTAGTTCTTCTTCCCATATGTTCAGATTCATATGACTTTAGATGTGAGATTTCTATGTGGAGCTATGGTGATCACTAGTTTGTGGTCACGTGTTGTCACTTGGTTGATGACATAGAGGTTCTTGTATCTCTTTCTTCTATTGGATATGGAGAACATGCAAGAGTTGTGGAAGATTGTTGAGAGAGATGTTTCTTGCAATAGTTGGTTGCAGGATTTATAGATTTTTGTGGATGGTCCTTGGTACTACATTGTTACACTTTCTATGTTATATGATTGGTAGACTCGGTATGCCTTTGATTGTTTTAGATTTGTAATTACCCATGTAGTGGGAGTTCCTGGATGTGTTTGGTCTTCTTCGTCTGGTTGGTACATGGAGCTTATATTTGCAGTTGATGGGTTGGCTATGTAGGTGGCATGAGTTTTCTGATGTGGATACCTTCTAGGTATGGGTGATTGGATGGATTAACACTTGCTGTGTGTGCTATTTTAAGTCATGTGGGTTGGTCAGTTGGATGCTAGTAGTTAGTTTCCTGGTTGTTGTTCTAATTGATGTTCTATCTTGTTTTTTGGAGGATGACTTCACAGTTGTGTTTGGGTTGGGGGCTTTGAAGTTGATGTTGTTGATGCTTCTGTATAGCTTGTGAGCATAGTGGAGTGTTGGCAGTATTCTGTAGCCTTTTCTATCAATTGGATCTTATGCTTGTGTTCTTTGGATTGGTGCATATACACCATGGCTTGTTCCTTTCCTTGGAGGATGGCAAGCACTGTTGCCTGAGATGGTGGACATCTTGGATGTTGCTGCAAGTGTCTTGGTTGGAGCATGATAGAATTGTTCAAGATTCTTGTGATTTCATGTATGGCTATGATGATGTGCTTTTCATCGATCAACTCTTAGTAGTTAAATCCTGTTACTTTCATGGGCTCTTCAAAGGTTTTTGACAAGTGGGAGAATGTTAGGAAAAAGGTGTCTCAACCTTTAATTTTTCCCATAGTAATGATTTTTTTATATATTGAATGTTGCTAATTTTCTCACATTGTGTTTTGATTTACAACTTGCATTTGCTGATGAGGAGTCAAGTTGGAAAGTTGATTTTATAAGTGGAGTTGTGCATGAAGGGATTTTCTATTTCCGTGTTGAGTTTTGATAGTTGATATAGAAATTTCTAATTTGTGCATTGTAAGTTCTATAAATATGAGATTTTTTGTTTGAGGAGTTGTGAGAGGAGAGACTAAATTTGCAGGGGTTATGCTGCCGAATTTTCTCCAGATGGAACAAGATGTAAATCTCCATGTAACGGCTTAGAGCCTGTAATTGTATTGTAACTGTGTATTTGGTTGTTGAATAATAAAATGGATCTATGCTTTTGGAGGGTGGGGTTTTTCACCTTAAAGGGATTTCCCCACATAAATCTTTGTGTTCGTGTCTTCTATTCTTTCATGTTTAATGATTCTGTTTATGGAATTTGTTTAATGCATGTTGTTGAAACTGGTTGATCTTGTAAGATCTAAAATTGCATGAAATTTCCTCTAGGGATTAATGGTGGGAAATAAAATATGTCTGATTCCGCTTTATGGCATAGTAGTACGTGTGTTTTGAGATTCTCTAAAGAAACATAGCTTACCGAAGGCACCTACTGATTTCATATGTTCATTCTAAGATGAATCAATTTCCCTTCACCTTGGTGGGCACATATGGAAGAATTTTTCTATTATGTAAGGTTTGTACACACCATGTTTTGCAAATTTTTGATGCATTGTGGGGCTCTTCAGATCCAAATGTTTAAAATAAATGTTCATTTAATGCATGACCGTATATTTGTTGTGCTCTTTAAAATTGAAATCTACAGAACTTGTCAATAACATCAAAATCTTAGATCTATGTGCGATAGTTCTCATCACAATCAATTTTTCTGGTGGGTACATATGGAAGAATTTGTCTATTGTGTAAGGTTTGTACACACCATGTTTTGCAATCTAATGCATTGTGGGGCTCTTGAGATCCAAATGTTTAAAATAAATGTTCATTTAATGCATGACCATAGATTTGTTGCGCTCTTTAAAATTGAAATCTGCATAACTTGTCAATAACATCAAGGTCTTAGATCTATGCTCTACAATTCTCATCACAATCAGATTTTTTTGTGTTAGTAATTCAATACATTATATAAACAGTGATTAAAATTTACATAACCAGCTAACCAAAAGGCTTGATTTTTATGAATCAAACTATCTAAATATGCACCATCCAAATTTTAACCAAAATTCATCACATTGTGATTAGCTAAAATATTTCTTTATATTAGTGCCCATATTTCAAAGCATGAAAAGATTAACATATAGGAATTTCATTTTTAACCAGAAAAGCATAACTTGAATCACATCACGCATTGACCAAGCATGAACATTTAGATGTGTCAGACATGCATCAAAACCCTATGCATCACGTATAGTTTGTTGGCAAACATCAATAGAAAACCACCTCCTATTTAGTTTCATAGCTCCCTCACCCACAAAATTTTCCTTGCCTCGACCTGTTGAGATTTTCAAGAGAATATTTGTGTTAAATAGCATTTTACATGTAATTAGGAGCAAATTTATTTTAAGGTTTACATTGTTGAAAAAATGTTGCAAGTGTTGTAGAGAAAGCTTTTGGATTCAACTATGTGTGCTTTTTTATTGATGTTTCAGATCACACTCAGTGATCCTTTGCCTCCGCTATTTTATAAGAGATGATGAAGTTTTTGAAAAAATTCTCTAACTTTAGATGTTATAAAAGAAAGGACTAGACTTAACCAACACACTCTAAGCGTTGACCACTTAAATGATTGATGCAAGCCCTCTTAATTTTGTATTGTTTCTTGTTCACCATTTCCATTAGCAAATGTTCACCATTCCCATTCAAACAATGATTCTATTAACATTCCAATTCAAATTCTAGTGCCACGTGGAACTTCGGTGGAGGTCCATAAGTGCTTGATTACATAAAACAACAATTCCAAAGCAAGATATCTAAAGCAAAACAGATACACAAAGTAGGTGGCAGAGGGCACTATCGTCTATCTTGTCATTTCACCATTTGCAACAAATAGGTTTCAAACCCAATCAGTTTGTCTTTTCCACCATACTCCCTGCCTATGCCAAAATGGGAGATTTGAAACAAGGTATGGACATCCATACGGAAGGGGGATTTTATCAAATACTACATTTGAAAATGCTTGGGTAGACATGTATGCAAAATGTGGAAGCATAGATAAGGCACATGAAATTTTTGTCTGGATGCATCAAAGAAATGTGATCTCATGGAAATCTATGATTACAAGATATGCACAAAATACATTTGTTGAAAAGGATTGAGAAACTTTCAACCAAATATGATTGGAAGGTGTAAAGTCGAACTCCACAGCCTTTGCCAACATCCTCCCAACCTGTGCCAAAATCGTAGCTTTGGAACAGGGTATGGACATCCATTGTAGGATAAACGATGGAGGAATTTTGTCACATGTAGCTGCAACTGCCTTGGTATACATGTATGCAAAACATGTAAGCGTTGAAAAGGCATGTGAACTGTTTGACAAAATGCCATGATTGCAAGATATGAAAAATGTGGAAGCATAAACAACGCACCTAAACAATTTGACAGAATGCCTCAAAGAGCATTATGTTCATGAAATTCCCTGATTCCACACCAAGGCTCTATAAATACAGCCTCTCACAATCCATTTAGGAGGGTTGATTCTTAAGTATCCTCACTTTGTCAAAATCATTCTTTAGTCTTCCATTTGTCTCTATCATTCTCCATTTGTCATTTTCATCAGGTTGTTATGCTATTAAATTGAGCAACCAACATTCTTCCATTATGAATCCTTCAAAATCTCACATTCTCATGCAGGTGGAGAAGAGCAATGGAGATAAATCAAGTTTAGCATGGATTTGGGTTTGCATTCGTTTGTTATTGTAATTTTCATGCTTGCTCGTACTCTATTGTGCTAATTAGGATTTGATATATTTCTATTTTAGTTTTATATTTGATTTTCCCTTAATTAAATTGGTGAACCTAACTCATTTGATCTAGCTTGCTTTTTGCAAGTTTTATTGAATTTTTGTTGCAGATCTACCATTTTTTGGACAAAACTACAAATTTTTCTACAAGACTTTCATAGAATCTTGTGCATCATCTCAAGAGACTAAAGTAAAAAATTGAGGGTTTATCGTCCATTTTGTAGGAGTTATTATGATTTTATGGTTTTTCATAAAATTGATTTTCTAGATGCAAATCGGTAAATTTTTTATATTTTTTTACATTTTTAGAACTCTATTAAAATTGTAATGGGGGTCTATGTTTTACAGATTTAATTTGGAGGTAAAATATAATGCAAAAAATATGATCTTTGTTTTCTGTATGGTTTTCACAAATCTGCATTTCTGGGTGCAAAACAAGGAATTTTTTTTACTTCTTTACATTTATGGAAAGCTCTTAGAAAACTAGTGATCATAAGGAGCTATAGTAGCAGAAATATCAGTCATAGATAACAGATTGGAAAGAAAAAACTTCCAGATGCACTTGTTTAATCTTTCATCTCTTAATCTTGTTTGTCACACATTTGGATTTGGGCTCTTAAAATGAATATTGTCTTCAATCACATATCAAACATCGGATCTACAATTAACCACTGTCTTCCTACACATTTTTTTTTGGGTTAAAAAGAACAAGTGCTTCCATTGTTGTCATACACACATTTCATTTCTAAGGTCAATTAACAACTACGAGTGCGAATCAAGTGTGTGTGTGTGATCACAAACACCTCACTTATTCTTCTTTTGTCAAAACATTCATAGGAGGCCGACTAGGGGATTTCATCATCCCTAGGGACGACCTCAATCAAAGTGTGAATCGAAAGACACACTTGTTTGGAGTTAAAATCTTGTTTGGGAGTGTGAAGGGTGGGTTAACTCTTTCTCCCGGTTGCGTGTCAGGATTTTTCTTTCAAATCATTCCTTAGTCAACCTTGTGTAGACTAGCTCGAGACCTAATTGGCCATACCCCAGTTGACTATTCATAGGTCTTGTTGATGTGTCTTCCATCATGTGCTTGTTTAATAATCATCATTACATTCTTCAAATTTCAAAATTCAAACTTGCTTATGTGTCTT
This sequence comes from Sequoia sempervirens, assembly GCA_007258455.2. Classification (NCBI taxonomy): domain Eukaryota; kingdom Viridiplantae; phylum Streptophyta; class Pinopsida; order Cupressales; family Cupressaceae; genus Sequoia; species Sequoia sempervirens. Next base: position 481,319,776 of record VDFB02000003.1, on the reverse strand, counting down.
GCGTGAGTGATTTTATGTGTGTACATGTGTGATCATTCATTTAAATATTTCCAAATCAAGCTAAACACCAAACACATAAAGACAAGTCACTCTACACCTTCTTCCAACATATTTATATGCAATCACTTTCATCCTAATTGAACCCTTCTTAGCCACATCCTATCCAGTTCATCCTAATCAATCAGGTCATCCAATCTTGTCATTCCACATCATATCCTAATCATCATCATTTATTTAATCTAGTCAACATCATTTAACATAATGCCAACATTAGAAGACCTAGCATCTCAACTTCAGAACCTCCTTCAAACACTTCACCAAATACCCCAACCCCTAGACCACCAAACTATACAAAGCCTTCAAACCCTCTTCCAAAATTTTCAACAAATTAAATTACCTGAAATCCAACACCTCCTAGCACAAGCCAATCAATTGATTGCCACTTGTAAAATCCAACAACCACAACGTCGTCCCTTATTCATTTATTATCAACCAATGCCACCTCAACCTTATGTTCCATCCCCTTCCACCTCATACCAATCTAATCCATTCACTTCTTTGTATGTTAATGGAATGCCAACCTATCAAGCCACATCACAACAAACACATGTGAACTTAAGTTCTACCTTGCAACAAGGCCAAACTTCGTCATGTTCTAATGCAATCATTCACAAGAGGGACACTAATCTAGGTCATGCACCCTCTAAGTATATCATACCACTATCCAATCAAAATCCTATCATAAATCCACCATGTCCTAGTCCTAATCCAATGGTCCCTACACTTTCCAACCCATTAACCCCTTCATTACCCTTACCATCCTCTAATCCACTTGCTAATACATCAACTCCATGTCCTAAGTACAAACATTACAAAAGTCAACATGTGGCATTACCCCAAATCCACCCATCCACCTACAAAGGATGTCACCCAAGGGCTACTAACAAGGAATCAAACATTTCCATGTCATCCAAATCATATGTTTGAACCTACCAAAGAGTCTTCAAACACCATGCCTATTCCTCCAACCCCATCATGTAGTCTCCCACTTGATCCTATTCAAGAGTCTCCCCCATTGAGCCCAAGTCAACCCCAATCATGTCTCCATTTTTTTTACCATCTAGAACATGTTGAGCCCATTCAAGATTCATCCCCCTCCACTTCCATTCAAGAAACCCAAGAGTTATGTCAAGAGCATTATTCTAAACATGAGGAAACATTAACCTCTCATTCTAATCAAGATCTAGGCCCATATAATGATCCTACTCATAAAATACTTGGTCCTATTTATGATCAATCTCCCCTCTATGATCTTACCTATGATCAAGAAGGCCATGATGATCCTCTTAGCCAAATTTATGCATTCCATGGTCAAGATCCTATCACTTATCCTATCCATCAACAAGAAACCTCCATTGCTCCTATCCATCAACATCCACTTATCTTGATGAGACATATGCCTCCCAAGCACACATAGAAGATCAAACAAATACCTTGAATCTAAGTGAACACAATGCTAATCAAGATCCTAATGATCCTCCATCACTCACTATCGACCCCATTGCAAGTCCTCCATCATATCCTATTAGTCTTTCCACCCTTATTCATGAATGTTCCTCCTTAGAACAACAACAACCATTATCTTCCCTTGCTTCATCTTCTCCATCCAATAAGGAACTCATGTCTAGTGTTCCACCTACACCTAGTCCTGTTGTCCATTGCATACTCTAAAACATGAACCACCAAGGTAAATTTCTAGACCTTCATGAACATGGTATTTGGAGCCCATCCATGTCAAAGTCCCTCCACACCCATTTAGCCTTGGACATACACCTCAAGGACACCAATCTCAATATGTTGGTATTTCCTCCATGCATCCTAAGTCCACTTTCCATCATAAATCCTATCATACGTCTAAATATTATGTTGCCATCCCTCCTCCATCATCCTACAAATGTAAAAAGCATGTGACCATACACCTTCCACCATCCAATTTTCCATCATTACTTCCAACTCCTAATATCCCTCCATCCACTTTACCACCATTACCCCCAACACCTATTATCCCTACCATTCAATCCTCTTGTCCATTTATCCATAAATACCCTAAATTCCTAATCATGACCAACAAATGCACACATTGTCTAAACATGAAGCTTCCACTCATTCCACCATACCCATGGGATTCAAAAGCAAAGAAATCAATGCCTCTACTTATAAATTAAAAAATCCTAAAAATCCTCTTGCCTTAGGGCATCAATGTAAAAAGTCAAAGCAAAATACATTCAAAAAGTTATATAAGCCCATACCTCCAAAAGTAAAGGCCAAAAGTAAAATGGTTTGGGTCCCTAAGCAAAAGGAAACCAAGTCAAATGAGGCATCTACATCACAAAAATCCCAACCATCCACTTCCACCCCACATTCCCACTCTATTCAAAAATCTCAAATTCTGAAAACCCACAAGAAAAATAAGTCATAAAAATACTAAGTCTATGTGGGTACCTAAATCACTAAATCGCCCATCTCATAAGAAAACATCTCCATTGCTTCCTACACCCCATCCACATCAAAAACTTCAACGTTTATCACAATGTGTGCAACCATTGGTCATGGTTCCCTTTCATTTCACAACAATTCCACATACCTCCATCTCCTCACCCTTCACCCATTATCCTACATATCTCCCCCACCATCTTCCTATGGTCCATGCTTTTGGCTAAGCCTCCCCATTCATATTTTTCATATGTCCTATATAATCCCTATCATCTTCCCTACATAATTTGCATCATAATCCACTATTTTCCTCCATAATCCATATCATAATCCATCATCTACCTACTCCATCTCCCTTTCATGTCATCCCTTACCGACATCTATTAGCATATGTAATGACATTTGACATGGTCCATGCAATGACATCCATCCCTAGTGGGACTATCACCTTTCATGCAACTAGACACTTGAGTCCCTCCTATCCATATTCCCCTTCTATCCAAAAAGTCAAAAAAAGAAAAGAAAAAAAAGTAAAGAGAAATCCCTTCATCCAACGATGAAAACTTGGTAAACAGGCACCCTGGATAAGTACCATGATGAAAACCTGGCAACATTATAGTATTTGGGTCCAATTTTTGACGAACATTTGTTGAATTTTTGATAGAAGATTGTTGGAATACCAATGAAACATTGAAATAATCTTTGTCAGAACTTTTTCGTCGAACTTTTGACAGACTCTAAAAACGTTGAAATATCGACCAAATTTCTTCAGTTGTCAAAGGCACAAGTGTTCGTCAAAATTTTGACAAGATTTCTATTCGTTAGAAACTTTCATCGGTATCTTTCATCGAGATGTCGAAATTTAGGCACTTCTATCTTTCGTCGGAGGTACAACAATTGCATCGGATTTTTTTGTATTTTGTCAAAATTTCGACGAAACTGTGCAATTGTTTTTAAAAAAAATGTATCTACATCATAGATCATCATATCCATAACTTTATTTCAATGATCACAGTCATGGTGTTGTTCACAATTCCTTTGTTTAAGCACTTAAAATATTTACCAAGCATATGGTAGTTTCCTTTAAAGCATTGTCCTTATCAAAATTACCTAAGCAACAAAGCAAACTAGTCCCATGTCATTCCTACTATTGTATTTGCAAAATGAGCCGCCTAGTAGCAAGATACACTAATACATGTAACTCATAGTAGCTACTTTTATGCTCTTTTCTGTGTCATATAATTATAGAACATGTTAGTGGTTATAATCCATAAAGGCATTGCATAGTTACCCCACATTTTTCCTAATAAGAGAGCATGTTGGGACTATTACTTCCTACTTTCTAACAACAAAGCACATTAGAAAATGCTAGATTTTATCTGTCTTCTTCATGTCTATGTATGTTTCTTGTGTGTTTCATTTGTTTATGTTCCTTTTATGCATATGTCGTCTATGTATTAAACTATATGTGAGTTGCTAATGCTTGTGTGTAGGCTATATTTTTTTAATGCATCTATATTGCAAGTTTTATGTTATTCAATATTGCCACTTGTATAGTTTTTTATTACTTAATATGTTTGTTTCAATCATCATAAAATTTTCAAGGATTATACTATTTTCAAGCAACTCTATTCTTTGAAGCTTTTTGTGTGATTATGAAGCAACCTTCAACATTTTGGGCTTCCTAAGCAAGCCACACTTTCCAAAATTGGTCCTCTTGACTTTGCTCCAAACAATTATTTTGCATTTGTGATATCTACATGGTCTCATCTCCATTCCAACATTTGAGGTGACTATTTGAAACTCATTCTTTACTTTTCATTCACCTTATTGCTGTTGTATGCTTATGTAATGTGTAGCTTTTGTAGTTGGCACAAGGAAGGAGGGAACTCCATTTCCATTTTTCATTCACATACACACTAGTTAATCCTTGTAGATATCGAATTTCATATTCATAACTTCTGGGATGATAGCATGGGACTAAGACTACAACTCATGAGCAAGACCATGTGTCATGTAGACATTCACACATCAGGATATGCTAATGATGTCTACCCTTTTGACAAATGGTTTTCCCATCTATCATTATGACTATCCTATCTATAATGTCTATTGTTACTTAATGATTATGCCTTAACAAAATTGTTTCCCTTTTGTCCATGGAACTCTACATGGTGATGGAATGAATTTGATAAGCAAAAGGTCTAGCACTTCATGATTGTCACATTGATAACTCTATACTCAATGTTGTCCCTTTAACTATCTAGGTGAACTCCTTGGCCTTGGCTCTATCTTTATTGTTTACATGGTGGGTTGTATTCAAGGTGAATGTACTTATCGTGGTTTGTCCATGAAGTCTTCCCTTAGCATGCTCCTTTAGCTATCTATGTATCTAATAGGCTTGTCATAGAATTTCATTGGTCATATTTTTTTCTCATGGAATTGTCCATGTCAACTATGTAAGGTCATTCATAAATATAAACCTCTCTCTTAGAAACCTTTAATTATCCTTTAACATTATCCTTGACAGCTACCATTTGAAGGTCTTCCATGTATTCATTAAAAACACTGCCCTCATAATGTCAAGAACCTATTGTCCTTTGTGTACTTTTTACCTTGCAAGGTGTCTTGAATTACTCTTTCCATTTAACTTATGAAAGTTCATAAATAGCTTATGCTTAACCATCATAACAATGTTTGTATCAAGCTTCATTTACTCTTACTTCCCTTGATAGTCAAACACTATCATTTTCAAGGTATGACTGTCATGCTTTATATATCTATACCTCCTTCAAAATTGTGCATTTGGCTTTCAATGGTCACAGTCATGGTGTTGTTCAAAATTCCTTTGTTAAGCACTTAAAATATTTACCAAGCATATTGTAGTGTCCTTCTCTAAAGTGTTGTCCTCTGTCAACCACATAGGAACCTTACCTACTATCATAAATCATCAGTTTATGCATATGGTGGATTGTACATACAAAGGTGACTGCCCCAAGCTCTTGTCAATTTAATATATTCCTTAGAACAACCTATTTGAGCCTTAATAGTGATTGTCTTCTTTGATTCTCAAGGATTCATAGTCACTATCGTAGTTCATTTGATATTCCATAACCTAAAAGTTATGGGATTTGTTTCAATATGACTAAGAGTCACATTAAATGTTTTCCAAGTCTTTGTATAATGGTATAGTTAAAATCCTTTATAACAATCTTCTAAAAATTCCTCCAAACTACCCTCATAACTTAGTTATACATTGATTGTTCCTTTGAATTTGTTCTTAAATAAGCTTTCTCCAAGACCCTACCTAACCATGAACCATAATTGTCTCTCCTTAATGCATAACTGCCCTTGGAATGTTTTATATTGTATTTCTTTGTGCCTCCTTTTCTTTCATTCTGGATGCTCATAATGATTGTTTTCAACTATTCTATGCCTCCCTTATGTAAGACTATCCTCATGGATTTTAAACTGTATGACTTGATTTTCATATAGCTAGCTATGATCTTTTTATGACTGTGATCCTCTTGAATGATAGTGATCCTCTATGATCTGCATACCTATGACAATGATCTCTTTGAACTTGACTTCCCTTATGGTATATTTCAAGGTTATATCCTTTGTTCCATGTGAACTTAGGACTACTCATTTGAAAGTACTGCCCACTCTTCCATGTAAATTGTGGCTTGAATATCATTAGACTGCCTTTGATTGTCCTTCTTGCTTCATTTCCTTCTACCTATGACCAAAATTATCACATACTTCTTCCCCTCTTTAGACCGTTTGGAATGACTATCTTTTTGGACATTCCAAAATTACTAGAACAAATAATTTAGTAAGTATAGAATCTAAAAGAAAACTCATCCATCCATCAAGGTGTAGAATTCAAGTAAAGGAAGTAATATCTATATGCATTTTCTACATCTTATACCTTCCAATTTATACAAAGGAATGCATATGAGCCATAGGTGTATTCTCCTATATGAGAAATTGGAAATAAATCCTCTAGTCCTAGCAATATGAGACATGGAGAATAAGAAATGGAAAGACTTGTATTTTGTTACATTTGAATGCCCTTTATGATAGTCATAAAGACTTATGACTACCCTTTATTTCAATATATTGAGGGAAGTACATGTTTCACTATCCATAATTTTATTCATACTTGACTACCCTTTTAAAATTTTATCTACATTCCATGGTTTCTTTATAAAATGGTTTGTCTTTTTCCTCTACTGAAATCTGATTTGTTTGAGTCTCCTCCACCTTGACTCTGCATCAGCGAGTTATGGTTATGGCTTAACAAGGGTAGATTTCAATAAGGAAGACAATAAGTTGAATGAATGTAAGTATATAAATTTTTGCATCCCTGCAGATGGTACAAAATTTCATGGTTAAGTGGAAGCCTCCCATCAACAACAAGATCTAAATATCCATGTATCTATCTCAATCAAGCCTCTAAACCCTTCAGAGCTGTCAATTTTTCCACTATCTTGTTATAAACAAAAAGTCAAATTTTAAAGTTATGTCACCACTAAAAACAAAATAAATAGAGCTTTGAAACAAAATCCACACACAACATAATGTGGTATTCATACAAATCCATACAAACAAACTAAACTTAGAACATTGGAATGAAAACAACTTGAAATTATGATGTAGAGCATGGATTTAGTTTACTCAACTGGAGGCAGATTTCACAATAATGGGTTCTTCATGTAAAACATTTGTACGAGGTTCAAATAGTAAAGAGATTGATGAAAGATAGAGGAATTAAAAAGATACTTGGATGTAGTTGGATTGAGATTCTCTTTGTTTCAAGAATAGGTTAATATTCTATACTTAACAGGGCCAACCACATGACGGTGGAAGCTCATTTGGCCCCTCCCCCCTCACATCACTCTCAATTCCCCATACTCGATCATATAACATTAATCATTCATTCATCCATTAATAACATATAACATTCATCATTCATTCATCCATTAATAACATATAACATTCATTCATTCATCCATTAATAACATATAGCACTCATTCATTCAGTTTTTACATATCATCAAAAATATGGTTGTCATAATATGATTACAATCACTTTTTTTTTGTTTCTCTTTTGAAGATAAAAAAAGATGAAGTGGAGTATCATTTTCTAATTCATCTATCCCCCCTTCAGTTGTTTTTCCCTCTGCTCATGATCTTAATGTACGCCTAGTCATGTAATGATCATGATGTGGAGGCCGCTGCAAGGGGGGTCTACTGCAATAAAAAAAGAAATGTTAAATTGATATGTTTTGTTATTACTGTTACAAGTATTTTATTAATTGAAAGAACATTAGAGTGGTGCTCTTTACCTAATGGGGCAACATCATGTTCCTAATCTTGTCTTTTAGCTTCATGCTCAACATGTTGAACACCCTCTAAATCCTGATCTGGAGTTGAAACACAAAAGGTTACATTAATTAATACACCAATTGCAATTAAATATGTTTAAAAAAACATTAGAGTGGTCCTCTTTACTTGATGGGGCCACATCATGTTCCTGATCTTCTCTAGCCTGATCATGCTCAACATTTTGATCACACTCTACATGCTCGAAAGTTGAAACCTGAAAGGTTATATTAATTAATACACTGGTCAATTGCAATTAAATATGTTTAATTGGATTAATCCATACTACGTTTTGTATAGCACATGAATACATCCAATACTGGGATGCACACCACGACCTTCATCTGTAGGTTGTACTCCACCCTCACCAGGTTGCATTCTAATGTCATGTGCAGTGGAAATTAATATTGAATAGATTGCACAAGTATTCAATTTTAAATAAACTTTATTGAGTTTATTTACCTACGTGTCAGATGCAGTGGAATATTGTGTTTGCCCAGTCAAGACTCTTAGGTGTTCAACCACGACTTCATAACCATGTTGGAAGGCAATCTTCATTTCCTCTTTTTTGGGCCCTCTATTGAATTCGGAGCCCTACATTTTTGCATAAGATCATGAATTTTGCTTCTATGGTGTGATAAAACCAAAATTGTTTGCAATTTATTATTTGGATGCAATATTTCATTTATTGATACTTACAATTCTTGCAACTAATTTCATATAACCACTCGAGCCAAGTTTGTGTTGCCCGCGTTTTTCTAGTCTTTCCTTTGTTTCCTTTGATGTGTCAAGAAGCTTATGAAAAGTCTGAAATATGTTAGATTATGTAAAAAGAAAGAGTAATCAGTATATAATTACATTGTTGATAGTATTGCATACCTTCCTTGGCCCGGTGGTGTCTTTCCTTTTTTCTTTCCAGCCTTCTCCTTTCCATCCGACACCAGGTCCTTCCACTCCCTCTTTGGAATCATAGGGGGATGCTTGTACTTTTTTTTCTTCTCTAAATGTGACCTATATTGGTCCCTCACATACTTTAGATATGTACCAACTTTCTTAAGGACCTTGGTTCGGTTGAATGTTTTATCAGTGCCGAACAACACAACTAAATGGTTAATGAGCTCATCCTTTAAATACTGATTTTTGGCATTCCACCATGTACGTATGGTGGGACCGAAGAGTTCCAATGTTATATCACCTAGATGTTTATAAAAAATATCATTTCCTACAAAATGATCATGGGATCATTAATCTAAAAAGAGTGTTCAATAAGTAAATTTCAATTGGATTATATATAATAATAATTAAAACATTTTAAATTACCTTGGACCTTCTCTATCTTTATGGGAACAAAATCCTCGGTCACCACAAATGTGATCGACAATGTTCCTCTACTAGTAATATGGGAAGATCCAGGAATGCTACTAAAACATCACCACTAGTAGTTGGCCTCTACATCACGAGTACTACCTGATCCCTGCATGCTATGTGTTGCCGACATTTTAGTTGACAATATAGGCACAAATGATGGGGTTAGATGATTTGATGTATGTGCAGGAAGATCAAGATGGACACTTGTACCAACCCCTACTCCATGGGAAGCACCTGTAGTACCCTGATCATGCACAACAACATCATGAGGACGCAAAAAATCCTGTAAAAACAACACACATTTAGTTCATGACATAAAATAGTACAAATCATAAAACCATGAATGAACTTATAATTAAAGACCTCATGAAAAATTACTTGCAAGTTTTGTACTCTCTTAGTCAGCATTTTAACCCTCTCTCTTATCTCATCTATTTGAGGCACTATGAATAACAATTGAAGGATTTCTTCATTGCATTTTTTTGGTGTCTTCCTTATCATATCGAGAGGGTTTGTTAAATATGCGATGTCATCATCCAATAACAGTGACTGCACCTTGACCCTATGGATGCTCTCCTCTACTGTTGGTGCCTTTCCCTGATCAATTGACTGCAACAAGAAAATTAAAAACATTATCAAAACTAACACAATAAACTTATGAAAAAAACATAATAATAAAACATTTTGCTCGTATCTAATTTGTACAATAACAATAAGGTAAACCTGTCGGGTAGAAGCGCCTGAAGATGCATCATGATCTGTGGTCTAGGTTGGAGCCTTCCCCATACGATCAATGTCCCGCTGTGACAAAAATTAAATATAAAAGAACATTACCGAAATGAAACCAATAGACTTATGAAAAAAATAGTAATAATAAAATGGTCTATTGGAGTCATTAATTGGAGGTTGGGTAAAATGGTATATAGTACATACCACCCCCATAGTAATTGTGTTTGTATCTAAGCGATTCAAATTGTAATCGATTAGCAACTCTTCCCCTACAGTTATTGATTTTATCGCACATACCAATACACGGTTTCCCTTGTGTGTCTCGAATATGCAATTGGGTTGCTTATTTGTTGACCCAGGTCATGTACTGTTTATAAATCCTACAATATTCCTTGATGCTTTTGGCCTTCCATCAATGTACATAGCCACTCCTTTATTTTGATCCTTATCTTTTAGCTGTATATAATTTTTTGACAGTGCATACCTACACATACTTCATGTATATCGAACCAGTTGCATCCAATCTTTGTAACTATAGTAGGGTTTGACATACTCCATCAATTCAATAACTTTTTCATAATAGACCTTTATGCTGTCCATGCAAAATAGGCCCAAACCATGTAATGATGATGGTGCTATGTGATATATCCTCTCGTTGACACAAAAATTAGTGTTTATTGGAGGAAGTTCCTTGGGTACCCATTGTTTCCATAGATGTTAGTACCTCAAGGGAACCTTGATGTTGCCTATGCTCTCATCATCATAAGAACATGACCCCCCTTTAGCAAGAAAAAATTCCATGAGTTTACATAATTTTCTTCTAATATTTTGACCTCTAGTTGATCTCCCTCTTTTAGACCTACTACATGTCTCGCTTTCCTCTTCTCCTCCTGAATTTCCCTCACTTGAGGAAGACAGATCTGAAAAATACCTATTTGGTGGTACTTGCACTTATAAGGATGTTTTATGAAGTTCTTTTATGGTGATGTCATCCCAAGGTGACATTATGATTAATCTATCATTTCATCACTAGAACACTAATAGACATAATTCAGGTGCACGTATGAGGTGGCTCAGTTGTCCATTGATAAAATCCATATGTCTAAGTGGTTAATGGGGAGGGAGTGTGTACTAGGACTAGTTAAGTCATCATAATTTTATGCTTTGGCAATAAAAAGTGTATAAGTCATCTTAAATCTTCATATGTCTAATTGCTAGGAGAATTTTGGTATGTTTTAAGGTAGGATGAGTGGTTGCATCAATGTTCTAGTTCTCTATGCCATCACCATGAGACCACATTTCTTTGAGGCATTTTTTCAAATAGTTCACTACCTTGTATATCGCTTGTCATGGCATTCCATCACCATTGAAGCATTTTTTCAAACAATTCATTGCCTTGTCTATGCTATTTCTTACTATTATGCTTAGAATTTTTTTTTCCAAGCATCCATAGCTTGTTTGAAAGCACCCGTTTCAGGCTTTTAGCCATAGCATTAAGGCAGTGAATTGTTTGATAAAATGGTTTGGTAGTCATGTATGAAAAATATCCTAGCATAGCAAGGCAATGAACTGTTTGAAAAAATGCCTCAAATAAATGTAGTCTCATGAAGATGGAATGCCATGAAAATCCATAGCCATAGGCATTTGTTATGGCATTCCATCACCATGAGACCACAATTCTTTGAGGCATTTTTCCAAATAGTTCACTGCCTTGTCTATGATATTGCTATTATGCTTTGATATATTGTTTCCCATAGCTTGTTCAAAAGCACTTGTTTAAGGATTTTATCCCATAGCAACAAGGTAGTGAACTGTTTGATAAAATTCTTTGGTAGACATGTATGAAAAATGTCATAGCATAGACAAGGCATTGAACTGTGATTCTCACTTGCAAACAACAAACATGCATTCCAACTTGTGATTCTCACAAGGAAACAACAGAGTCACCAATAATGGAGTTGCAAAGTGATTGAAAGCACTAAGTTATGATTTTTCCCACCAACATTAAAGGCAATTATACAAAATACAATCACAAAGAGTAATTGGTGTGATTCTTTGAACTTATATTTTTGTGCGTCATGTTTATTTTATCAACCGTATTTGATTTCTAGATTTTTGTGTTTGTCGTTTCCCAAGTCTTATGGGCATCTATGTTTCTTTCTATAGAATGATACATACAGATTTATTCACTTTCTTCTTCAAAAATCATGGTATGCAATCAAGATTTTTAAAAGAAAGAGTTTTAGAATATGGGCAATTTTATTTTTAGGTCCATCTTTGAACCCTTGATTCTACCCTATGTAATGCTTTAGCCAATTATATGTCAAGGTGGTTATAATTTTAAAATATCTCTACTTAGATGTGAACTTTTATCCCTCAAGTCCTCAAATCTTTGGGTAATGTGTTGCAAGTGGAAGAAACAAGGTCTACTCTTCCCCATCTTAACTCTAGGGTTTTTATATCTCTCAAATCTGATGAGTGTATTCTACATATTTTTGTGCTTTCAATTGAGTGATAATCAAACTAAACATGATATTGAAGTTTTGAGAGGTTTGAATGCTTGTTTTCTATGTAAAATGGATGGTCATCAAAGAAGGCATGGCCCAAAAATTCTTAAGAATATTAATAGACTTGTAGCTAATATAATTTCATTCTTGATTGTGTAGGAAATAATAAAATAGACAATAGAAAAATTTACGAGAATGATTTTGATACTTTAGATGAGATTCTTGACAAATTGGAGGACTCTCATTCTAGTGAGGCATATGTTGGTATCCTTGCATATATGCCTTTTGTCAACAATGAGCTTACTCATCTTGTTTTTTTTCAAGGATAATTCTAGGTAATAAAAATATGCCTAAGAGCTTTCCTTAGAAATATTGAAAGAGTTTAAGTTGTTTGTTAAAATTCTTTGGTAGTCATGTATGAAAAATGTCATAGCATAGCAAGGCAATGAATTGTTTGAAAAAATGCCTCAAAGAAATGTAGTCTCATGAAGATGGAATGCCATGACAATCCATAGCCATAGGCATTCATCATGGCATTCCATCACCATGAGACCACAATTCTTTGAGGCATTTTTCCAAACAGTTCACTACCTTGTCTATGCTATTGCTATTATGCTTTGATAGATTTTTTCCCATAGCTTGTTCAAAAGCACTTGTTTTAGGCATTTAGCCCATAGCAGCAAGGCATCAAACTGTTTGATAAAATGCTTTGGTAGACATGTATGAAAAATGTTGTAGCATAGACAAGACGTTGAACTGTGATTCTCACTTTCAAACAACAGACATGCATTCCAACTTGTGATTCTCACAAGGAAACAAAAGAGTCACCAATAATGGAGTTGCAAAGTGATTGAAAGCACTAAGTTATGATTTGTCCCACCAACATTGAAGGCAATTATACAAAATAAAATCACAAAGAGTAATTGGTGTGATTCTTTGAACTTATATTTTTGTGTGTCATGTTTATTTTATCAACCGTATTTGATTTCTAGATTTTTGTGTTTGTCGTTTCCCATGTCTTATGGGCATCTATGTTTCTTTCTATAGAATGATACATAAAGATTTATTCACTTTCTTCTTCAAAAATCATGGTATGCAATCAAGATTTTTGAAAGAAAGAGTTTTAGAATATGGGCAATTTTATTTTTAGGTCCATCTTTGAACCCTTGATTCTACCCTATGTAATGCTTTAGCCAATTATATGTCAAGGTGGCTATAATTTTAAAATATCTCTACTTAGATGTGAACTTTTATCCCTCAAGTCCTTGAATCTTTGTGTAATGTGTTGCAAGTGGAAGAAACAAGGTCTTCTCTTCCCCATCTTAACTCTAGGGTTTTTATATCTCTCAAATTTGATGAGTGTATTCAACATATTTTTTGCTTTCAATTGAGTGATAATCAAACTAAACATGATATTGAAGTTTTGAGAGGTTTGAATGCTTGTTTTCTATATAAAATGGATGGTCATCAAAGAAGGAATGGCCCAAAAATTCTTAAGAATATTAATAGACTTGTAGCTAATAGAATTTCATCCTTGATTGTGTAGGAAATAATAAAATAGACAATAGAAAAATTTACGAGAATGAATTTGATACTTTAGATGAGATTCTTGACAAATTGGAGGACTCTCATTCTAGTGAGGCATATGTTGGTATCCTTGCATATATGCCTTTTGTCAACAATGAGCTTGCTCTTCTTGTTTTGTTTCAAGGATAATTCTAGGTAATAAAAATATGCCAAGAGCTTTCCTTAGAAAGATTGAAAGAGTTTAAGTTGTTTGTTAAAATGCTTTGGTAGTCATGAATGAAAAATGTGTAGCATAGCAAGGCAATGAACTGTTTGAAAAAATGCCTCAAAGAAATGTAGTCTCATGAAGATGGAATGCCATGACAATCCATAGCCATAGGCATTCGTCATGGCATTCCATCACCATGAGACCACAATTCTTTGAGGCATTTTTCCAAATAGTTCATTGCCTTGTCTATGCTATTGCTATTATGCTTTGATAAATTTTTCCCATAGCTTGTTCAAAAGCCCTTGTTTTAGGCTTTTAGCCCATAGTAGCAAGGAAATGAATTGTTTGATAAAATGCTTTGGTAGACATGTATGGAAAATATCGTAGCATAGACATGTATGTGTTCTCCTTGCAATAGGGTAGCTTGTGTGATTGTGAAAAAGGATGATGTCTAGTTTGGGACCCAAATGTCATAGCATAGACAAGGCGGTGAATTGTGATTCTCACTTGCAAACAAAAGACATGCATTCCAACTTGTGATTCTCACAAGAAAACAATAGGGTCACCAATAATGGAGTTGCAAAGTGATTGAAAGCACTGAGTTATGGTTTGTCCCACCGGCATTGAAGACAAATATACAAAATACAATCACAAAGAGTAATATTCACAAACCAAATCAAATCAAAAAACCTATAGCACTCTGATTCATAAATTTTAGATGAAATATATGGACCATTTTGGTGACAGACGAGATGCAGAGGCCTTCATGGAAAAATAAATCACAAAATTTCCAATTTTTGTAACCAAGCAAGCTCGATCTATGGGCTACCTGCAACCTTTCCTCCGTTGGCGCGCAACTCACTTCTCTTGACGAGCTAGGTTTTTAGATTATGTCAATTAAAATGAAAATTGTGGCACCATGTTAAATTTTACATAATAAATTATATATAATTAATATAATTATTATAATATAATTAATAGAATATTAATATATTATAATATTAGCTAAATTTATAATATTAATATAATATAATTAATATAATTATCTCTCTATATCTCCCACTATCTATGTCACTCCCTCTTCCCCCCTCTATCTATTGAGCTATCTCTCCCTCTCCCCCCCTTTCTCTCTCTTCCTCTTCAACCTATCTCTCGCTCTCCCTCTCTTCTTTGTCTCTCCTCTACCTATCAATACCCCTTTCTCTCCCTCCCCCTCTCAGCTATCTCCCCCTCTCTATCTCGCACCATCTCTCCCTCCCTATATATCCCCCCTATCCATCGAATATCTATCTCCACCTCTCTTCCTTTCTCTTCCCATATATCTCCATCTCTCTTTCTCTTCGACCCATATATCTCTATCTCTCTCTCACCATCCCCCTCTATAATCTCTCGATATCACCCCCTTTCTATGTCTGTCCCTCTCTCCCCTATCTTCTTCTCTCTCCCTTTCTACATATCGCTCTCCCTCTCCCCCTCTCCTTTCTCTCCCTTTTCTACCTATCTATCTCCATATTTTCTCTCTCCTCCTCTTCAACCTATCTCTCCCTCTCTCCCCCTCTTCTCTATCTCTCTAATGTAAAGCCTTCTAAAAATAGTGTTTTATGGTCTCT
Source organism: Sequoia sempervirens (assembly GCA_007258455.2). Lineage (NCBI taxonomy): Eukaryota > Viridiplantae > Streptophyta > Pinopsida > Cupressales > Cupressaceae > Sequoia > Sequoia sempervirens. The sequence goes on along the minus strand of VDFB02000003.1, from coordinate 481,303,946 downwards.
TTAAAATAATTAGACAATATTATGGAGATCAGGAAGGGGAGAAAACTAAACTCCCCCTTTCTATGTCTCTCCCTCTCCCTCTCTCCCCTACCTTCTTCTCTCTCCCTTTCTACATATCGCTCTCCCTCTCCCCTTATCCTTTCTCTCTCTTCTTAGCTATCTCCCCCTCTATCTCTCACCATCTCTCCCTCCCTATATATCCCCCCTATCCATCGACTCTTTATCTCCACCTCTCTTCCTTTCTCTTCCCATATATCTCCATCTCTCTTTCTCTTTGACCCATATATCTCTATCTCTCTCTCTCACCATCCCCCTCTATAATCTCTCTATATCACCCCCTTTCTATGTCTCTCCCTCTCCCTCTATATATATTGAGCTCTCTCTCCCTCTCTCCCCTATCTTCTTCTCTCTCCCTTTCTACATATCGCTCTCCCTCTCCCCCTCTCCTTTCTCTCCCTTTTCTACCTATCTATCTCCATCTCTTCTTTCTCTTCCTCTTCAACCTATCTCTCCCTCTCTCCCCCTATTCTCTCTCTTTAATGTCAAGCCTTCTAAAAATAGTGTTTTATGGTCTTGAGCGATATGTAGAAAGGCACAAAGAAGAAGATAGGGGAGAGAGGGAGAGGGAGAGACATAGAAAGGGGTTGATATAGAGAGATTATAGAGGGGTATGGTGAGAGAGAGAGATAGAGATATATGGGTTGAAGAGAAAGAGAGATGGAGATATATGGGAAGAGAAAGGAAGAGAGGTGGAGATAGAGAGTTGATGGATAGGGGGGATATATAGGGAGGGAGAGATGGTGAGAGATAGAGAGGGGGAGATAGCTGAGAAGAGAGATGGTGAGAGATAGAGAGGGGGAGATAGCTGAGAAGAGAGATGGAGATATATGGGAAGAGAAAGAGAGAACTAAACTCACCTCCTTTCTATGTCTCTCCCTCTCCCTCTATATATATTGAGCTATCTCTCCCTCTCTCCCCTATCTTCTTTTCTCTCCCTTTCTACATATTGCTCTCCCTCTCCCCCTCTCCTTTCTCTCCCTTTTCTACCTATCTATCTCCATCTCTTCTCTCTCTTCCTCTTCAACCTATCTCCCCCTCTCTCCCGCTCTTCTCTATCTCTCTAATGTCAAGCCTTCTAAAAATAGTGTTTTATGGTCTCTTTAAAATAATTAAACAATATTAGGGAGATCAGGAAGGGGAGAAAGCTAAACTCCTTCAAAATAGGGGTAGTTGTGGGTTTGTTCATTTTATTTGTATATTATATACTTAGTTTCTCTAGGATAAATAAGTCACTATAGAAATGAAAGATGTTTGATTATCTACCTAATACTATTTTTTGTTTTTGAAATGGAAGAGATCTACAACTCTATAGAAATTGCTATATGCTAATGGTCAAATTATTAGAATATTTAGATCATTTTCTTAGTTGTGTATCCTAACTAATATAGAGTAAGCTTTTTCATTTTAATTGACTACTACATAATAGTTTATGTGTCGAAAGAATTGTTTCCATTCTTTGTAGTTTTTACATTGGAATACAAATCATATTTAATTTCATGCCAATATACTTCTTTCATAAATCATATTTGTTTAATATCTTAAAATTAGATGTTAGTTAAATTGGAAAAGTTGTTTGAGTTAATTAATAAATTTGATCTAAAAATGTTCAACACTTTAAATATATTCAATTAGATATATATATATAGTTAAATTGGAGGTGTCATTTGAGTTAATAATTAAATAACATAATAATCAATTAAAGCAAGGGACATAATTTTGGATGTGTTTGAATTTAATAAATTACAAATTAAAATAGACATAAATTACTTGAAATAAGTGCTTCATAACCCATGTAATCAAATCATAACCTATCAAAAAGGCAATAGGAATTTTCTAAAGAAAAGAACACTTGACCCAATCATAAGTGTATGGCCTTCGCAGAAAGGAGTGATCCACCTTAGCAATAGCAATTACCCCATCCAAAATTTTCTCACATTATACAAAGCCACAATGTTCCTCCAAGATAAGCCAATCAAATCCAACCTTATGTGTCCTAGTAATCAAATTGGAGATGATCCTAAAAATGACATTGCGAAGGGTGATTGGTCTAAAAAATCTAAACGACTTTGCAATTATTTCACTACTACGATCAATGTGTCATCTTTCATGAAATTTCCCAAAACACTATTCATTATGATCATATGGAAATTTCTAGGAGAATTACAATAGTTTTAAGATTATGAATTAAAATTAAACATTAAAAAGTACATCAGAATTAATTATGGAATGACATAAAAATTAAAATCATCATGAATTAATTATGTAACCACATAAGTCAAATATAATTCTATCAAGAAACGAATATCAAATAGATAATACAATCGCATAACTCATACATTTCAATGTCATTGATCTTCTTCTTCATCCAACTCTTTGTCTGTATCATTCGATCTAGATTCGACATTGTAAGGATTGGTCATATCATCATCATTGTCATTGATATTAGTTTCGATAATGCCATCATCCACACAGATATCATCTTAATGAACATTAACTCCTACATAATCATGATCTAGTTCCTGCTCTTCGACATCTTCATTAGGAACATTATCTTCTAGTTCTTTGGTATCTTCTTCTTCCACCACATTATACTTTACTAGCCTTCCTCTTGGATCATGTCTAACAACAAATGGCCAACTCGGTCTACTTGGAACTTCTGAGTAAAATACCTGCTCACATTGGCTTGGAAGAACATAGGGCTCATTTCCAAATCACTCGATCGACCTTGTATTAACCATGGTAAATCCATTATCATGTTAATAACAGTTCTCTCAGGTTCATTTTCATTCAATCGTAACCTATACCATAGGACGATGAACATAACTAATTTAAAGGACTTAAAGTCACACTCAAGTATATCATCCAAAATCCCATAGTATCATTTTTCTGAGACTTCTGGGTGTATGTCGCTTCTAAATGAAACATTAGTCACCTAAAAGACTGTAGTTATCCCATAATCACAATTTTTCTTTGTGTCATCCAACTTTTTGATTCAAAATTTACAACCATTGCACCACATAGCCTTGTGGTGTTTCACTTGCAATATGTCAAACATGAAAAATTATTGCAATATCATCAGTTGATAAACATATTTATTCTTGGCCGAATGTATGCAAAGAAAAAATCCCCAACATATATATACATCAATATAATTGAAAATAATTAAATAATATGGGTGATTAATATATTTATATGTACCTGTTTATCTCTTAAACCATATGCTAAATCAATTTCCCTTGGTGTAACATCCAAATCTCTATTACGATGAGCTTCTTTAACTAATGAAGCCACACCTTCCCATGTTAATGCACGACCAGATTGTTGACATTGTTCAATCCATACCGTCATCCAATCAAAAATTTTTGTGACGTACAAATGTAGTGCATCCCACTCTCGACCAACTATATAAAAAAATAATTATGAATTATGAGTTTGAGTCTTGCACTAAAGAGTTTTGTATCCTTTTTAAGGAAAATTGGAGAATTTGTTAAGTCAATAATAAGGCTATTATCAAGCCTCTAGCATGGTCTTATAGGTGTCCTATGAGTTTCAATACATTTGAAAGTTCAAAAAAATAAAACATTTCAATAGTGATGTTAACAACCTTGAAATTAGTGTGTTTTATGTTTCATGTGATCTTAAAAGATTAAAAATTCAGTTGTAGAGGTGGTTGTTCAGTATTTAAGGTGCAAAGGCCTTAAAAAGGCATAAAGTGATCATTTTAAACACTCATAGGATGAGAAATAAAGAAGGTATAACTGCTGTCCTCAAGAGTTTTGTGATGAAAAGCATGTGAAATGAGAGGTTCAAGCCTAGGTTTCAACAAAATATGTATGGGAGATATGATTTTATAAATTTTTACCCATGTGCAAACCTAATGGGTTGTTTTTGTGTTGGTTTTGAGGTCTGGGAGGTCATGAAACTACAAGATTGAATAAACCCTCATGATTTTGGCCTAAAACAAGGGTTTTTGGGTTTGGCAAGAATCTGGTAGTACAAGTGGATTCTTTTTGTGGATTTGGAGGTTTGGAGGCATAAAAATTTCCACCCTAAGATTTCATGGGAATATGACAAGTTTAAAGACTAGTTGCTTTGTAAAATAGGCCTAACAAGCCTAATCAACACAACCTAGGAAGGGTGATTTTGGTGATTTGGTCCAAAGGACTTGTACTCTCCCTTGAAGTATGTTTAATAACACCAAAATGGGTGTCTAAAACCATCAAGGGTTTGTCTAGTGTTTTGGGAAAGTTTTGAATTTTTGGGAAAAACTAGTAGGTTTGCACTGCTACAAGGATTTAAGGAGTCAAAGTGTGAAATCTAACTTATGTTGTTTGTTAGGATTTGAGAGTTGTTTGGATTTTTTAAAGTGGAAATTATAAACTTGTTGGAATCCTCTTAAAGGCAGGTTGATAGGTTGGTTGAGTTGAGCCTCCCAGGTCTACATCAATTAGTTAAGAAAAGCATGTGAAATGAGAGGTTCAAGCCTAGGTTTCAACAAAATATGTATGGGAGATATGATTTTATGAATTTTTACCCAACCTAATGGGTTATTTTTGAGTTGGTTTTGAGGTATGGGAGGTCGTGGAAGTACGAGATTGAATAAACCCTCATGATTTTGGCCTAAAATAAGGGTTTTTGGGTTTGGAAAGAATCTGGTCGTACAAGTGGAATATTTTTTGAGGATTTGGAGGTTTGGAGGCATAAAATTTTTTGCCCCAATATTTCATGGGAATATGACAAGTTTAAAGACTAGTTGCTTTGTAAAATAGGCCTAATCAACCTAATCAACACAACCTAAAAAGGGTGATTTTGGTGATTTGGTCCAAAGGACTTGTACTTTCCCTTGAAGTATGTTTAATAACACCAAAATGGGTGTCTAAAACCATCAAGGTTTTGTCTAGTGTTTTGAGAAATTTTTGAGTTATTGGGAAAAACTAGTAGGTTTGCACTGCTACAAGGATTTAAGGAGTCAAAGTGTGAAATCTGACTTATGTTGTTTTTCAAGCTTTGAGAGTTGTATTATAATTAAAAAAGAACAATATGCATAAAAACCAAATGAAAAAATTATTATAATTACCTCTCACTTTCCTCAATCTACCATTCCCCATCAGGTACTCCCCTTCAAATTTGTTAATGGAGTTGGGATCCTAAATGTGATCTACATGGATCTTTGCTGCAAACTTAGGAAGATATTCAGAACTGTACACCATGGTCTGGTATACCATATATCCTTCCACCATAGAACCCTAAGGATGTGCTCTTTGTCTAACCAAATCCTTCAAAAATTTTGTGTGTCTCTCAACCATCCACATTGACCTTGTGTGTACAAGTCCAGACAATTCAATCTCCTCAACTTGGTGTATAGGGTAGTGTTCTTGTGCATTGAAAAATGTCGAAGGTAGACACTTTTGCATTTCACACATTAGATGAATTTTTCTCTTCCAATAATTTATATCTTCTTTATGGATTTATTTAGATGACAACCATCTACAAGTGATTCAAGGCACAAATATATTAACAAGATTTAACAAAAATATACAATATATCACATAACAAGAAAAAAAAATAGAAATTATAAAATCTATACAATGAATTGAACAAATATCATTACTTACCTCATGTATTTTCCAAGATCATATATAACTTGCTTGACATTGATGTCGAAGTTGTCTGGGAGAGATAGAGGTAGAACGTACTACAACAATTATAAAATGATCTTTTCATTATTTTTCCAAAAATAGTAAACATAATACACTGAAAAGTACATGCAATATACAAATATATATATATATATATAGATATAATATACCAAAATAATTACCTTAATGAAGGTATGCCAATCGTGCGTTTTCATCCCTGACCCAAATTCACCTTTCTTTGTTATAATATTGTTTATGTTCGCAACAAATCCTGTGGGAAATCAAAATTTTTGTATGACTTCTTTTATAGAATTGCTTTGTTGCTTCGTTAATAACCAAGGAAGGGTGCTTATATTAATTTTTTCTCCATTGTTATTTAATTGAATGACATTTTTCATTGCATGATTGGCTTCCTGAATGTCACTACAAATTTTGACAATTTTTTCTTTGTCATGCTTTCCATCCAATATTTTCCATAACATTTCTGTTATATTCTTTCTGATATGCATTGTATCAAAAAACTGCACAATTTGTAGTTGTTCATAGTAGGGCAACCTACTAAATTGTCTGGGATAACTTTTCATTCCCCGTGGAAACTGGCCATTAATTCCTTAACGACCTTCATGAGGTATATAAGTTAAACAAATTAACAATGAAAATCATTGTCAATTACAGCATAAGCAAACAAAACACAATATAAAAATATAAATTCCAAACATATCATATATGATAGATAAACAATTTGATCTGATGTATAACCTTGATGATTAATTCTATTATATTCCAACTTCCATAGGCGAGGTGTCATTCTTCGTGGTTTTCATGTAGTCTTTTCTTTCCCATTGAAAAGATGTTTTTAACTTGCTCGATACTTATGATTTCTATGGAGGAAGTGCCTATACTCATCAAGCACTTGCTTTCTTAAACTTGTTGAACAACGAAATTTCATTTTTGGACCACAAATTGGACATGCAAATTTTTCCTTTGTTTGAAGACCTACAAGATCATATATAATTGCATTAAATATGTCAATTTTTATAATTATATATAATGAATATATTATTTAAAAAACATGCATGATATCTACTTCATAAAATTAAATATCGTTAAAGTGTAGTCAAACATTATAACATACCACAAAAATGTGTTAGCCCTGGGGCATCATGAATTTTCCATACAAGCATTGCATGGAATTGAAATTGTCTTTGTCCTATTGGCCTAGAGACGTCATACATAGTGATGTCATTCCATAACTTTAGTAACTCATTGATAAGAGGCTCGATATATACATTCATATCTTTAACTTGGTACTTACCTAGTTGAATGAACATAAACATTATATAATTATTATAACCATTTTACTGCAATATATATCAATTAATGTACATGACTATTAAATGAAAAAAATATAAGTCATTATGCAAAAATAAGACAAATGAGATGCTACTACATTAAAGAAAATTGATGTAAGCAAATACCTAGAACAATCATTAACAACATTATGTGCTCCCTCTTTATTGACATCCATTGAGGAATGTTATTGTTGATACAAAAATAGGCCACATCGAGTAAATAGATCTTAGCTCTCCAAATGGATTGACACTATCCGCTGCCAATGAAAGCCTGAGATTACAAGGTTCTTCTTTAAAGTGTGGCCATTTTTTCTCCATGTCTCTAAATTCAGAACCATCCACAAGCATTCAAAGAATGTCATCTCCACTTCTATTTCGTGCATGGTAATCCATAAATTGCACTAAGTTTTCACACCTAAATAATTGTTGCATACGTGGAATATAACGAAGAACCTCGTGAAACACCTTTTTTGTTAGTTGATTTGTTTGATATCTACTGATATGAAATTCTGGGCATTCTGTTGCAAATTCATGTTGTTTATGATATTAATATGATCATTGGGACATGCATCTATTGCTTGATACTCCATTCCAATATCTTTCATAATGCCAAATAAATCTCGGTATGAGCAAGGTAAAATATTTGATGGTGGTAACAAAAATTCACCAATCAATCTACAACAAAAAATACTTTGTTAATATAAAGAATATTAATGGTACATATTTCATCCTTTATTTACTACTGATGAACTAACAACAATTAAAATAGATGAAAAAAGATGACATATATGACATACCTTAACATCTGTGAGATTGCTATGTTGGATAAACCATTCATAACCTTCAAGTTCACTAGCAACAATACAACAAAGAGAAGAGTTGTTTGGGAGCCTTCAAAAAGGGGCTCATATGCCTTCTCAAGTACAGGTAAATCATGAACATCATCAAAGTCATCTAGTCGATCATCATCATCAGCTGCACCACTAAATGTGTCATGGATCAATGTATTTGTGCCATCATCTTCAACTGTGTTTTTTGGCGTATGACCATCTTTTTCCATAGGATCATTAACTTCATCTTTGATATTCATAGCTCCATGTTCCTCCGCTTGCAAAACCACATTCTTTGGGGCATGATAATCCATATCTTGTGCCCTAGGGCACCCAACCTTTATAATGATGATGGACACAAATAAACCATGATCATGATCAAGTGACTATATATATATATATATAAAATGTTAAAACGATATAAATATTTAAAAATTCAATCAATATAAAGACATTTAATGAACAACTTACCAATGGAAGATAATCATGCCCCCCTTCAATGTGACCATGATGCCTACAATGTTTCTTAGTTGTTGTCATTAAAAGTCTTCTCATCTTTAAGCCCTTGCAATTATTGTAAGGACAATAACATTTCCCGTTACCCTTTCTTTTCATTCTATCCCACATTCTAGCAATTGTCTGTTCATTTTGTTCTCGACTAATATTATATGACATGATTTTTCTTTACCAAGCTTGAATATTTAGATCTTCAAAAGATCTATCAAACTCAAACTCTAATAATTTTTATTCATAGAAAGGTAATAAAATCTAATAATTCTGATATTTTGCACCAAAAAAAATTGGCATGCAACCACCCCTACAAAAGAGAAGATAGTCTGAAGTTAATGATCAACCCAAAAATAACTTTAAAATGCTAATTCCAAAACTTATTAAATTCTGATTTTACTATGATTTCCAATCGTTAAACTCCTAAAATCATTATATTGAACTTGCACAACAAAATATGGAAATAAAATTCTCAAAATGCACAAGTCTAAAAATGAAATATGATGAGATGTTGCTTTAAAATATGATTTTCAAACCCGAAAATACAAATGTGACTTCACAACTGAATTTTGGAAAAAGACAATGACTACCTTCAACTTGGCGATATCTTTTTTTTTAAAATTTTTTCCAAGAAAATCGTCCTTAGTTCTCCACAATTTGTTGCAAGTAGAGCAAGTTTGCAAGTACAAAAAATTTGCAAGTATAGAAAAACACTGTCGCAATAAATAGGCAAACTCACTTTTATTCATGTCAGCCACAATTTCATATTTTTCTAATTTTCCATTTTTGTCAAAATTTTGACAAACATGTTTGTTGAAATTTTGATGAAACTTCATCTAAATTTTGACGAAACACAAGTTCGTCAAAATTTAGATGAACTTCGGGGATAAAATTTAAAAAAAATTAAAAATTAAACTTCAAATTTCACAAGCACCCAACAAAACATCAAATTATAAATATTTCGTTAGAAATTTTTATTGGATTTTGCAGTCAAATGAGTTAGTGCAAACATGCGTCATGTGTAAGTTGATAAAGTTTATGTCACTTACACTTGGGGGCACAATGTCTTATATATCCAACCTATCATTTTCATGTCATATCATTTCCATCCTACCTACCATGTTTAGCCATCATACATACCTATCATATTGAGTCCATTTATCCACCCTTCTTCTTTTGATCTTGATGAAGATATAGGGGCAAAGGTTGAAACATGCTTTGGGTATCTCTTGACATACCTCATATTTCTAAACAAGCCTATCATTATCCTATTGTCATAATTTTTGTCCAGAAAAATCCTAAGTCTTGTACCTAGAATGGGGCATGTTATTCCTATGTGACATAGTATTTGGAGATCACATCCTTGCTCTCCTATGAAGCATACATCCATACCATCCATCCATCTATCATGAGCCTTTTATCCCTTATCCCATCACCCACCCTTGCACCTATACTTGGTTTTCCCCTTGTCATTGGTATCTAGCACAAAGGCTACCCAAATTTTCATCCATTGACACCTCAAAACATTTCAAAAATCCAAAAAAATAAAACATTTCAAAAATCCAAAAAAATCAAAATATCCCAAAAAATACAAAAAAAAGAAAAAGGAAAAAGATCCTGAAAAAAGATAAAAAAATCAAATAGCCAATAAAAATCCAAGCAATAAAATCAATCCATCTAATTACTTCTTCCAGTTTCATCTACTCAATCCATCACCTCAATCCAATCATCCAACCAGTCAACCAAATCAATCATCTTCATCAAATTCATTCATCCATACATCAAATCATCTTTAATCATTCCAAGCAATAATCCAAATGCATGCCAATCTTTAATCTGGATACCAATCATGTCAATCAATCTTGTCAAATTATCCAATCACATCATTTGGTCTTGATCCTAATCTTGTCGTAAACCAAATCAACCAATCAATCAATCAATTATCATCATCCTTGTGTTGATCTAGGGATATGTCACTCCCCGCAATGACAACACTATCATCATCAATCAAAATCAATCAATCAATTAATCATCGATTTACATCTTGACAGGGGCAATACCTTGTTTGTTTTTGAATCATTTGTGCATGCTTGCTTGCTTGTGTGTGTTATCATTTTATCTTGCATTTGTATCAAATCCATATCATTCCAGCTAATATTCATATCTTGTGCATGTTGGAATAGCTTTCTGAACTATCCTTTGCATCTAAGGTCATATCATACCTTTTGTGCATTAGGACTTTAATGCTCTAAGTTTACTTCCTCATATGTCTAGATAAGGTTGTATTATGCTGGGGCATGAGACAAATCATCACCTTGGTCCTTATATCTTGGTGCATAACGTCTAGTGCTACATCAAACATCATGGTTTCTCACATTCATTGCGACAAAACGTATCATTCATCTCCTTCATTCACTTCCTATCTTGCATCATCCATCTTGTCTATCCTTATCATTTCATTTCGAGAGCATACTCGTGTTTGTTCAACCCACCTATCCTCTTGAGGGGGTATCATCATCCCATCATCATATTTCTACATCATCATTATCCTATCTTTCCTTCATCATCCATTTTCTTTTATCCATATCTTAACTTCTTTGAAATGATGTTACTCGACACAGATCTCATCATCTCGAACATCATTTCAAAGAGGGGCAAAATGTAGACACCCAAAAATGTCCTCTTACAATACCTTGTCCTGACATTACATCATTTAGACATCTTGAAGCATCTTTTTCCCTAGGTACCCACATCATCATCTAATTAGTTAAATAAATCTTAGTTATTTGACTAATTTCATTTATTCCCTATTTATCCATAATCCCTTTTTCTATAATTAAATAAATATTTATTTATTTAATTATTCATGACCATTTATCCTCTCTAATTAAATAATTATTTTAATTGTTTAATTAGTCATTAATCTAAACTTTTATAATTAAATAAATAAATATTTATTTAATTATTCATGACTATTTATCCTCTCTAATTAAATAATTATTTTAATTGTTTAATTATTCATTTATCCATTCTCCTATAATTAAATAAATTTGTATTTATTTAATTATCCTTTTCACCGTAGTCTATAATTAAATAACGATTTTACATTATTTAATTATCTAAGTTCCACATCATCCCTATCCTTTATTAGATAATGCTTTATCATTATTTAATAATTTTATCATTTCATTATCCTTCCCATCTTTTTAGGATTTATTTCCTTTAAAACTGTGTACCTTGGAATTTTACCCTATTCTAATGTGCAAAATAACTAAGAATGCAAGTGGAAAAAACACTAAGAACACTTCAATGATTAGCCTAAAGAGTGATAAAACAAGGAAAGTAGATGAAATAAAATGCAAATCGATTATACCTTCTTTGCTGTTGAAGACTCCTTGGTTGGCCCTTGATTTAGATGAATTTGTATGCTCCTTGGATGGCTTTTTGGTGTAGCTAGATGCAAGACTGAATATGCAAGATGATCAAAGTGGGTGGCTAAATAATAGTGAATGCTTGAGAATGCAAATTGACAACATAAGATTACTCAAATGAAAAAGTATTGAAAATTCCCTTGAGGAGGGGGTATTTATAGAAAAAATTGAATTCTCTAGAGAATTCAACGGTTGAGATTCATCCAACAAGGTCAAGATGAAGGGCTATGGTGAGTTGAGAACCCACAAGCCCTCACATCTTGACATGTGGATAGTGAAGTGGCTAAGAGGAGATGAGGTGTAAGTGAGGTGGAAGATAAGTACATGATGTGGAGGAAGTACAAGTACCTTGCAAGTACATTGGGAGATGGGAAGAATCTTGGGTGAATAAAAGTGAATTTTAAATTCACAATGATTGGAAGAATCTAGTGGATAAGACAACGTTCCCAAAAGGTGGGAGTTTGTCACATATGACTTGATGTGACAAGTCAAAGATTCTAGAAGATGCATGGGAAAAGGGGATTCTTAGAGGAATAAAAATGAATTAAAAATTTCTTAGGGGATGGAGAGAGTTGACCAAGGTACTGATTAAGATTAATTAATCAGTAATTAGAAGATAAATGAGGATTAGAAGCCAACTTGTAAAAGTTGGAGGATGTGACACATCCTAATCAAGGATTAGGCATGTGCACATCCCTAATGAAGAAATTAGGAGATGGATTAGGATTAGATAAAAATGACACATGTGAGGAATTAGAAAAATGTATTATTTATTTAATTTATTTGATGAAAAGAGGATTAAAGAGGGTAAAGTATTTAATTATTAATTAAATACCTTAGGGATTTGGCAGAATTAAAGGTATTAATTAAATAATAGTAATATTATTTAATTAACTAAGATAAGAGGATGTTTAGATGAAAAGTGATAAATTTGGATAAATTAAGTGTCCAAATTTGGATGTCTACATTTTTCCCCTCTTTGAGATGGTGTTATGAAGTAGCATCATTTCAAAGAATATTAAAATATAGAACCTAGAAGAAGATGGTTAGATTGGGAAAGATGCCCCAGTCATCAAAGGATTGATTGGAAAAAAAATGATGGGGATGAAGATGAGGATGAGGGATTAAGGATGCCCCCTTGAGAGGACATGCGAGTTGAAGAGAACACGGGTGGGCTCTCGAAATAGATGAGATGAAGGAGATGATGCAAAGTGATGGAAAAGAGAGAAGGAGAAGTGAGAGGAGATGGATGAAGCACAAATGGATTTTAGGATAAAAGGTGATGTTTCCCCAGTCAAGGTACAAGCCAAAATGGGTTGATGATAGATGGAGTGTTGTCAATGAGGGAATGAAGGATCCCGAAACAACACGAGGATAGGGAAGGATACATCCTACTAAGTGGTATTGATGATGGAAGGATACATCCCAAAACACCACTAAAAGATAGGGAAGAATACCTCCCGATGAGGATGATGAAAGTGTTGTTGATGAGGGAAGGATACATCCCAAAACAACACCAAAGGGATAGGGAAGGATACTAATGGATGATGATGATGATGGGTCAAGGCTGGTAACGAGACTGGGGACAAGACCAAGGATTTGATTAGATGAGGAGAAGATTGATATGTGAGATGGAGAGAAGGATCTTAAGATTTGGTTTGATATCCAAAGATTTGGACTACAGATGGACTAAAGCTCAGATTAGGGGTTTGGTTAAGCTCAGATTGGGATAAGATTAAAGCTCAGATTAGGATTGGATTGAAGACTAGAATGATTGAAGGATATGATTGGATTGATTCTACACCGAGTTCTGGGGTTTAAAGGGCGTAAGGTGTTGACAATCAAATTTTTCCCGATTTGACAATTTTCAAAAATTGTCAAATTTTGCCATTTTAGGAAACCTCATAGATATACTTTTGGGAGTCCAAATTTTTTCCAAGAAATACCCAATGTTGAGATATGATGAATTGCATTTTGAGATATGCATTTTGAGTTATGAGTGATTTTTTTTTTAAAATACTAAAAAAAAAACTAAATTGAGATTTTGAGGGTCAAGATGAAAGTTTGAGGCCCCGAAAATGTGGCAAAACGGGTTCCAATGGACACCCGAGTCAAAAGTTATGGCCTCCAGAAGTTTCGGTGCAAAAGTCAAAACCTTCGAAAATATGGTTTTTGATAAATTTTGAAAATTTCAACACATGGGTTTTGATGGTGGGGGGAAATTAGAAAATGGGTAGGGATTAGTTTTTAGAAAAAAAGGCTAAAATGTGAAGAAAAAATGAGGGAAGAAGAACGGCGGGATAGGGGCGTAGCCACCTTGCTCCAGGGCGTAGCCACCTCGGCCTCAGACGTTGCCGCCATGGCCTAGGGCGGAGCCGCCACGGCTGCAGGTGAAGCCGCCCCGCAAGCGGGCAGAGCCGCCCAGGGCGGACCATCCCCCCGCGGGCAGGTGGACCCGCCCGGGGTGGAACCGCCTCGCAAGTGGGTGGAGACGCTTGGGGCGGAGCTACCTAGGGCAGAACCGCCCAGACAGCGGGCGGAACCGCCCAGGGCGGAGCCGCCCCTACAGCGGGCGGACCCGCTAGGGGCGGAGCCGCCCCTATAGCGGGCGGACCCGCTAGGGGCGGAGCCGTCCAGCCGGAGGGCGGAGCTACCCCGGCGGGGGGGGAGGAAAAAAGAAGAAGAGGGGAAAAGAAAGGGAAGAGATAGGAAAAAAGATGGAGGGATGGGGGGATACATGCAAGATGATGAAATGGAAAATGAAATGCAATTCTAAATGCAATTTGCCATCTTCGGAGCACTGATTTTTGCTATAGCATAAGACATGTTACACCAAGGTATGAAGGACCAAGGCATATTAGTGTCTAATGCATAAAACAAACACAACGGACAAAAAGCTATCCCAACACCCCAAAGTCACAACAACCTTGGTTGGGCCAGGTATTTAGATAACCACAAGCACAAAAGGATGCCCCAACATAACACAAGACCTCGGGGATCTTGGTGGGTACTAAGTGGGACAACCAAAAAGACACAATCAAACAAAAGATCAAGATATTCCCCTATGTGGACAATCAAAACACGCCATAATATGATGGATTATGGCAGCCTTGACAAGTGATGATAGGGAGCTCAAAGGATAAACAAAAGCAAAAAGCATTAAAAGATCGCAATCAATTTCAAATGTCCTTTGCCATAGGATCAAGGGGATAGATGGGATTGATGAGGTCTGTTAGGAAGGATGCATCCTGTTGAGACCAAAGATGATGGATATTAAACTAAAAGATCATTATGACGCGAGATGTTCAAAAGTGATTGGATCTGTTGATACAAGTGGATCTTATTTGTTAAGAACCAGCTAGATAAGGGCATAACTTGATGACACGACACAAGGGAGACAAGACATGAGAGTGACAACCTAAAGACCTAGGGGCTCGGGGGTCGATCAAAGATTAGTCTTGCCTACATGAAAACGCAGAGCCCTCGTAGTTCGGTAAAAGGCTATCGACTGACCATGGATAAAAGATGACAAGGAATGGAGAGACAAAAGCCAAGACTAATGATAGACGATATAAGAGTGGACGAAGAAAGCAGAAAGACTGATGCTAGATGATAGAGGAGTGGATGGACAAAGCAGAATGACCGATGATAGACAATAGAAGAGCAAAGTGGACAATGAAGATCGATGATGGAACCCCGGGGGCAGATCAAATGATCGACCTTGCCTACGTGAAATAGCAGGGGCAACGTAGTTCAACAAGACCAAAGGAAAACAATGGATAAAGGATGATAAGATGATAGGATAAGTGGATAAAAAGATGGGACTGATACGACAAGATAGGATAGACCTGTTGGATTGGATAGGATGATGACGATCACATAAAGCTCAGGGATGGGATAGTTATCCAAAGCATTAAAATGACTTGGGAGGATGATATGATAGATAGGTGAGTGATGAAAAGTGATAGGGGATTGGAAAGATGTGCAAGAGAAGCAGGGATGATGATGATGAGATAAATGGCATTGGGTTGCATGGGGGGAGGCCTATAGCCAGATACCAATGACAAGGGATTGTGAGATGGGATGAGGATAAAGATGAAAGAATGGATAGAGATATAGGGATGGGGGATGGGAGGGATTGTTTGGATGGATGGGAATATAAGGATTGAGAGATGAAAGAGATGCTAGGATAGATGGATACGAAGATAAGGATGGGGAGATGGAAGGGATGTTGTGATAGATGGATAGGGACAGAAGGATTGGGAGATGAAAGGAATGCTAGAATAGATGGATACGAAGATAAGGATGGGGAGATGGAAGGGATGCTATGATAGATGGATAGGGAGATGAAGGGATGTTAGGATAGATGATGTCTCCAAGGACTATGTCACAAAGGAAGCAGATGCCCCCACTCTAGATATGTCATATATGAGGAGGCATGAGGGATAAAAGACAAGTGGATGGGAAGATAAAGGAGATAACTAGATGAGGATAGGATGGGTGACCAAGGAATACAATAGATCATGGATGAAGGGAATGTATACCAAGAGGTGTCCACAGCATGCATAGATAGGTGCCCCTATTTTGATCAAGATCACAAGAAGGATGGAGGGATGGGAGATAAATGGGATATGATGGTAGGATGCGGAAGATAGGTGGGATGGGGATTTATGAAGAGGACGGATAATAGGAAAGACGGATGCATAGCTGGAATCATAGTAGATGGAGGGAATGCATATCAGGAAGTTGCCCACAAGTGCAGATGGGGATTTACGCATGACACTGTTTGCCAGGTTTTCATCATGGTATTTATCCAAGGCACTTGTTTGCCAAGTTTTCACCATTGGATGGATTATTTCTCTTTACTATTTTATTTATTTTTTGATTTTGATTTTGATTTTTTTGATTTATTTATTTATTTATTTTTTTGGATTTTTGACTTTTTAGATGTCATGCAGAAGGAGATGGGTAAGGATAAGGAAGTGGATAAGTAGATTTAGAAGACATGTGATAAGGATCAAGGTGTTAAGAGCCCATGTTTGAAGTGACTGTTGGATGTTGGTACAACCTTATTAGGATAAATGGATTATGCATGAGGATGAATTAGAGGGATTTGATGGGGTTGATACATGGGATAATGGATGGGATGCTAGAAAGGGTATGTATAGAATGATGGGGTGGATATGTGATGGGGAGATGTGTTTAGGACCAACATTGGCACATGTGGTGGTGGATGTGAAAAGATAATAGGATTAAGGGATGGAGAATGTGGGGATAATGGAGGAGATGGAATGGTGAAATTTGGGACATAAGGACCCAAAACAGACTTAGGAGATGAAAGGGGTGTATGATTAGCTTTTGGATTAGCGACTTTGGATGTTCTTATAGATTTTTCATGTGATGGCATTACATCTTTTTTCTTTGGGATCCACATGGTTTTGATCTTTGCTTTGATGGGTCTTTGTGGCCTATGGATTTGATGTAGATTTAGATTTTTCTTTTCTTCACCATGTCATTTGGAGGGGACATGGGGAGCCTTAGATTCATGTGGATGTTTGGATTTATGCATTTTTTCTTTAACATCCAAAGTGTTTTTAGTAGCAATGGGATGGGTTTGAGGAGATGGATGATGTGGAGTGATGGAGGTAGGAGTATGGGGATTATGTGTAGATGGAGAATGTTTAGGTAAGCGCCTTTGTTGATCCTAATTATAGGATATGTGAGAGGGATTTTTATGATGGATGAGATGGATAGGTGTTGGACGGATAAAAGGATGAGACGGAGGAGGTGATCTTGGGATATATGGATCGAAAGTAGTCATAGTGGGTGGAGGGACATAAGAACCCAAGATGGATGGAGTAGATGAAGGGTGGGAGATGGTGGATGGAGGGATGTAAGGACCCAAAATGGATGGAGTAGATGAAGGAGAAATATGGACGATTGTTTTGAGGCAATACGATAGAGGAGGAGGGATGGCATCATATGGTCTGGTGGAGCGATGGGAAGAGCTGGCATTTCTTTTGGAAAAGGCTCGTTGAGGACGTCTAGAGGTTGTACCAACATTTTTGGATTGTGAGTCATGAGTAGTACATCCAAGACCTTGCGGATACAAATGTTCTTTAGCTTGGATGGGCTCTATCATACCTTGCTCATGAAGGCCTAAACCTTTTCCTTGATAGTTCATTCTCTTGAGTATTCGATCTAGGACAGGATTTTTGTTATTCTGGAAGAATGATGCGAGTTCATTATTAGGTGGAAGAGGAGGGTTGGTGTATATGCTTTGTTTTTCTTCTGCGAGGAGACCACCATGGAGGAATGTGAGAGGACCAAGGGGATATGTAAGTGGTGTGGGGATAACATTTTTAGGCGATGATGGGGGATCATGAGAAGGAGATGATGGGATAGCAACATTAGGAGAGGGAGTAGGGGCCATGATAGGATCTAGATTTGTGGTAGTAGGCTCATGCGATGGAGATGGAGAAGTGGAGACAAGGGGATCATGGGGTGGAATGGATGGGGGACTGTGATCTTGAGGTGGACTAGATAGGATGGTAGGATCTTGATCTAGAGAAGGGGATATGTTGGCATGCTTTGGATTAGAATCTTGGCATGATGCATCTTGTGTGGATGGAAGGATGACCGAGTGTTGGAGAGACTCTTCAAGTTGGGGAGATGGAAGGATGGAGGATTCGATGCAGTCATCAGAATGGATTTGGGTGTCATCGATGGGTTCAATGACTCTTGGAGTAGGAGGTGGATGTTCAATGGATTCAGTAGATGTGATGGTAAGGGATGGGGACTTAATGGATTCAGAGGATGTGATGGTAGGAGATGGGGGCTCAGTGGATTCAGAGGATGTGATGGAAGGGGATGTGATGGGTTTGATGGTTTGAGTGGTGCTAGGGGTGGTACCATCAATGATAGGTGTTGGGTGGAGAAGGGTCTCATCTCTAATGATCGTGGATGATGGGTTGGGATGGCATGATTCCATAACTTCAAGGTGTGGAGTGGGAGATGTCTTCTTTGTTATAATTCCTTGGAGAACTTCTGGAGTGAAGAACTTGAATGCTCTAGGCTGAGATGGCATGGTAGGCGTGGATGAAGGATTATGGATTGGTGGACTAGGATTAAATGGGGGAATGGGATTGGATGCAAGACTTGGAATATATGGGTGAATGGGATTGGATGCAAGACTTGGAATAGATGGGGGAATGTGATTGGATGCAAGACTTGGAATAGATCAGGGACATGAGGATGTAGGTGGTGGATGGAGATATTGAACTGCGGATGTGGGATTAGGATAAGTTGATGTGGATGTTGGATTAGGATACAAAGGTACGAATGTAGGATTAGAGTGAGCAGATTGGCATGGAAGATTAGGGTAGTGGGTATATGCAGATGGAGGATTTAGATAGGAGGATGTGGATGGGGGATTAGGATAGGGGTATTGAGATGGTAGACTAGGATAAGAGGATGCGGGTGTTGGATAAGAGAATGATGTAGATGAAGGGTATGATGGATATCCCTTGCCAAAGGTAGCATAAGCAATATGATTAGGCATGGATGAAGACATAACGGGATAACCCGAAAGGGTGATTGGATTTTGGAAAGTGGGTGGAGAAAGCTTACTAGATATGATAGTGTCAAGGGGATCTATGTCATATACCTCTTGATCGACAAGACTTTCGTTATTGTCGTCAACGTAATTAGGGCTTCCCTTGACCACTATTGATAGAGGATAAGGACTCATGATGGTGAATGGATAAAGAGGATGGATACAAGATTTTGGATGGGAACGGATTAAAGCTCAAATCGGGATTTTGGTCAAGCTCAGATCAGGATTGGACAAAAGCTTAGATTAGGATGATTGGATGATGCGATGGGATTGATTTTGATTTTGATGGGATTCGGTAGACGGATGATTGGATCGGGTAGATGATTTGATGAATTTGATTAAAGTACTAGATTAATTTGATTGGATAGGATCAAATGATTAGATGATGTTGATTGGATAATTGTGATTGGATGAACTTGATAGGATTGGTGTGCTTGGATTGATTAGATGATTATATGCATTTGATTAGAGGAATGGATTGGTTTGATTAGATAGGAAGAAAAAAAAGGTACCACTAGATAGAGCTCAAAAAATTAAACAATTTTGGTTTTTGGACGAAGTTGATTCGATGTACAGTTTGTAAATGATGGCCCTGGGAAGTTATGGGCATGTCCACCCCATGATGCGAGGCGTGGCCACCCCGGGATGGTCAAATTATTGATAGGAGAAAATGAAAGACACCACTAGATAGAGCTTGAAAAAATAAGCAACTTTGGTTTTTGGACAAAGTCGATTCGATGTACGGTTTGTAAATGATGGCCCTAGGAAGTTAAAGGGGCGTATTCAACTTTCTACGGTAAAATCAGGGGCATAGTCAACTTTCTGCAGCAAATCAGGGGCGTGGTCAGCTTTCTATAGTAAATTAGGGGCGTAGTTAGCTTTTTGTAGTAAATCAAGGGCGTAGCCACCTTTCTGCAGTAAATCAGGGGCACTTCCGCCTTTCTGCAATAAAACAGGGGCGCTTCCACCTTTCTGCGGTAAATCAGGGGCGCTTCCGCCTTTCTGCGATAAAACAGAGGGCGCTACCGCCTTTCTACGGTAAAACAGAGGGCGCTGCCACCTTTTTGCAGTAAAACAGAGCTTGGTTTTGATGGAAATGGCTATGGAAATGACTCAAAATGATAAAATAAGGTCAATGTATCAAAGATTTCACGGGTTTTTCATAAGAGAACACTTCAAGCAAGCACAATCCTATGATTAATAATAAGGGTATGGTCAGGAAAGGTCTTAATCTAGAATGCACAAGGATTCTAGGAAGTCCTCGATATACTCTTGGTATGTGAGGCACAACCGTGAACACCAGTCCGTCACAAGCGTGAGTCGGGAACCCCAACGAGATATTGAAAGGCTCGGACCAACTCTTCACGTCTATCTAGGTATCACCCTAGCTTCGACGCTCCGCCAATTACGACATGACTAGATTGGGGTACAACTTTTATTCTCCCCCCTTTATATACCCCACCGGTACGCATGGTTGGAATCATCCCTTGGGGTAATGAAATCCCCAAGCAGGTCCCACTAAAAAGAAGACACTAGCCGTTTCCAACTACTCCCCAGGCTCACACGAAGTGCAAGAGGAAAGTGAAAACAAATTAATGCCCCCTTGGGTGACACAATAATAGACAAGCACAATAAGCAATAAAGGTTATTTCCCCCTAATTAGACTATGTGCAAACAACAAGGATAATTTTTCAAAAATTTGATCAAATAGATGGCCTTGCAAGCAAATGTTAGCTATCTTATCCTTCGTTCTTGGTTGATTATGCCATAATATGCTTCCAAACTACGCTATTTTGGGGCATAGCCGCCTTTCGGTGGTAAAATTAGGGGCGCTTCCACCTTTCTACAGTAAAACAGGGGCGCTTCCACCTTTCTACAGTAAAATAGGGGCGCTTCCGCCTTTCTGCAAACAAAACAAGGGTGCTTCTGCCTTTCTGTAGCAAATTAGGGGCGCTTCCGCCTCTCTGCAGTAAAACATGGGGCGCTTCCCCCTTTCTGCAGCAAAATGTTAGAGGAAAAGAGTCTTTCATAAATAAAATGGCGTATCCGCCCCTCTGCAAGAAACTTTATCAAATTTTTGAAAAAGAAAAGTTGTATGCCCTATTGCAAGAAAGTGTTAGAAAAGATCTTCTAAGCAAAATGCAGTATACGCCTAATTGCAGCAAACTGTTAGTAAAAATCAAATTTTCAGATATAGGGCATCATCGCCTTTCCGCAGTAGACAAGAGGGCACTTCCGCCTTTCTGTGGTAAAACAGAGGGCGCTTCCACCTTTCTGCAGTAAAACAGAGGGTGCTTCCACCTTTCTGTAGTAAAATAGAGGGCGCTTCCGCCTTTCTGCGACCTTTTTCTGTAAAATACTTAGCAAAAATGAAGGTTAAATGCAAGAACCCATTTGTGGGTCCCACCGAGCGTGTTAGAAATGTGTACCTTGGAATTTTACCCTATTCTAATATGCAAAATAACTAAGAATGCAAGTGGAAAAAACACTAAGAACACTTCAATGATTAGCTTAAAGAGTGATAAAACAAGGAAAATAGATGAAATAAAATGCAAATCGATTATACCTTCCTTGCTGTTGAAGACTCCTTGGTTGGCCCTTGATTTAGATGAATTTGTATGCTCCTTGGATGGCTTTTTGGTGTAGCTAGATGCAAGACTGAATATGCAAAATGATCAAAGTGGGTGGCTAAATGATAGTGAATGCTTGAAAATGCAAATTGATAGTATAAGGTTACTCAAATGTAAAAGTGTTGAAAATACCCTTGAGGAGGGGGTATTTATAGAAGAATTTGAATTCTCTAGAGAATTCAACAGTTGAGATTCATCCAACAAGGTCAAGATGAAGGGCTATGGTGAGTTGAGAACCCACAAGCCCTCACATCTTGACATGTGGATGGTGAAGTGGCTAAGAGGAGATGAGGTGTAAGTGAGGTGGAAGAGAAGTACATGATGTGGAGGAAGTACAAGTACCTTGCAAGTATATTGGGAGATGGGAAGAATTTTGGGTGAATAAAAATGAATTTTAAATTCACAATGATTGGAAGAATCTAGTGGATAAGACAATGTTCCCAAAAGGTGGGAGTTTGTCACATGTGACTTGATGTGACAAGTCAAAGATTCTAGAAGATGCATGGGAAAAGGATTCTTGGAGGAATAAAAAGGAATTAAAAATTCCTTGGGGGATGGAGAGAGTTGAACAATGTATTAATTAAAATTAATTAATCAGTAATTAGAAGATAAATGAGGATTAGAAGCCAACTTGCAAAAGTTGGAGGATGTGACACATTCTAATCAAGGATTAGGCATGTGCACATCCCTAATGAAGAAATTAGGAGATGGATTATGATTAGATGAAAATGACACATGTGAGGAATTAAATAAATGTATTATTTATTTAATTTATTTGATGAAAGGAGGATTAAAGAGGGTAAAGTATTTAATTATTAATTAAATACCTTAGGGATTTGGCAGAATTAAATGTATTAATTAAATAATAGTAATATTATTTAATTAACTTAGATAAGAGGATGTTTAGACAAAAAGTGATAAATTTGGATAAATTAAGTGTCCAAATTTGGATGTCTACAAAAACAATAAATCAAAATCTTTCTACTTTTTAAAATCTTATCTCATCTCGTTGTATTTCTTCTTTTGTCAAAAAATCAAATCCTTATCGAATTTTATCAAATATTATCTCCGTCCATATCAAGGTTCTATAAATACAGCCTCTCACAATCCATTTAGGAGGGTTGATTCTTAAGTATCCTCACTCTGTCAAAATCATTCTTCAGTCTTCCATCTGTCTCTATGATTCTCCATTTGTCATTTTCATCAGGTCGTTATGTTGTTGAATTGAGCAACCAACATTCTTCCATTATCAATCCTTCAAAATCTCGCATTCTCATGTAGGTGGAGAAGAGCAATGGAGATAAATTGAATTTAGCATGGATTTGGGTTTGCATTCATTTGTTATTGTGATTTTCATGCTTGCTCGTACTCTATTGTGCTAGTTAGGATTTGATATATTTCTATTTTAGTTTTATATCTGATTTTCTCCTAATTATAGTATGCATTGAATAGTCATGATTACCATTATGAAGAATATGTGCATTAAATAGGACATATGGCATGAGTAGATTGGGACATAGAAAAGGAATTGAGCTCACTACCACCACATGTGATGTTTGGTTAGTGGAGACTTGCATTTGAATCCACATTGGACATCTATAAAGATCATGCACTTGTAGAATAGAATAATTTCAACCCACTAGGATGATTTCAAAGCTTAGACATGAGGCACTCAAGGATAAACCACATGACCAAATATATGAAATGTAAACATTTTACATATGTAGCTAAATGAGATCAAGCTATATAATATACAAGGCCACTTGAGTGCATGAAGTGGAAGGTTGTACAATAGCCAAATAGGAAATGTGCACTCTCAAATTATATGTTGTGCACTACTAATTAGTGTGACATATAACAAAAATGAATAGTGGTAGGTGATAGGGTAGGCACAATGATTTGAAGGAGCGGACAAGAAATTAGGGGATAAGATAGATTCAATAGCCTGAACCAAACTACCGACCATAAAATAAAAAAAGATGCAAATTGCAATAGATTCATAAGAAATGAAAAAATGGCCACAAGAACACAAACAAAAAAGCATATAAACAAGGTTTTGTTTCATTAGCAGCTCATAAAAATAGTAGCTATAGATTTGTCTACATAGTAATAGCAGCATAATAGACCAAAATGGAACCAAAAAAAATGCCTTAAATTGTCAGTAAACATCATGATTATTGCCAGATATCTGACAAATTACATACCAGGGCACTGAGAAGATTAAAGCATATGTGTCTAAGCAACTAAATTTTTAAATAATTATCAAGCTCTGTTTGCAACTGTTATAGTTGCTTAAGATGAGCCCTAGAGTTTACCACAAAACAATGACATGAAACTGAATAATATCTAGCAGAGATTTAAGTACTGTAGAATTTGGGGCTACGTACCTGCTCATTAATAAATCCTTGAAGTTTTTAGACGCTTACATTGGATTAGGAAAGGATGGTTAAGATTGAAGGAATTCAATATTTATACACATGAATTTGGGTTTTCGAATCAGTCTCTCTAAGCTTTTCTCTGGATGGTAAAACCCAAATTCAAAAGCAATCTCATTCTTAGTATTATGAACATCAGATGATAATTCATAATATCACAAGAAACGCATCAGCCAGTACCCACATAATACTTTCAATCAGAAAGAATCAAATGGCATAAACATAATGCATTAGAGCAATGAATCCAATGTCATACATATGGTTTAAATAAAGAGTTAAAGTTGGAGTTGAAGATCAATTAGTTGCAACATATTGAAGATGAAGGTCTTCAACCCTAAACAAATAGGAAAAGTGCAAGTTGGTGTCCCATCTTCACCTCCTAGCCTGTGTCTAATCCTTCCATTTAGATTTCCAGCCCTGACAATACAACAATACCCAAAGAATGAAATGCAATCAATTATTCAAACCAAACACTGCCATTTCTCATCTCCAACAATTATTCAAACCCAACAGAAAGCAATTGCTAAAGTTGAGTATTTTGGCGCTAGCAATAGGCCAACCTCTTACCTTGTCAACCATGAAGCCAGAACTTGTAGTGAATTTGGCACAAAAGTCATTAGGTGGATTGTAGGTTACCCCCACTTGTTATTATGCTACATACCTGCTTATTTATCAGCTCCATGAATTTTATCGATTCAAAATTGTAGATAGACAGAGAGAGAGGGGCTAGATACAATAAAGATTGAAACAACCAAGGAATTCAACCTCAGTTTGTATGTTCCATATATCTGAGAGGAGATCCAAGGTTGAAATCTATCACAACTTAAATCCAATTCCACACCACAGACAAGAAATCAAGAAAAGGGAAAAGATAAAGATATTTTTATTCTTATGGGAAGTGGAATGACAGGGCAAAAACAGGGAAAGAAGAACTTGGTGTGGCAAGAAAATGCAAAGGAAAACAGAGCTGAGCCATGCATGAATATGGCTTCTACAAGAATTGAGAAAATTCTATCGGAACAAAAATGGTATGAAACCATTACTTGAGATTGGGCAGCACTATGATAAGTTTAGTTTTAATGAAATTCATTTTTTTTTCAATTATCACATTTTGGACATATTATGAATAAATAACCATAATGTTGTAAATTTATTCACTTGGTGACTTGTAATAAATTATTTTGTACTTGACCTTTTCTTTTTAACATTCTAAAACGGATTAAACTACTTAATGATGGAGGCCCATTTATAATGATGTTCCACATCTTTTGAGGATTTTCACCTGACATGAGTGAGACTGGGGTGGAACTTCAACCCTCTGAATGCTCAGGGAACTTCTTACTAGTGCCAGGTAGAAGAGCAGTTTTCATTTGTGCCAGTTAACAAGTGAAAATTTCCATTTAAGTAAACTACTCTTCTACCTGGCACTAGTAAGAAGTTCCCTGAATGCTCAGGGAACTTCTTACTAGTGCTAGGTAGAAGAGCAGTTTTCATTTGTGCCAGTTAACAAGTGAAAATTTCCATTTGAGTTCAAATATCTGACCTTGACGAATAAGATGTCTAGAGAAGAAGAAATTCTAGGTTGATATATGTATCAGGCTAAATAGCAGGAATAAAGAATGAATGAATTCATCATCAGTTTTCATGTACGTTTTAATATTTTACCATAAGTCTATATGCAAAGTGGAAGAATATATGATATTAATCTTGTATGAAAAACCTCGTTCCATTTTGATTTCACTTGTTATGACAATATGTGATTAATAGTTTCCACTGTAGCCTATGACGAGTGGAGAATTATCCATTTAAGAAAATTATGAATTTTCGCCTACAGCTACAATGATCTCTGCTTTCCCTTATCTTCAGTGAGAATTAAAGGTTTCACAGAACAATATAATGATATAAGAAAAGACAAGTGGCTTAGATTAATAATGAACCAGTGTTGAAGGAGACTTATTCCTTGAAGAAGTGTTATAGAGTTATCATTATAATAAATTCAGAGATGTTTATTTCAAATACTCTTCCTAGGGGACAAGTCTGAAATAAAAAAGGAACAAGGTTTTTCATGCAAGCTTATTATCATATATTCTTCCACTCTGCATATAGACTTATGGTAATTTTAAGAAAAAGATATTAAACAGTACATGAAAACTGATGATGAATTAATTCATTCTAGTCCTAAATTTAAGTAATGGTAAAACTGCCTCAATTTTTTCTGTAGTCCTATAATGATAACCACTGTACAACTGGTTGACATAAACTATAGGTGTACAATATGTAAGAGCTAAGAGATTGTTGATGAAAAACATAGTAATAGCCGTAAACTGATTTCTAGAGAAGATGCTTTGGTCATGGGGCAGAGAATAAGGTAACACATGCTGTACATGAGAAGAGCAATAGACTAACATAAATATTGTGCAAAACAAATGACTGAAGCCATAATAGCACATTAAAAATAGTGGGTTCATGACATTGATAAGAGGGATGAATAGAAATAATTTAAGAACCAAACCTATTGCTCAACTTATAAAATTGAGAATAAGCTAATGAATGGTACCCACCATAGTTATGAGCTTCAAAACAATTGATTTGTCTGGGAGGTAAATACAAATTTGGAAATACAAAATTTTCAAATAAAGAGTAAAATTTCCATTGTAATTGAAGATTCCGGACTAAAGCGGACAAATCTAACCAGTCCAAAAAATGCAGATCCTGCTGGATTTGATTCAAAAAGCCTGAATTTGGTAACTAAGGTACCCAACATTTGAAGTCAAAAAGCATAAGTGACCCTAGCATATAAATGTTAGTTCTAACTTCCAAGGGAATCTAACATTCTTATGGCCTTCATGAAATAACTCCTTTTAAAACATAAAAGAATGATTATAAAATGTAACTGATCCAGAGGGGATCAACACAGTTTGTTTTTAAGAAGCTACAGAAAAGGACAGTGGCAGATTTAGAGTCAGCAAAATAGCAGTAAGTCACTTTTCCTTTAGTAGAAGACATACTAAGATCAACCAGGAATCATGGACATGCAAAAAGACTTGTGAGAAATATGAGTGATAATTTGTTGGCTAGGATATCTCATCATAGGAAACTCTTATGTTGAGAAAATGAGTATGACCATTTGGAATGGAAGAAATCAAGTAGAATTTGTAAAATTGAATATCATTTGGAAGGTTAGATTTACAAGAAACTTAAACCTATAGACGCCCAAACACAAATAGCTGATGAGAATGTAATATTGTAATATACAATAAAATTTCTTTATAAACACTTTTGAGTGCTTTCATTAAAGAATATAACATTGAGCTTCAAGAGCCTCGTACTAGAACAATAGGATCCATGATATAAATCATATCCCTAAATTTAAAATCCCTTCAAAATGTTCCATTTAGCCTCATACTAGCAGAATGGAATAAATACTTTTAGAAAAGTAAAATCAATTATTTATATATATTCTTATTTGAAATTTTATACGATGATTAATCATGATTAGAACTAGAAGTTTCTACTAGAATTAAGTTTTAGTCATTTTCTCAATTGTCAATACATTATATAGCCTTGAATATTGCTTTAAAAGTTTTTTAAAATGATATACATGGAATTTTTTTAGTAAAAATAAACAATTTTCAAAACAAAAAAGACAACCTATTAAGAGTGAAAATTTGAAAGACAGAAAAATAATGTTCCACAATGAATAACAAAGTTTGGCTTTTTATTTTTTCCTAAGCAAGTGTTTTAGATGGCAATATTGAGAAAAGTTGGCTTGTTTTGGCCTTTATAAAGTTTCAATGGGTCACCACTATACATAATTCTTTGATCTTTGGTACACACTTGAGGATGGTCATAGTTGGAACCACTAAAATTTTAAAAGGTATTTTCAGAGAACTTGTGAGCAGTTTTTTAGCCAGTTTTAGTTAGCTATACTTCAACGTTGTGGATTGGGGGTTTCAACCATTTACAGTTTACCATCTTGCTTTATCTATTTTCTTTTGCTTTTATATTTCTGTGTCCAGTTACTTCCATATACTAGGAACTTCTACACTAATTCCTCTCTATCTGAGTAAACAAATATTTTAAGTTTATGAGTAAACCTAATCTAATTTGCTTGAGAATTAAATTTAAGCAATTCTATGTGTCCAGTTACTTCCATATACTAGGAACTTCTACACTAATTCCTCTCTATCTGAGTAAACAAATATTTTAGGTTTATGAGTAAACCTAATCTAATTTGCTTGAGAATTAAATTTAAGCAATTCTAAAGGGAATTAAAAAAAAGATGCCCAAAAACTTCAATAAAATAGCTAGAGGATTTCATGAAGAATAATAATTCAAGCATAATGACAATAATTTAAGATTAAACATGAATAACTAAAAACATAATAATTTAGACTAAAATAGGACAAGGAAATTCTAATAATGATGGAGAATTGAAAATTATATTTAAACAAAAAAAAATAGCAACTTAGATTTTAAAATTAATAGATTAAACTCATTTTAAAACAAAATTAACAATTACCTAGAGATTTTTATGAGAACAAGACAAGGAAATTGTACTAGTTACAGAAATTTTCCAAAACAACAACTCAAGAATTTCAAAATGGTTTCTGCTTCCCAAACATCAGAAAACCCTAAAGTAGCAGATGGTGTGGCCATGAAGGATCTGGATCTAGGTCTGGCTTGACAAGCTCTACAAATGGGGCTTCAAATATCGAAAGTGGTCTATCTTCCATTGCCCGATCAAAGTGGGATCCCACTCTAGAGATGCCCAAGGCACTGGTGGCCCCAATTATTCCTTTCCAAGATTGTTTGGAAGGACTTATTCAAGGAGAATCTGCTTTGAACTGTTCTAAAAATGAACACCCACCTAAAACAAAGCTTCTTCTTTAAGTTGAGGTGCATAAAAAGATTTAGAGTGATTGGGTGGGAAGTCTCAGGGCTCTCAGATGTGTCACCAAATAATGATTCCTCATCCAAGCATGCATCACATTCTTTTTTTGGGAAAAGAGTTGTTGTATGAAGAAAAACCCTCCATGTGAGATTTAATATGCAAGTTTAGTGCTTTGTGGCCTAGTCTTGCTTCTCTAAATTCCTAGCTTTCTACTTCATGGACTGCCAAATTAAAATATTTAATAGAAGTATACTCATGTGCTCAAGGATTTTTTTAGCTGCTATATGAATCACCAGAAGAGAGGTCTTTTATTTTGACAAATAGACCCTCGTCTCAGGACAAGCATGTTTTAATGGTAAAGCCTTGGTCTCTAGGCTTCAACCCATTATTAGAATTGTTTTCTATTGTGCTAGTATAGATCTATTTGCCTAATCTTCTATTGCAATTGTGATAGGTCGAAATAGAGTGTTGGAAATCAAGAAACAACTAAAAGAGTGCAAATAAACAACTTAAAACAACCTACACTTCAAGATTAGCCTAAGTTGGAAACAATGCAAGACAAAGCAACGAAATGGAACTTTATACCTTGCGTTGAGTCGATCCTTTGGTTGGCCCTTCGATCTTTGACGTGTATGCTCCTTGGATGGCAAGATGCAAGCTAGATGAGGATGTGAAGATGGATGCAAGTGGATGAAAATGTGAAAATGGCTAAGTAGAGGTTGAGAAACAAAACTGCAAGAGTTTGGCTAGCACAAAATGATCTCCCCAAAATGAGAGAAAAGAGGGGGTATTTATAGGATTTTTGGGAAATCCTAGGGGAAATGGACGGTCAAGATTGATCCACCAAATATCAAGATGTAGGGCTGAGGTGAGTTGAGAACTCACAAGCCCTCACATCTTGACATGTGGCATGTGAGAAATTATGGAAGATGTGACCTTAATGATGATTAAGGGTGTGCACATGCTAACCCTTGTTAATTAGAAGAAGATGAAGTAATTAAAATGGATTAGGGACCAACTTGCAAAAGTTGGAGGATGTCACCATGAGAGAGAAAAGATGAATTAAAAAATGAATTTTAATTCAAAAGGGGAATATGACTAGATTAAATAAAAGGGCATATTTATTTAATTTAGAGGAGGAAGAGGGGCAAAGTATTAAATTAAATACTTTAGGACTTTTGTGCAAGATGCAAGGTATTAATTAAACAATTGGCTTAATTAATATTGACAGAGGGGGTGAGCAACCAGATGAATAAGGAGATGCATTTGATCATATGGAAGTGATCAAAATTGGACGTCTACATTTTGCCCCTCTTCGAAAGACTATTAGAATAATAGGATTTCGAAGAAAAACAGGATGCAGATGACTCTATAAAGGAAGAGACCAGAAAAAGAGATGCCCCAACATGTGGGAACGCGCGTGAGCTGCCCTGAACGGAGGGAATGCAGAGAGGATGCCCCAGTCAGGGAAAGGTAGGGTTAGAGCGACGGGTTAGGAGGGAATGGTAGGGTATGCCCCCTCGAGAAGGGGGACGGGGGAGGAAAAGGGAGCCCCGGTCAACTTCTCGAAAGTATGGAGTGGTACGTGTTGTTGGAAAGAGCACAGAAAAATGAGAAGAATGGCGCTTGAACGGAGTCAATCGGATATACGGTGTGCAACTGGCGGCCCCAGGAAGAAAGAGCTTGGATGAATTAATCGGCGGAATTTTTTGGTTAAAAAAAAGAAAAAAAGACCATGAGGTGAAAAAGTGAAAAGGGGATAAAAGGTAATTGTGGACTTACCTTGGGCCCATTGTGACAGCTGGCAAGTGGAGAAAGAGGAGAGAGAGAGAGAGAGAGAGACGAGGAGGCGAGAGAGAGCGGACATCACGCCGGAGTACGACAGTGACGTCATTCACCGGGCGGACGAGAGACGGATATTTTTCACCCATTGCGCCGTACCCCGCCAGGTTAGCCTACAACCGAACTTTGTGTTTTTTTAGTCATTTTTTTGCACGCGGTTTTGAAAACAAA
>VDFB02000003.1:481220505-481272440 GCA_007258455.2 Sequoia sempervirens | reverse complement strand
CTTTATGCAGCTATATGAGATGATTCATGATGTGATTCCACATGTATATATATATATACACATGTTTATATGGATGACTTATGTTTTATGCTTTATATTTTTATGGATGGATGATTTATGATTGATGCAAACGTGTTTATGATTTATGATGTATGGATGCACATGTTTATATGATTTTTGATGGATGGACGATTTATGCATGTTTATATGATTTATGATGCACATATGGATGGGCGATTTATGCATGTTTATATGATTTATGATGTATGATTTATGGATGCACATGTGGATGGGCGATTTATGCATGTTTATATGATTTATGATGTATGATTTATGAATGCACAAGTGGATGGGCGATTTATGCATGTTTATATGATTTATGATGTATGATATGTCAATAACGACCGTTATGAGGATGCGGGTAGGCGATAGGTGAATGGAAGATTGCATTTGCCAAAAACAACCATTAATATCTTGAGAGGAAGAGGACCGACACGAGGAATGAAGAACGAGAGTACTTGCACAATCGACATCATAAGTGGTGGTTATGATGGAAATGAAGGGTGCATGCAAAGTGGTGGAAATGCAGTGAAAATGAGATCTTGCCATCTTTGGAGCATTGATTTTTACTATAGCGTAAGGTACTAAGCACCTTGATATAGAAGACCAAGGCAAGTAAGTACTCTACGCATGAAACAAACACAGCAAACAATAAGGTTATCGCAGCACCCCGAGGTCACGATGACCTCGGTCGGGCCTGGTGCTGTAATAACCACAAACACACAAAGTTATCCCAGCGTAACACAAGATCCTAGAGATCTTGGTGGGTCCTACGAGGGATAACTCGAGAAGACAGCAGACAAAACAAACGATCAAGGTATGCCCCCATTTCAGCATGTCAAAGCACGCCATGGTATGGTGGACCAAGGTGACCTCGACAAGTGATGGGAAGGAACCTAAAATGATAAACAAAATTCGAAAACATCAAGAGATCATAATCAAGACAACAGGTCCTTTGCCATAGGATCAAGGTGGTGGATGGGATTGGTGAGGTCTGCTAGGAAGGACTCATCCTGTTGAGACCAAAGATGGATGCGAAATAAGATGACCCAGTTGACGTGGGATGTTGCCAAGGGACAAGATCTTGTAACACAAGGGAATTTTGTTTGTTAAGGACCGGTTAGATGTGGGCATAACTTGATAGCGAAGCTCAAAAGACCAACATAACCTACAGACCTAGGGGCTCGGGGGCCGATCATAGATTAGCCTTGCCTACGTGAAAGCGCAGAGCCCTCGTAGTTCCGGAAAAGACCATGGATAAAGCGGAAAGAAGACTAATGGTGACCGATGATGATGGACAAATGCCCCGGGGGTGAATCAAGTGATCAACCTTGCCTACGTGACAGCGCAGGGACAACGTAGTTTGACTGGTAGACATGACGGGATGGGACCTAGGTGAGGACCGACGCGATGGGTGACCCTACCTGATGACACAAATGTGAATGACGTAAGCTCAGAGTGGGATACTGAAAAGCTCAGGAATGGGGGATAGGATAGATGGGTCATCCAATGCTCAATTCAATATTTACCAAGCAGCCTAGGATGAGATGGGTAAGGACAACGGTGCGGATGAAGGCGTAAAATAACTAGGATGTCAGGTAGAGAATGATTAAGCCCTCTATGGATGATGCCTGTTACCAAGTTTTCACCATCCATACTTATCCAAGGCGCCACCAAGAGGTGGTTTTCACCATAGGACGAATTTATTTCTCTTGACTATTTTTGACTTTTTGATTTTTTTTGATTTTTTTTTTTGATTTTTTGATTTTTTGACCAGGTGGGGTAACCGAGCAGACTTAGGCATAGAATTTTTTCAAATGCATGACATTGATAGGCTCGTCCAGGGGGTCTCCTTCAAGAGTAGTCAACCTGTATGCCCCAGATCCATACTTAGCAGCTATGATATAGGGCCCCAACCAGTTGGCCTCAAATTTTCCTTTCTTGTCTCGGTCTTGCTAAGTACGTTGGTTCTCTTTAAGGATGAGTTCGCCCGCCTGGAATTGGCGAGGATGAACCTTCTTGTTGTAACTACGCTTGAGACGATTCTGATATGCTTGCAGATGATCGTAGGCCTTTATTCTGCGTTCGTCCAGTAACTCTAGCTGTGCAAGCCACGCAACACGAGCATCCTCTTCGCTGATAAGGTTCTTAAGAGAGATTCTCAATGATGGAAGTTCAACCTCGATTGGCAAGACGGCTTCAACACCAAACACCAAAGAGTAGGGGGTGGCGCCTGTGGGGGTGCGGATGGATGTGCGATATGCCCAAAGGGCAGGATGAATGTGGAGGTGCCAATCTTGGCCAGTGTTATTGAAACCCTTTTTGAGAATACGGATGAGGGTTTTGTTGGTCGCTTCGGCCTGCCCATTACCCTGGGGGTAATATGGTGTTGACCAACGGTGCTGAATATGGAAGGTTTCGCATAGATGTTTCATGGCTTGGTTCTTGAATGGTTTCCCATTGTCGGAAATGATGGTGGATGGGATACCATATCTACAGAGAATATGGTAAAGGATGAATTTGGAGATCTGAATGCTGATGATTTGTGAGAGGGGCATTACCTCTACCCACTTGGTAAAATACTCAGTTGCGGTGATGATGAATGTATGGCTGTCGGATGATGGTGGGTGAATCTTGCCAATCAAGTCAAAACCCCATTGAGAAAACGGCCATGGTGCCAGGAGGGGCTGAAGATCCTGCGCTGGAGCATGGATTAAATCTGCGTGTTGCTGGCATGGAAGACACTTTTTCACAAACTCACAAGCATCATGTTCCAACGTAGGCCAATAATATCCAGCCCGTAGAATCCTCTTGGCCAAAGCCATACCATTTGAATGTGCCCCACAAACACCGCTATGTACCTCCGTTAGTGTCGCATGGGCTTCGGTCTCATTTAGACATCTGAGGAGGATTCCATCATACCCGCGACGATAAAGCGTATCACCGACGATGACATATCGAGAAGAGCGATGAATGAAGGATTTGCGTTGGTTACGTGAAAGGTTTGGGGGTATAACGTTATCACAGAGGTAGGTATAGATGTCTTGGTACCATGGGGAGGTGGGACCTACAATTTCACACACCATTTCAGTCTCAGGGATATCGTATGCTGGGATTAACAGTTGTTCTACAAGGAACTCACACTCTGTTCGATCCTTGGGCA
Source organism: Sequoia sempervirens (assembly GCA_007258455.2). Taxonomy (NCBI): domain Eukaryota; kingdom Viridiplantae; phylum Streptophyta; class Pinopsida; order Cupressales; family Cupressaceae; genus Sequoia; species Sequoia sempervirens. The sequence goes on along the minus strand of VDFB02000003.1, from coordinate 481,269,217 downwards.
TGTCCAGGAGGGAGCCGATAGTGGCCATCGCATTAGCTGCTTTGTTTCGTACCCTGGGAATCTGCTCAAATTGTATGGAGGTGAAGTATTTCTTGAAATCATCCACCATGCGCTTGTAGGGTAACAACTTATCATCCTTGGTCAGAAACTCATCATTAACTTGCCTAATGACTAGCAAGGAATCACCGAAGACTTTCAACTGAGTTATGTGCCACTGTTTGGCAATTTTGAGACCGGTGAGGAGAGCTTCGTATTCGGCCATGTTGTTGGTACATGGGAACGCTATCCTGAATGACTTGGGAATGTAGTCACCTTGAGGGGTAACTAATAAAATTCCTGCCCCCGATCCATTATGTGTATATGATCCATCGAAATACAGTGTCCACATGGGGGTTTCCTCAATTGAAAAGACTTCCTCATTAGGGAATTCCGTGATCAATGGGTGAGTGTCAACTAGAGGAGCTTCTGCCAACTGATCTGCAATTATCTGCCCCTTGATAGCCTTGCGATCTACGTATTCTATGTCACCTTAGTAGCATGACCCATTTGGCCATGCGGCTTGGCCAAAGTGGTTCTAGATAACGATATTTCAAAGGATCAATTTTAGCAATTAATTTGACTGGGTGACTGAGCATGTAATGGCGGAGTTTCTGTGTACTGAAGACTAGCGCAAGGCACGCTTTTTCCATAGGAGAGTAATTTAACTCATAGCCGACTAGTGTTCTGCTGATGTAGTAGACTGCCCTTTCTTTGAGTGACTCATCGTGCTGCGCCAATAATGCCCCCAGTGCGACTGAGGTAGCAGAGATATAAAGCAGGAGGGGTTTTCCTGGAATGGGCGGCATCAAAATTGGTGGATGAGCTAAGTATTCCTTGATTTTATCAAAACCCATTTGACACTGTGGGGTCCATCGGAAGGTGGAATATTTCTTCAGAAGATGGGTAAACAGCTGACATTTATCTGCGAGCTGGGCTATGAACCAACGGATAGACTGCATCTTTCCTTGGAGGCTCCTTAACTGCTTTAGATTGTGTGGAGGCGGCATGTCCAGAATAGCCTTTACTTTGGTAGGATCAACTTCAATACCTCTGCGGGAGACTATGAAACCCAGTAATTTCCCTGACGTGACCCCGAAGACACTTTTTTGGATTCAACCTCAACTTATAATGCTCTAACCTCTCAAATATCTTCTTTAGGATGGTCGGAGGTTCTGCTCGTGTTCTCGACTTCCCTAATAGGTCATCAACATAGTCTTCCATGATGATATGGATAAGGTCATGGAAGATGACCGTCATAGCTCTTTGATATGTTGCCCCCGCATTCTTGAGACCGAAGGGCATAACATTGTAATGTATTGCCCTAAGGGCCGTGGAAGGCGCTTTGTGTTGGTCTGTGCATTCGACCGGGTTATATCCGAGAATCCATCCATATGGACAACATCTCATGTCCTACTGTTAAGTCAACCAACATGTCAATATTAGGAAGAGGGAAGTCATCTTTTGGACAGGCTTTGTTGAGATCCCTGAAGTCCGTACAAACCCGGATGTCACCATTTGGTTTAGCGACCGGCACTATGTTGGAGATCCACTCGGAGTAGTCAATTGGTCTGATAAATCCTGCCTCCAGTAACTTCTCTAATTCCTTCTTAACTAACAATGCGACTTGCGGGTGCATCTTATGGAGTTTTTGCTTGACAGGTTTAGCGTCTGGGCGGATGTCTAGGTGATGGACCACCAAGGCGGGATCTAAGCCTGGCATGTCTGAGTATGACCAAGCAAAGTTAACAATTCCCTCTTGGAGTAGCTGTGCAAAGACCGGATACTCTTGTTCGGAGAGTGACTTGGCTACATAGGTGATCTTAGGATTTTCAGCAGTTCCCAAATTAATCTCTTGCGTCTCTTCAATCAGAACAGATGATCTGGCAGATAGCTGAGTTCCCATAAGGGGAAGATGAACATCTCCATCTTCTAGCGCCTCTTTGAGGTTTTCGCCATCAGATGCGTCCTTTATTTTTACTTTTTCAAGGTCATGAAGTGCCTCAGGGAGGTTTTCACTAGATGACCATTTGTTATTTTTCTTATTCTCATTTTTGCGACTGGAGTGTTCATCCTCCCCCAATCCCATGAGGTTAACATAGGTATCCGCAGACATACTGATAGGTGTGCTAGTTCGTAGGTCCCAATCAATGAGTTCAGGATGGCGGAGGGATAGGCTAATAGTGCAAACGGATAGGCATTCGAACATGGAAGATAGGTCGGCATGATCGACGTCATCGTACGCACGTATGATGGATTCCTCCTCGGGTATGTCTTCCAATAAGCCGTTGTCCACAACTACACTATTGGAAGCATTAGACGATGTTTCAGAGCCTTTTTGCTTTCTGTCATACCCAATGCCCACATTTCTTGGTAGTGGAGATGTATCAATGGGTTGTAACCGCCCTTGTTCTTGCTTTCCTAGGCCTCTGCCTTGATAGCTATGCTTTTCCACAAACTTTGTCGGCCAGGGGTACTTTTCTTGGAAGTATTCTTTGAGAGGAGTTTCTGGCTGAGGCTCTTCTCGGTAAACCCATTGGCTTATGTCTTCTTCGGGCGCATCTGTCTTGATACTTGGGGATACAAAAGTGGTAGTAGGGATGTTTTTGCCACGGAAGGTGACAGTCTTGTCCTCTTTTGGGGTAGCATGGGAAGGTTGACCATACTTGTGTGGTGATGGTGGCATGGTCGCTATATTGAGGGCAGTGTGCATTTCGTACTCGTCACACCCTTTGTCAATGATATGGACTTTTGTGAATGTAGGCTCAGTGGAAGATGGAGCGGTTATTACGGTGGATGGTGGATTAACGGGTGATGGCCGAGAAGCCCCCATTTCAACCCCAGGACAATAATGCAAATGGGGAAATGATGTTTCTAGGGCGCGGCAATATTCGAATGGTTGGGGATCGGCATAGATGGTGACCTCTTGTCCGTTGACTAGGAATTTGAGGCACTGATGGTAGGTGGAAGGCACGGCTTGCATGGAATGGAGCCATGGACGGCCGAGGAGGAGATTATATGGTAAGTCCAGATCAAGGACATGGCAGGTGATGTACTGAACTACCGGTTCCACTTGGATAGGAAGATTGATGATCCCTTCTGAATTTCTTTCTGCATTGTCATAAGCCTTGATTGTAATAACCTGGTTGCTTAGGTCCACTTGGGTATACCCCACCTGCTTTATGAATTTTAAAGTGCACAAGTTGAGGGTAGAGCCATTATCTACCAGGACCCTTTTTATTTTATGCCGAGCGACTACGACTTCAATATGTAAGGGGCGATTGTGATTAGCATCAATGTTGGGCATATCATCATGGCTGAAGTGTAGTTGGTGAGATGAAGCTAGGTGTCCTACCAAGGCTTGAAACTGTGTAGGATCCATATTATTAGGCACATGGGTTTCCTGTAGGGCTCTATTAAGGATTTCTTGATACACGGGGGAAGACTTGAGTAAATCCAAGATGGAGATATGTGCAGGGGTCTTTCCCAAGTGATCAAGGATATTGTACTGGGAAGTTACAGGAGTCGGTTGGGCAGGTGCAGAGGCTGCAGGAACGGTGATGCGGGCTCGTCGTGTGGTAACAACACATTGAGAGTCTTTAGCTTTGACATGTATCATGGATACACGAGGTTCTACCTGCTCAATGTAATGAATAATACCCTCGTAATTGAGGGGTACATTCTTGTAACTCACGTTATTTGTGCTGTTGTTTTGAGGATTACTGTTGGAAGTGCTCGGGCCTTGGTTATGGTTTGGAAAAGCGTTTTGGTAAATCTGCAACTGAGCATTGGACGACGGAGCTTGGTTAGGATCAACCTTGATGTCACCTCGATCGATGAGATCCTGGACGTAGTTTTTCAGACCCTGACACTTATTCAAAGATTGCCCTTTAATTTTGTGGAACTCACAATATTCATTTTCCCTAAACCATGCGGGCTTAGGTTTGGATTCGTCTAGTGGCTTGGTGATGGGGTACGTGATTGGATAGCTGATCTGCAACAGTTTATTGAAGACGACACTCAAGGGTTCTCCTAGTTGAGCATATTGGCGTTTAGGGTTCCCTTGGTTATTTTGATTGGACTGTTGGGGAGGACGGGGTGTCCCTTGTGGTACGGATATGGCATTAGGTACAGATTGTTGTTGTTTCTGGGATGCGTTGGCCACTTGGACATGTTTAGTATCAGTGACACCATCATTGACTGCATTCTTGTTCTTGTTCCAGAAACGTGGCTTGTCGTTGAATGTTCTTTCCCTATCTTGGTTATATATTTTGATGTGCCCCTTGGCAACAAGGGCACGCTCAAGGATGGGTCCTTTCTCCACCACCTCCGCAAAAGTGGTGACACAGTGTAATCGGAAGTTGTGAGCCATGTCAGGATGGGAATTCTCCACGAAGAGGGTGACCATGTCCTTTTCTTTCAAAGGAGTTTTCATTCGGCTTGCCAGGGCACGCCACCTCTGGAGGTAGCTAGTAAAAGTTTCCCCTTCACGTTGTTTCTCCTTGAGAAGATCTAGGGTATCAGTATCTTTCTCCAAGTTGAAGGAGAAGTAGGAGACAAACCTTTCTGACAAGTCCGCAAAAGATTTTATAGACCCCTTGTCGAGGGTCATGAACCACCCTAGTGCGTCACTCCCTAGACTTTGGGGGAATAGACGCAAGAGATAGTTGTCATTGTGGATCACTTCTTGACACTGGGAGTAAAACTCGCGTAGGTGGGCCTTAGGATCTTTGTTCCCCTTATATTTGTCAAATTTTGGCATCTCAAAATGCTTGGGGAAGGGAACCAATGAGATGGAGGGATCATACAGATAGGGACATATATCTTCAAACTTGAACGATTGCTTGCTAGTCCCTGCCTGGAGATCCTTTAGTGCGGCTTTGATTTCCAGGATGTCCGCATTGGTTGGAGTGTTGGATGGGTATTGATGGTAGGACGATTGTGGATTCTGAGAGGATGTTTGGAGATGGGCGTATGGATGAGGAGGTGGTACCTCCTGCTGATACGCCAAGGGACCTTGTTGATAAAAAGGTTGCTGTTGCGAGGTGGGATATGGATTGGTCGGGTAGTTGTGGGTGGCGTACTGTTGGGAAGTATGGAGGAAGTGTTGCTGATTAGCTTGCAGATATTGGGGGTGTTGATATGACTGTTGTGATGCCCCATAGGAGGGTTGTTGATATTGGGGCTGGTTGTAATAGTTGTAATGGTGGGGTGGTTGTTGATATTGTTGTTGTTGCATAGTTGGTGGCTGTGATGGGCGAGATGGGATGTTCTGTGGTGGTTGCGCTTGCGGGTGTAAAATGGATGCAAGGAATGGAGATATGGTCGAGGCTGAAGGCTGAGGTTGATTTCCTTGCGGTTGGTGTTGTGATGGTTGTGCTGAGAATAGGGGATTGACCGACGGTTGTTGTTGAGGTGGAGGTGCGATTGAGATGTTGTGTGAGGGAGGTTGTTGAGCACTAGTGGGAGCGTAGGATTGGGGAGGTTGTTGGGATAGGAATGACGATGGTGGAGGAACATTGGATTGGGGCGGCTGTTGAGGTATGAACGACGAGGGTGGAGGAATGTTGGATTGGGATGATGGGGGAGGATTGAATGACGACGGAGGAGGGAAGTTGGATTGGGACGATGGTGGAGGGTTGGATGACGATGGAGGAGGGATCTTGGATTGGGACGATGGTGGAGGGTTGGATGACAATGGAGGAGGAATGTTGGATTGAGGTGGTTGTTGAGGTACAAATGACGATGGTGATGGATTGTTTGTCCCAGGAGGTGGGGGTAATGCGGCGAAGGGGTTGCCCCCAGCATTGACAGGAAGCGGGTTCGAGAGGGGCGGTGCTGATAGTATTAATGGTTGTGGTTGCGGGATGTTTTACGGAATGCCATAGGAATAAGGATCATTAGGATCGACGGTTTGGGGTGTTCCTGTGACCGAGATGGTGGGATGTGTGGGATTGCCAATGGGATATAGGACGGCGTTGCCGAATTCAGGTTGATGCCAACCTTCTGTGGAAGGAACGTTGGGGACATACGAGCTACTGGGGATGTCATGTGAACGTTGGGATACATTGGTTATAGAGGTGCCATACTTGGATAAGTCAACACCTGACGGCAGTTTGACACCTTTGTCAATCAAGTGAGCCAAGATTTGGTCACCATGTCTTTCGAGAAGGCGCTCCGTCATTTGTGCATTAACTGGGTTGCTAAAGTGCTCCTCGAATGTGAGCTCGGGTTGCTCGGCCATGTTTTCCTCCCCAGGTGGTGACGTGTTTTGACCATCCACATTGGATTGCGATGAGGTGCCATTGTGGGGATCGTGAAGGATATTAGCACCATAGTTGGGATCTGATGAGATGTTGACCGTGTTGGTGGGATTTTGAGGGTTGTTCGATTGGGCATTCAGGGCTTGTTGGTCGGCCATTTTCTTTGCTTGCGATCGAGTCTGAACGGGCATGCAAGACGATGACAGGGATCAAGGTATTAAAAAGACCTTGATGATGAAGGATCGATTTGATTTTGATGAAAGATTAGTTGACGACGATTGATTAGTTCAACGTGGATTGGCTTGATGGAATTGGATTGGATTGATGGGTAGATGTTGGATTAACCTAGATTCTGGGTTTTGATCCGAATAGGTTTGATGATGTGGGGATCAGATCGATACGATGATTAGGATTGATGTGATGATAGATACGATGAAGACCGAGATCCACAACCGAGTTTAAGAAGGATCCTTGGTAACACTAGGTATTGATTAAAAGGTGGATGTATGATAACGACACCGAATCCAACTTGAGATAGAAGCGGATTGATTGGGTCGAAAAGGATAACTGACCTAAGACGGATAGCGATCCTAAGCCAGTTATGATGATTGTGATTAGGGATGAATACCTAGGTCAACTTGGATGACGACTCCAACGGGGTTTATATGGAATAACGGAAATCAGAGATGAAAGCGTGTTTAGGACGGATGGGGAGTGTCTCAAGATAGATGAATGGCTCTCGAAACAAGCAAAAGACTATTCAGGACAAATGACCCTTAGAACGAAGGGATGGGGGCTCGGAACGGACGTTCAGATGTTTGTTTTGGACGCTAAATGATCGTTTCGGTGTTCAAAACAGAGGGACAATGAATGCCAAATGATGGTATAGGATGGTCAAAGGGACAGGTCCGCCACTGCAAAAGGACAGGTCCGCCACTGTGTTTGGACAGATCCGCCACTGCACTAGGACAGGTCCGCCACTGAACTGGGACAGATCCGCCACTGCAAAAGGACAGATCCGCCACCGCACTAGGACAGATCCGCCACTGCACTAGGACAAATCCGCCACAGCACTAGGACAAATCTGCCACTGCACTAGGACAGATCCGCCACTGCACTAGGACAGATCCGCCACAGCACAAGGACAGGTCCGCCACAGCACGAAGACAGGTTTGCTAAAAGATAAGGTTAAGTCCGCCAAAGGATAAGCTTAAGCTTGGTTTTTTGATGGATGGCAAAGGCAAAGGACCCAAATTGTAGCAATCATAAAAAGACTTGGCCAAACTGACAATCACTGGTTTTTGCACAAGAAAGACAATTCAAGCAGCACAACCCTAATATTAGTAGAAACGGGTATGGTCAACAAAGTCTTCTACTCTAGGATGCACATGGTTTCTAAGGAGTCCTCGATATACACCCGGTACGTGAGGCCCAAACCGTGAACACCAACCCGTTACAAGCGTGAGTCGAGAACCTTAGCGAGATACTAGAGGCTCAGACCAACTCTTCACGTCATCCCGACGCTTCGCCAATTACAACGTGGTTGGATTGAGTACAACTTTCGCTCTCCCCCCTTTATATACCCCGCCGGTACGCGTGGTTGGAATCGTCCCTTGGGGTGATGAAATCCCCAAGCAGGTCCCACTAGGAAAATGAAAAGGGGTGACTCAAAAGGACTTGGAAAGCTATGATTTCTCTTCACCCAGGATCGCCAAATGGCGCAAGGGGATTGGATACGTCAAATAGCCTTCCCAAACACGCTAAACAAGGTTTATTGACACCCTATAATTAAACTATGTTCCTATTTTACCAAAAGACAATCAGAAAAACTTGAACTTTTTACCTTCTGGAGGACAGGGCCGCCACTCTACAAGGACAGATCTGCCACTCTATTAGGCCCAGTCCGCCACTGCAGGACAGATCCGCCACCGGAGGACAAATCCGCCACCCTGTTAGGACAGGTCCGCCACTGTAGGACAGATCCCCCACTGCCGGACAAATCTGCCACTCTGTTAGGCCCAATCCACCACCCCTGGACAGATCCGCCACTGTGTCAGGACCAATCCGCCACTCTGCAACCTGGACCTTGAAAAATGCAAAAAACAGCAAACATGAAGAAAATAGACCCGTTTGTGGGTCCCACCAGGCGTGCCAGAAATGTGATAGGTCGAAATAGAGCATTGGAAATCAAGAAACAACTAAAAGAGTGCAAATAAACAACTTAAAACAACCTACACTTCAAGATTAGCCTAAGTTGGAAACAATGCAAGACAAAGCAACGAAATGGAACTTTATACCTTGCGTTGAGTCGATCCTTTGGTTGGCCTTCGATCTTTGGCGTGTATGCTCCTTGGATGGCAAGATGCAAGCTAGATGAGGGATGTGAAGATGGATGCAAGTGGATGAAAATGTGAAAATGGCTAAGTAGAGGTTGAGAAACAAAACTGCAAGAGTTTGGCTAGCACAAAATGATCTCCCCAAATGAGAGAAAAGAGGGGGTATTTATAGGATTTTTGGGAAATCCTAGGGGAAATGGACGGTCAAGATTGATCCACCAAATATCAAGATGTAGGGCTGAGGTGAGTTGAGAACTCACAAGCCCTCACATCTTGACATGTGGCATGTGAGAAATTATGGAAGATGTGACCTTAATGATGATTAAGGGTGTGCACATGCTAACCCTTGTTAATTAGAAGAAGATGAAGTAATTAAAATGGATTAGTGACCAACTTGCAAAAGTTGGAGGATGTCACCATGAGAGAGAAAAGATGAATTAAAAAATGAATTTTAATTCAAAAGGGGAATATGACTAGATTAAATAAAAGGGCATATTTATTTAATTTAGAGGAGGAAGAGGGGCAAAGTATTAAATTAAATACTTTAGGACTTTTGTGCAAGATGCAAGGTATTAATTAAACAATTGGCTTAATTAATATTGACAGAGGGGGTGAGCAACCAGATGAATAAAGAGACGCATTTGATCATATGGAAGTGATCAAAATTGGACGTCTACAACAATATTAGGCACATGTTTATTTTCAAGGAATTAGTAATTCCTTCTATAAATTTATGGCTTCCCAAAAATGAATGGTCTTGTTCACTACTTTTTCAAGGATTCAAGTAGTGTTGTACATATCTAAAGGTATGGAAAATGAAATTTGGTTTAGAGTGGAGAATGAGATATGGAAGCAAATGATAATGTGCCTTTTCATTGTAGGAAATATTTTCAAGTAGGACATCTAACTTATAAGTGTAAGACTACTAAATTGGTTACATGGTGGAAAGGTTCTATCGTCATCTAACAATTAAAAGTGTGGCTCCTTTATACTTTAAAAGATTTAATGAATCCTTATCACCGTTTTGCATGCCTCTAATTGGATATCCTTCAGCCCATATTCATCCTAATGTAAAAAGTAAGAAGGCTATGCCTCCTCCTCATTGCCTCACTTCTCAGATGTTCTTTGATCCTCTCAAGCAAAGGATAAGGCTTCCAAATTTTTAAGTTAAGAGGACAAGAAAAAGATTAGAACTTGTAGCCAAATGAATTCATTCCAAATAGAAAAAGCACAAAGAAGGAGCATTTCATGACAAATATTCTCATCTCTTATCAAATCCATAATATAATTTTCTTAGAATTCTTAAACTTAGAGGAGGAATGACGTAAGGTGCCTACATCCCAACTTCAATATTGGATTATATCAATCAGTCTCTATCTCCTTCACCTTAGTTGTTGGGCAATGAGATGGAGGACACAAAAGGATGGACGGAAGTGAATGACAAAAAGTGCACTATTAAATCTAATGTTGGGGGGGCATATGGTTTTGCAATCTCAAAGAAAAAGAAGGAAATCTTAATATGAAGAGTAAATCTTATATTTGCATATTATGTATGCTTTGGATTGATCATGTTGTTGTTGGGAGAGGGCCTAATTAATAGAACCCTTGTATTTCATCAATAAATAATAATAACAAACTTTTAAATTACAGATAAATAAAAAAAACATCAATTAATATTTAAAAATATAAAAATCACATTCATTTTAAAGTAAGTTGTTCATCCCCATACAAGAATAGGTACAGGTTCAAGTACGCATCCCAAAGATAGGTTCCGGTTCAAGTACACACCCTAGGTATAGGCTCAAGTTCATGTACACACCCCAAGTACAATTACAGGTTCAAGTACACACCCCAGGTGCAGGTGTAGGTACAAGTTCATATATGTGTGTGTATGTGTATGTATATATATATATACATATATACATATATATATGTACACATATATAAACAATAATACTCAATATAACTACAAATGGCTTGCAAGATTGAATTTTTATGATTTATTATGATACAAATGCAATATTAAGAAAATGTCACAAATTCATATGATTTCACATCCAACATTTTACTACCATTGAATCTAACACTTTCAGCATTGAAAGGATTTATCCATTATGATCTCTTGACTCTCTTCTTGACTATTCATGCTTCCTCAATCGATTTACAAAGAAAGGAAAAAAATAGATGGATTTAAGAACAAATTCCACTTCCTTTTCAGTTTGAAATGAAGCATATTGGCATTAATTCATAGTAGAAATGTAAAGTAAAGATAAGATCATAAAAGTGAAAATGATATTTATCTTGTAATACAATTCTCTACATGTTTCCAAATAATCATAGATTGGAATAAGAAAGTATCTTACAAAAATTAGATGGTTTACTCTTTCAAGAAGTAATACAACAAGAAACAAAAAGAATACTTCACTTTCAAATATAACCCAAAATCACAACTCATATGGAATAACAAAGATCAATTCAATAAATCATCATTGGAAAACTCAACGAGTGCTCGTCGAGTTGATGGGTACTTGCCACATTTTAACCTTGCTGAGTAAATCGTGAGTTAACTTGCCAATCAAACTCACCGAGTTTCTAGTGAGTACTTTCCAGAAACTTGGTGAGTTTGACGAAAATACTCACCAGATGCATAAAAATGCAAAAAAAAAAAAGCGAAGGAAAAAAGTGAGAAAAAATAGTCAAATAATTCATGATTTTTTCCTATAAATGTATGAATGCCCCTCACATTTCTTCACATAGAAATTCAAGAGAAAATAATTTTAACAAAAATGTGTCAAATACCTAGTTTCTCCCCTAATTGCTAAAATTGTGAAAATGGTGTGCAAGATGAAGTTTTGTGTGGTTCCAAAGGTGTTAAAGACCTTAATTTGGGCTTGGTGGTAGGGACTCTACCCCCGACCCCACCTATATTGTAATAGGGGATGTGCTTGGGGTGCTACTGTAGAAGTTGATAATCCAACCTCACATATCCCAATGAACACTTGCAAGCAAATAACCTGTCACCAAAAGAGATCAAGAGACACAAGAATGGTGCTCTACAAACATTAAGCAAAAAATGCATTACCTGAGAAGTGAAAAATTACAAAGAGATCAATCCTTAAGAAAGGAGATCAAAACCCTAAAGGTGAGAAACCTAGGAAGAGGATTAAATTAGCATGTGACAAGTGTCAAGATCATATTGAACGAGATGACATGACTAATTTAATAATGCAAAATAAAGATTCCTAAGTTTAACTTAAGTGAAATAAAGTAAAGGTGATTTAATTAACTAATCAATATGATTAAATTAATCAAGTAAACAATCTATTACTCTAACACCCCCCCTTAAAATGAACTTAGGGAGAAGCTAAGAAACTAAGGAAAAATTACATGAAAGCAAAGATGGGTCCTGACAACTAGGCCAGATGAGGTACCCATGTACAAATGTAAAAGATCTCTCACAACAATAGAAAAGGAGAAAACCTCGTGGGGTAAACTCCTCTCCAAAAGGGAGAAATACATGTGAAGGACAAAGAAGCCTCCATACAAGAATGTCCCAAAAGAAATAGGAACAAGTGAAGGACTAAAGAAGCCTTCAAACAAGAGTGAAGGACTAAAGAAGCATCCAATCAAGAAGAAATTGTCCCAAAAGATAGGAACAAAGATGAACATGGAAAACATTACTGAAGCATGAAGAAGTTGCAAACACTATCGTAGAATGACTGTTGAAATGCTAAAAGAAGGAATGCAAGAGTGTCCATATGGTAAGTGCTCCATCTCACTGAAATGCATGGGTAACCAACCATTGCATCCGCCTAGTACATAGGAACAAATATTGTATACATAGCTCACTCCAACACGAAACCAAAGAATCATTAACACTAACAGTAGAAACCCCCATAATGTTGAAAAGGGAGAGGTGTGACATGTACACTAAAATTGAATGCCAAAATGTAGTGCATGATAAAGAACCAAGAACATCTGAATGTGTTGACATGAAAGTACAAGAAGGTATAAAGGGTGTGCAAACCAAGGAACACACACATGAGAAAGGTAAGAAGGATAAACAAAGGAAAACATCAACCCCCATGGCACTTTATATCATAGTGCAACTACAATAAGGCACAAAGTGATGTGCAAGGTCCCATAATACAGGTGCAATACAAAGACACTTTATCTCAATGTGTTTACAAATGATAAATATATGCAATGTGATCCCATAAGGTCCAAAAAAGACAACATATGAGAAGAATTATTTCTATAGAAAACCAAAATTCAAATCTGGAAACCACCTACAACACTGCGAAGAGCTTGGAACAAGCTTTCTGATGATATCTCGTTTTCCTATTTTCGGCATCGTATGCAAAAGTTATGCTGAAAACACTAAAAGCAACTCTAGAAAAGAAGATCTAACTTTGACTAGAAATAACAAGGACTTGAGAAAAAATATCCAAAAAATACCTACACCACTAGAAATTACTCTGAGTCCTCTTTTCGAAAATATCTCGTTTGCCCGATTTCAACATCGTGGGCAAAAGTTATGGCCTCCGGAAGAAAACTTCCCTTAAAGGGAAAAAACCACAGTCACTGCATTAAATTTGACATCCAAATGGCCATTGCAGTAGAACACCGAGTTTAAAATTGATGGCCAAATGGTCATCATGGAATTTGCACAATTTGGCTTATTTAAAAAAAATTGTTTATAAGAAAAAACAATAAAAAAATATATATTTATAATTTTTTGTTTTGAAAAAAATTAATAAAAAAGTTTTATGGATGGTGAGGGGCACGTGGGCCACCCCCACCATTCCCCATGAGGACGTGGGCCCCTAGGGTCTGCCGGCCCTAGGGGGTACTGCCTAGTATCCTACGCAAGGTTGCACAGGTACCTTCCTTTTTTTTTTGTTTTTTCTTTCAAAAACTTTAAACAAAGATTTTTTAATTGATTTTTTGTTTTAAAATTTCTAGAAAAAAATTGAAAAAATCATAAATTTAAAAAAAAATTGTCTGAGACCAAAAAAAAATCTCAATTCGCGTGCAAACAGTTGTATAGGGCCGTATAACAAAAAAATTGCCTTAGAAGCCAACTACGCAGATTTCAACAATTTCACAGTCGATCTTAGGGTTTTTGGCTTTTACGAATGCAATGGTGAGTTCTATTTGGGCTCAAAATTCCCTGAAAATCTAGGCATCCCCTAGATCTGGCAAAAAAAACCCTTTCTTCAAACCATCAAAGATCTAACAAACGTAAGCCAAATTTGAAAAAATAAAGGTCAATCTTGACTATTTCGGCAACTCTGGATTCAATGGAGAGATTTGATTTGACCCTAGATGCATTGAAAAATTGTTTCAAGGCAAGATCTCACAAAAGGGGAACAAGAAGCTTGCAGATCTATAGCTCTGATACCATGTAGAAGTTGATAATCCAACCTCATAGATCCCAATGAACACCTGCAAGCAAATAACTTGTCACCAAAGGAGATTAAGAGATACAAGAATGGTGCTCTACAAACATGAAGCAAAAAATGCATTACCCAAGAAGTGAATAATTACAAAGAGATCAATCCTTAAGAAAGGAGATCAAAACCCTAAAGGTGAGAACCCTAGGAAGAGGATTAAATTAGCATGTGACAAGTGTCAAGATCATAATGAACGAGATGATATGACTAATTTAATAATGCAAAATAAAGATTCCTAAGTTTAACTTAAGTGAAATAAAGTAAAGGTAACTTAATTAATTAATCAATATGATTAAATTAATTAAGTAAACAACCTATTACTCTAACAGCTACCCTTGGATCCTACGAGGGTTGTTGCCCCTCGACCCCACTGGGGCCATTGCCCCCAAACCCCCACAATGGGAATTTCCCCTTGAACCCACTAGGGGTGTTGCCCCCAAACCCCATGAGGGGCACTACCCATCAACCCCATTGGGGGCGTTGCCCCCAAACCTCTACATCCCACTAGGGGTGTTTCCCCAAAACCCCCACCAAAATTATATGATTCATTTTGTGTAATGTCCTTGTTTTCCTAGGCAATGGTTAGTTATAATGGTCAGTCCATCATTTGGTCCCTGTGGACTAACAAGGTGGTTAGGGGGCCCTTTGAGGGCATTGCAGACTTGTTCAATCCAACCTTTTTGAGCTCAGTCAGTTTTTTTCCCAGCCTAGTGTTTACCAAGGAGTTCAGAGAAGCTATTCAGTCATTTTAACCATACTATTTTTAGTAAGTCACATGGACATTTCCTCTATACTTACTATTTATAGTAAATCACTGGTATGGTCAATTGGCAGAGTTATTATTTTGGGCATGATGGCAGTTTTATATCTTGAGACATTTTGGTATTCAACGGTCCTATGTATTTAGTTTTAATAAATTTTATTATAAAGTTAATTTAAATTAATTAACTTTATACATTATTGTAATATATTAAAGGACATTATTAAAAGTGGATAGAAATGTTTTTAAAGTACACTTTATAATATAAAGTCAAGTGCAAATTAAACAGGGAGTTATAAGGTAGGAAAAAATTAAGTTAAATGAAATATAACTCAAATGAAAATTAGGGCGTGCGAGTTCTAAAAAGCCATTTGGAGCTCATTTGCACATTCATTCATTCATTGTTGAGAAGATTATTTTGACAAGGGTTTTTGCAGGAGACTGGAGAGTCTAGAAACACTTAAATTTTTGAGGATGAAATGCCTCAGTAAGAATAGCTCGGTGGAAGAGTGAAAGATCTCCCAAGCCAACTTGCAGACAACTTCATTCAAAGGTGCTTGTGCTTCACCAATTTACAAGAGAGATTTAATATTCAGGGTTTGAAGGAATCAACAGGAAATTGGAAGATATATTGATTGAATTGGGAGGATTTACTTGCTGATGTATAAGTCAATCCTTTTTGATCTAGACATGGGATTTGGAGATTTTTAATATTGCAAATATTAGGATTGTAGGGTTTCCTATAGTTGGCTGCCATCTTACTACATATTCAAGGGTTTGCATTGCTGGTTGATATAGCATATTCAGCTCATGGGATTTAAAGGAAGATTGTCACTGCTTGGGTAGTTGGACAAAAACACTATAACATACATCTCCTCCCTACAAGGATGTGACTAGGAATTTTTCACCAAATAGTTAATAACTGATATTCAAGGTAAAACGAGATTTTTTTTCATTAAAGAAAACATGCTACTACATAATTATTTCCATTTAGATATAACAAAACATCTGCAAATAATTTTTCAACTGAAAAGATTAACTTCATTTACTTTCTGCATTTCAATTCAATGATTTCATTTAAGCTATAATCAATAACTAAAAGAGAGTTAGGTCAAAGATCCTTATCTAGATTCTTTCTGTCTTCCAAGACTTGGCATGTCATCTGCAAGAGGGAGAGCATCACCTGGGTGCTTTACCTCCAACCATAGACTTAAATAGTCCCCCGCACACCTTCCTAACTGGAAGTGGCTCTGCCCTACAATGAAGGGATTAGTTGGGAACCCTCTTAGTTCTTCCATCTGAGCTCTAGTGTTGTGCCCTATAACTAATATTGTCACACAACTATGGATACCTTCCAACTATGTAACTTATGACTTAATTGTTCTAGTATACCCTACAAACATTCACAAAGAACTTATGACTTAACATAACTTAACTTAACTTATGACTTATTTCTTGAACCCCTGTACTACTTGATGTAACTATCAGTTCTTAGCAACTGCCTCTAGTTCAAGATGAAAAAAATACAAGGGGTATTTCCCACATTGCAATTTACCTGGCATTTCCTTTCCATTACAAACAACTAACTTAACCTAACTGGTCATAGATTGACAAGGAAAACTTCCTTCACATAATACCCTATACTGAGTGGTAATTGACTATGTATGAAACCCTAGAAGGGTTTGGTCACTCACACTGAAACAATTTTACATTTCAAGGGAATAATTCAATCACAAATCATTTATCAAAAGGAAAATATTCTATCCTTTTATTGTTTATGCAATCTTGCAATTGTAGCACCTAACATGCTCCTTAATTCATTACCTCTTTTTCTCACATTCTTTGTTTATTTGAAAGGTTTAACCATAACTAATTGTAGATATTAGTCTAACGTTGAAGATACCTTCTTGTTATAGTCTCAAATGTTCAATGTCTTAGCTTCGTTATAGAGTCCTCCCTTAGAAAGTGAAGATTCCCAAGGTGAATAATGCATCCAGGTTGTTGGTTACTTCTGACTCAAACACCCCAGTTACTTTCATGTAACTTCTTGGGCCTTGGTTACAACCACTTGTTCGAGTCTTAACCCTAACCCATGAGAGTGACTACTCTCGTGATAAACATTTAAAAAAATTCTTGTCATGAAATGATATCTTCTTGCCCTTTCCGGTCATTAATGTAGTATGAATATTACATTGACAAGCCTACATCATAAAGGTTAGATCTTCATTAAAAATAAACTTCCTTTAGGTTTTAGTCTTTCACACATTCTAGTGAAATCTTGTTGTAAGGTTAAACACAATTGTAGACCAACTAGTCCCACTTTACAATAGATTTGCATAACTTAAGTGCTTACGCCCAATTTTATGGTTTGACTAGTTTGGTAAATTACCTCGACATTGAATCCCCTGGTTACTTATCTGCAAAATCTAGGGTCTAGGCTACTACCCCTAATTCAAGCCCTATCATGAATCAAAGGGTTTTTACCTTCTCACCAAAGTTCTTAGGCTTCTTTAGTAATATGGATGACACTAGATCATCATCAAGATGTACACAAGGTCATATAAAAGTAAATAGGCATTATTTACAAATACTCCACCTGGGTGTTTTCAATAAGGAACATATCAAGAGAGAAAAAGAGGTCTTCCTTTCCAAGAACCCAATTTATATTACCAAGTCCCTCAACAAGTAGTTATAAAAGGAAAACAAGAATAGTTATACATTACTCGAGTAAGCAATCTTAGGGTCTTCCTTTACTTCATTATTATTCAATATTGGTTTTATACCCACCAGGTTTGGTATTTATTTTTAAGAAAGAAGAGAGTCTCATAATCAACAAAGGTGTGGTTTTCATGATTCATCCCCATACTTAACTATGCCAAGGAGGGTTTGAGGGTAACATACCCCGAACTGCCTTTAAAGCATCTAAAAAATTCCAAGGAAATCTAAAAATTAAACTTTCTCATCATGGAGATTTAAAGAAATCTAATAATGATTCATGCATGAGATGGGTTTGTCAAAATTTTTTTATTGCATAGAAAACAAAAAGTTGCTGCTCTATTTCCCCAAATCACAATAGGGAAATACAAATGTGGATTAAACTAACAAAAAAAGGAGACATGCAAGCTTGTTTTCTATTCATTAAGCTGGAAATGGAAATACATTAAAGACTAAACATAAAACTCAAAAAATAAACTCAAACTACAAACTACTAATTTTTGGGAGCTTCATGAGCTGCTCAACCAGACACACAACAAAATTCAAGAGCTAATAGGAGCTCAACTGATAGGAGCTACATGGAGCTTTTTAGGAGCAATCACTGATCACTCACAAATAAAAAAACAAATAGTTGCTGCTGTTCAGGAGCTTTCATAAGCTCACACAAAACATTCTATGTCAACAAACTGCTGCTACTATGAAAATTCTTCAACTCTAACCGAGTCTTCTCAACTGACAGAATAAAACTGCCTTCATTCCTTTGCCTTCAAACACATTCCCTCTCAAAATTTGAAATTACCTACCAACATTGAATTGGAATTAAAAAATTCCTAACTTCATTAACTTCTTCTGTAGTTTTTAGGTGCACGTCAGGAGCAAGTGGGGAAAACAATACCTAAAAAAATATTTCAACAATAGGCATCAAATGCCCCTTGGTCTTGAGCCAACGAACAGGATTAGACCTAATCCAAATCAACAATGCCCAAACTGCTCCTCAGGTGCTCGAAACTGTCCTTGCTCAAAGGCTTGGTGAATATGTTTGCTAGTTGCTGCTCAAACTTGTAAAATGCCATTTTAATTTCACCATTCTCAACCAATTATTTGATTAAATGATACCTGATTTCAATGTGATTGCTTCTTCCATGAAACACAATATTTTTCATCAAAGCTATTGATGAAACATTGTCACAATAAATTACTGTTCCATCCCCTTGTTCTTCTCTCAAATCTACCAAGATTCTTCTCAGCCAAATAGCTTGACATGCTGCTGCATTTGTTGCTATATACTCAACCTCTGCTATAGATAGGGAAACAATGGGGTATTTCTTAGAAGCCCATGAAATGAGTCCCGAACCCAAATGAAACACATAGCCTAATGTGCTCTTCCTATCATCCAAACTTCCTACCCAATCACTGTCAGTGTATCCAACCAGCCCAAACTAATTTGTTGTTGTATACAAAATTCCATATCCTTTGGTGCCATTCACATACCTCAGGATTCTTTTACCCACTTGCCAATGGGTGTCCTGTGGAGTCTCCATAAACCTGGAAATAAGACTCACACTGTGCATTATATCAGGCCTAGTTGCTGTTAAATACATTAAGATTCCAACCAAACTCTTAAACAGGGTTAGATCCACTTTGTTGCTGCAATCTTCCTTACTCAAATTTAGACCTATGGTTGTTGGTGTTGGGGCAGGCTTTCTTTCAAGCATCCTAAATCTCTTCAAGATCTCATTTGCATATTTTTCTTGAGAGATAAATATACCATCATGCATTTGTTTTACTTTTATGCCTAGAAAAAATCTCAAGAGACCTAAGTTTGTCATTTCAAACTCTCTTTTCATGGCCTCTTTAAAATCAACAATGAGGAAATCATCATCCATAGTAAAAACTAAATCATTAACACACAAGAAAACAATTAAAACCTTACCATTTGCTACCTTGATGTAAAGAGTGGGCTCACCATCGCTTTTTCTAAAGCCATTGCTCATCAAATATGAGACAATCCTACTGTACCATGCCCATGGAGCTTGCTTTAGCCCATAAAGAGCTTTCTTCAGCCTATACACCTTGTGTTCTTGATCCAAAACTTCATATTCAAATGGTTGCTCCAGATAAACCACTTATTTCAACACTCCATTAAGGAAGGCAGATTTCACATCCATTTGAAATACCTTCCACATGTGTTGGGCTGCGATTGCTATGACTACTCGCACGGTCTCCATCCTTGCAATAGGGGAAAATGTCTCATTATAATCTCTCCCAAACTATTGTTTGTACCCCTTGACAACTAATCTTTCCTTATGCCGGTCTATCATTTCTTTGGCATTGCACTTGGTCTTGTAGACCCATTTCACCCCAATAACTTGCTTATTGGGAGGAAAATCTGTTAACTCCCATGTGTTGTTCCTCTCTATTGCATCTATCTCCTCATCCATGGCCTCACACCATTTCTCCTCTTTCACAGCTTCTTCAAAATAAACCAGATCACCATGAGAAAATAATGGAAAATTCACACTCTCATCAAATTCTTCATCATACCTTTCATTTTGGTAGACCTCCCTTAGACTCTTGGTATTCTTTGGCATTAGGGAGGTGAGATGTGGTTCTGAACTTTCACTACTATTGTTGTTGCACTAAATAGGTAGGTTTAGGAGCTTTCGGGAGCTTTCAGGAGCTCTTCTGGCAATTTCAGAAGCTCTTCCAGAGCTTTCAGGAGCTCTCAGGAGCTCTTCAGGAGCTGATCTTTTGGAGCTTTTGGGATCCAATCTTTTGGTTGTCTTTGGATGCTTTCCTTTTTGTCTGCTTACTTCAGGAGCTTGTCTAGAGCTCACTACAACCGAATCTCTAGTTGTCTGTAATCGTCTTCCTGACTGTCTACCAACTTCAGGAGCTTGAATGGTACCTTTAGGAGCCAATCCTTTGGCTGACTGTGATAGTCTGCCTGACTGTCTTCCGACTTCATGAGTCATCAGGACCTGTTGGGAGCTTTTAGGGGCATCTACAAACTCTTTTTGTTGAACTTCATGTTCATTTTTTGCTTCTTCAGTAGCTGTCAAGAGCGGTTTTGAGTTGTCAAAATCTACCACTCCATCCCATGACATGTCTTCTAGGAAATCCATGTCCCTACTAATCACTATCTTTTTGGTGACTGGATTGTATAGCCGATAGGCTTTGGACTCTTCACCGTAGCCCGTGAAAATGCATTTTTCACCCTTGTCATCCAATTTTTGCCTCTTTTCTTTAGGCATGTGTGCATATGCCACACAACCGAACACTCTCAAGTGCTCAACCATCCACTTGCATCTTATCCATGCCTCTTGAGGGATCTTGTCATAGACTGCCTTTGTTGGACTTCTATTTATCAAATAAACAGTTGTTGCTATAACCTCTCCCAAATATTCAATTGGGAGTCTTTTTGCTTTCATCATACTCCTTTCCATCTCCATGATGGTCCTATTCTTCCTCTTAGCCACTCCATTTTGCTGCGGAGTATAATTGACTGTTAGCTCCTTCTTGATGCCATTTTGCTTGCAAAAATTCACAAAAAAAATTAGAGGTATACTCTCCTCTTCGATCTGACCTTAGGAGCTTAAGCACATGTCCACTCTCCTTTTTAGCGTGGGCCTTAAACAACAAAAACTTATCAAAGACTTCAGATTTATGTTGCAAAAAATAGACCCATGTCTTACAGCTATAATCATCAATGAAGGTCATAAAATTTTTCTTTTACCAATAGAAATGATTTGCATAGGGCCTACCAAATTTGTATGCACCAGCTCCAATGGTGCTCTTTCCCTTGTAGAGTTGTCTGATTGAAAGGGCTTCCTATGTTGCTTGCTCAAAATGGAAGCATCACATCTAACATTAGGCTCTACTATCCTTGGAAAACCATCAATCATTCTATTCTTGGAAAAAGACTCAAACCAGCATAGCCTAAATGTCCATACCTAAGATGCCATAGCTTGGAGGGGTCTTGAATGGTGCTCGTGAGCACTACATGATGTACTACTATACATTCTCCATTCATGAGAGGTGCAACAATAGACTGAGATGAGAAACACATCTCAATCTTCAATGGAAACATTCCGTTCTTCAAGTCATTTGAACTGCTACAAACACTTTCGTCCTATCATTCTTGTCATAAATGATGCATTGACCCTTCTCCATCAGCACTTTATATCCATTCTTTATCAGCTGGCCAACACTCATGAGGTTATGCTTTCACCCAGGAGCAAGAAATACATTATGTATCTCCTTCTTCTCACCTTTCTTGTTGTGGATCATAATAGATCCTCTTCCAACAATAGGAACTACTCCATTGTTTCCCATTCTTATTTCAAACTTTACATTTTTATCAATGAAAGAAAAAAAACTTTCATTACCACTCATGTGGTTGTTGCAACCGCTGTCCAAATACTAGACTTCAGGGCTGCCTTCTTCACCAATGTTGCACATGATGAAGACTGTGGACTGGTTTCCTTCGACCACATTTTCATTTTTTTTTTACTGATCACGCTGCTTTTTCCAACATTCACTCGCATAATGGTTGAACTTATGACAATAGTAGCATTCAACATTGCTCTTGTCATTCTTCTGATACAAACTATTGTTCTTCTTGCCTCTGCAGGAGCTAGTCTGAGAGTTGCTTGCTCCCTCTTGGTTGTTTGCTCACGCTGGGCTTTCTTCTCCAGTATTACCACGTCTAGATCTCCCTCTACCACGTCTGGAGCTGTTTCTACCTCTCCCTCTTCCTCTTACATTCAACTGAGCTTTAAAATATTTCTCTTGGGAGGAACTTGCATACCTATTTAGGCATTGCTCATGGGTTTGTAGAGAACCCATCAGCTCATCAACAGACAACGTTGTGAGATCCTTTGTCTCTTCAATGGAAATAACCACTGCATCAAACTTCATGGGTAAGCTCCTGAGGATTTTCTCCACAATCCTCTGATCATCAATGATTTCAACATTCACTCTCAACTGGTTTATCAAACTTGAGAGTCTTGTGTGGAAAATTGAGATGGACTCACTGTCCTTCATTTCAAGAGTCTCAAACTCTCTTCGAAGCATCTAGAGCTTTACCAATCTGACTTTGTCAGTCCCTTTGTAATAGGTTTGGAGGATTTCCCAAGCTTTCTTTGCATAGTTAGCTGCTGCTATTCTAGGAAAAATGACCTCTGTCAAGGCTACTTCTATTAAACTCAATGCCTTAGCATATTTCCTCCTCAACTTCTTCAACTGGGTCTTCTGGTTGTTTGTGAGCATGAAATATGCTGCTGGGTCAGTTACATCATTGAACCCACTAACCACAAACTCTCACAAATCATTGGCGACCATAATGGTCTTCATCTTCTTTTCCCAAACATCATAGTTCTATCCATTAAAGGGCGATGGTTGTTGCCAACTCTTTCCTTCATTTCCAACCATGTCTCCTACATAATAAAAAACTCAATGCTTAGAAAAAAGAATGCCCTAACTCATAAGGAAATGGGGCCTATGGCTCTAATACCATGTCAAATTTTTTTGATTGCACAGAAAACACAGAGTTGTTGCTCTATTTCCCCAAATCACAATAGGGAAATACAAATGTAGAATAAACTAACAAAACAAGGATACATGCAAGCTTGTTTTCTATTCATTAAGCTAGAAATGGAAATACATTAAAGACTGAACATAAAACTCAGAAACTAAAATCAAACTACAAACTAATAATTTTTTGGGAGCTTCATGAGTTGCTCAACTAGACACACAACAAACTTCAGGAGCTGCTAGGAGCTACACAGAGCTCTTCAAGAGCAATCATTGCTCACTCACAAAAAAATAAAATAAATAGTTGTTGCTTTTCAGGAACTTTCAGAAGCTCACACAAAACATTCTTTGTCAACAGACTGTTGTTGCTCTAAAAATTATTCAACTCTAATTGAGTCTTATCAACTGACAGAATAAAACTGCCTTCATTCCTTTTGTCTTCAAACACATTCCCTCTCAAAATTCAAAATTACCTACCAGCATTGAATTGAATTTCAAAAATTCCTAACTTCATTAACTTCTTCTATAGTCTTCAGGTGCACGTTAGGAGCAAGTGAGGAAAGCAATCCCCAAAACAATCTTTTAGCTGCAGGCATCGAATGCCCCTAACAGGTAGGTGCCAACGGGAAGAGGCTCAAGAGAATTTAATTTTCCAATAGGGCTATGGGCATAACTGCCTCATTATTAGTTTCAATAACCTTTATCAACACAATGTATACATATATACTTATAGGGAAAATACTATATCCATTTAAAGAAAAGTAGGATTACTTGCCTTTGACTAGTTATCGGTAAAGGATGGCAGCAATAGGCACACTGCCACCAATGATGGGACTTATCCCACAACTCTTTTCTCCATTCACTATTGAGAGAAAGATGTTATGCTTACCCTTTAGGATTTTCTCCCTTTCCTCCAAAGTCTCTAGCTTTCTTTTGTATTTTCCCACAAAAAGAAAATGGTTCACAGGTTACAGATAATTTTCCCCCTTCTCATGGGTTGATAGGCCCTTCTTTCATCAATCCCCATATCTTCCCTAATATGCCTTTTTATGTTCTCCAATTTTAGGCTGATAGGTTCTAAGTATCAGAATTTTTACTTTCACTATCCTTTTGTAGCTCTTTTATGAAACCCATGAAATAGACTTGCAACTCATATGGGAAACAAAACAAGAATAGAATAATTTGAATCCAATAATCTTTTTACCATTCTTTAACATATTCAACATGAGTCTCTTTAGGCTTTCTTACATCCATCTAGCTAGCTTCTCCATTGTCGTGTTGAAGTAACTCTATATAATCTTCAATGATACACCAATATGCCAAACCAGACAATAGCTTTTCATGGAAAATTATTACCTTCCTATAATCCTTAATCTTATATAACTATTCCTAATTTTCCCATTCTCTTCCTCTCTCAAAACCTACACATTAATAATGATAGCTTTCTCATCATCCTGACTATTCAAGTAGGCAATTGCAATGACAAAGTTCCATTCACATTGACGATCAATATAGAAATAGAGTAGGAGGCTTTGTATTGTCGCTATTGACCAAAGGCTCTGCATTTTTTATTACCCCCATACCAAGCGAAACAACATATCTTTCCCCCCTTCCAATTGGGCAACTTCATTTTTTCTACCAGATGATTACTCCCTCTAGGTAGTTGCCAGGTGGTTGCTGAATCCTCCAAGTTTTTTCCTCCAATGATTATCAAACTTGGTTCCCCTTGAGACAACCATTTCAATATTTTGTTATGAAGTTCATTTCACTCCCAACCATCTTGCTCCCTAAGAATTACCCAATAGGTATTAGCAAGAAATGGTTAGAAGGATTAACAATTATCTCCAGGCATGAAGATGAGATGATCACAGTGTAAAAATTAGAAAAAGAAACAAAATAATGTATTACCCAAGCCTCCTTTGCTATGATAAGCTGCGGCCAAGAATCTCAAGAAGCCAACATTAAGAAATTATAAAAATTCTTAATCAAGGTAAAGCATGATACTAATCTCCCACTTTAGTCGTCGATCTTGCTATTGCATGAATCAGTTTGAGAAATTAGTTATCTTACTAGCAATGTGTGGTGAAGGCCATGGTTTGCAGTGATGAAAATTTAAATTTCTATTTGAAGGGTTCATGCCACCTTTGATGATATCCATAGCTCATGAAGGACACATCATTTGAACTATTATTTCACTCTATCATTTCTCAACTATACGTCACAACATATTATAGCTTAACAAAATTTGTATTATGTCAAAACTCTTTCCATTTCTAATATTTAAGCTCACGGCCTTTATGGCCTTACTAATATTTGAAATACTATTAAGCTTTCACCACCCTCATATTTTTTATCATGGCTAAATAAGATGTTGAGATGATGGATTGCACAGCCCCTGAAGCTTCAATAAAGGACTTTAGCCATGAAAGATAATCAACCACAAAAGAAGTGTTGCAACAATGGAATACTGATTGAAGATTCTATTGATATGATGATTGATATGATATGATACAAATGAACAAGATACCTGATTAAATAGGCAAGAGGTAAACCCTAATATGCATAAGATGTTGCCAAGTGTTAAAATCTAACAACATGTGAACCCTATGTTGATGATCATTAAATGATGAGATAAGTTCTAGAAGGAATCTTATCCCACAAACTAGGAAAGGGAATATTATCCCATTTATTAAATGATTTATCTAATAATGCAACCTAGGACTTAATTAATTAAATGCAAGACCTAAGTTAACTTATGCTAGTGTAATAATTAATTAATTAATTACACCAACACCCATAAGTGCAACTTAGGGAGGAAAATGCAATGATTATGTAAGATGATGATGATGGGTCCCGGCTACGAGGCCATGTTAGGTACCCATGTACATGAAGATGTAGAAAATATCCCACAACCGGAGAAAAGGGGAAAACCTGGGAACAAAACCCCTCTCCAAAAAGGAGATGAAAAAGAAAAAAAATGTGAGATAGGATGGGAAGGATGGAGGACTCCCAAATACCCCCAAGTACACCATCTGTCACATGGATACAATAGAGAGACTATATAGCCCCCCCAAAAGATAAGATCACCTGCAAGAAAGGTAAGTGTCTGAAGACAAAACAAGATACAATGCCGACAAACAACTTGTCTCCTTTTCAGAAGAAACAAAACCAACTGCAAGTGGAAAGATGCTTCCCATTCTGGATAGGAATTGAAGGAAGGAAGAATGAACATGGATGATAATGTCTCTGAACTCTGCTCAAGTGTCTCCTTGCCTGATGATGAAAATGCCATAGTCCCAAACAATGAAGAGGGTGACAAACCAGGTCGATGAAGAAACTGATGCTGAACAATATCCAAAGACAAAGATAGAATGGATATGATGGATGTGATGGAGACTTGATAGCCCCCCCTGAATGAAGTGTCCTCAAAACCACTGAAAGAAGTCTGAAGCAAATCCAATGGTGGATGTTGAAGAAACCTCAAATCCTTAATGGAATAACAAGGAAGAAGTCTTGGATATGAAATCTCTGAAGAGAAACCAAGCACCTCCAAGATGGTCTCTGAATTCCCAATCAAGGTGGAGACAAAGAAATGAGGAGACTCAAAGCAACTCTCCAAAGTGAAATTTGAATAGAGGAGTGATATCCCCTCAAGAATGTTCTCCAAACCTGTAGAAGTAGCCAAGTCAGTGATACCTGAAATGAAGCCATCATGTGATGTCAAATCTGAAAAACTAAATGTGTCTTGATGGATAGAGATGATGGTGGAAGCCTTAATCAATGATTCTGGACAAGGAATCACTGAATGTGAAGGGATACCAACTGTCTCTGATGAAGAAGAAGCATAGAAAGGGACCTTGTCAACCTCTTTGGAAAGATCAAGGTAATCAACTTCCTGCACAACAATAACATCATGGGGTACTTGATATGAAGAATGACATTCTAAATCATGATCATTGGGGAATGGTGGAGTATCTAAATCTCCATAGATCTCCCAAAGCTTAATCCAAAGAATGTGAGGACAATCACAATGATCAATATCATTCAAAACATCGCAATCAACTTGCATCACAATGATTTCCAAAATAGTGTACCTACTGCAAATCCAAGCAAGTTCATGAATACCTTCACTTGGGCAGGGAACTATACCATACAGATGTGGCAACAAATCAAGTGAATGAAGATGGTGGCAGATCCCATCTCGCCATTACGGATAGTTACCCTTGTGCAACATAACTAAAGGAGAATAATATGCAAGCCCCATAACGAAATTTCTCCACAAAAATCAAAGACACTGACCTTCAATAGAAAATAAAGACTTCCAAATATATATGCAACTAAGAATATGCCTCCGAGATCAAAAAATTATACTTTAGTCTTCAAGATGTCTCAAGAATCAAAAAACCAAAAAAAAGATACTTGGAGTTGAAACCAAAGAAGATGACTGGACTAATGAAAAAATGCACTAAAATATCTCTCAAATGCCACTGGAATCTCTAAAATCTGACAATTTGATGTGAAGATATGCGCTTTTGAGTCCAGAATGGAGGGTTGACTTAAGTTGACTTGAATATTTGATGATAGTAGAATCTTGAAAAATAGAGTGTACCAGTGAAAAGTAGACTTCAATAGCTTTCCAATGGTATATCATGTGCAAATTTTTGATATCGTATGTGGAAGATACGGCCTTCAGAAGATTTATGCCTGATTGATGTGATGTTGGCTAAATAGGCGCAAAAATGTAGCACCCTAGGGAAAAAAATTTTGGCCTCCGGTTGCTGATAGGACCACGGGGCTAGGGTGTTGGTAAAAAAAGGTTTCTACCAGGCAGAGCGGCGGCAGGGCGGCAGTCGGGTGGCGGCTGGGGCGGTGCCGCTAGATGAGCGGAGCCCTTGGTCGTCGGCGGGACCCAGGGTCGGTCGGCAGTAAGACTTCGTCGGCGTGATCGAGCAACAACAGTCAGTGGGAGAACTAGCGGTCGGTGGGAGAAACTCTGGTTGTTGGCCAGTGAGGTCTGCGGAGGATGTGACCAGTGGCACTTGGCGGGCCGACAACAGGTGACGCAGAGGTGACGAAGCCTGTCAGAGTCTACAGACCAACGATTGAACCCCTCCAAATTTTTGAATATTGCAATTAAATTGCAATTCAAAAATTACAAATAAATGCCAATAGAAAATGAATGCTGACGGGGAAAACAAATAACCCCAAAAACTTTAGCCTGCGCAAAAATAATTCTGCCGACCCTATAATAAAATACTAAGTCGCCCTACCAGATATTGATTTTTAAAGAAACTATAGAAATTTTTTGCCCAAAATAGCCAAATATTTTTTTGATTTTTCTAAATTTTTTTTCCTTGATGGAGGACTTATAGGGATGATTTTTTCTTGCAAAATTGTACGGATTTGTACAAAAAATGCAAACCCTAGATAATACCTCAAAGGCTCCCGGTTGAATCTACTCCAATTTTGGAAAATGAACAGGTAATCTATGGGTTTTGAGGCCTTCTGGACGCAATGGAGAGGTCGGAGAGAGCCTGATCTGCACTAGAAATCAGCTTGGCTCCCGGGTAGAACCAACTAGCCTGCAACATAAAACTCCAAGCCTGCAAAGAATCTCGCATTCCAACTTCCTGGATCTAGGGTTGATGTTTCAATGGACTCGCTTTGATACCATGTTGAGATGATGGATTGCACAGCCTCTGAAGCTTCAATAAAGGAGTTTAGCCATGAAAGATAATCAACCACAAAAGAAGTGTTGCAACAATGGAATGCCGATTGAAGATTCTATTGATATGATGATTAATATGATATGATACAAATGAACAAGATGCCTGATTAAATAGGCAAGAGGTAAACCCTAATATGCATGAGATGTTGCCAAGTGTTAAAATCTAACAACATGTGAACCCTATGTTGATGATCATTAAATGATGAGATAAGTTCTAGAAGGAATCTTATCCCACAAACTAGGAAAAGGAATATTATCCCATTTATTAAATGATTTATCTAATAATGCAACCTAGGACTTAATTAATTAAATACAAGACCTAAGCTAACTTATGCTAGTGTAATAATTAATTAATTAATTACACCAACATAAGATTCATTTTTATTTAAAAAGAAACACCTATATATATATAGGCATATCTATGCCATCACTATAATCAATAAGCTCCTCAATTGAGTTGAGAAAACTTATCAATTTAACATTCTCCTCCATAAAAGGATTCAAGTCAAAATAATGGGCTCAACGACTAGATTAGTCATTTAAAATTATCACCAAATACATACACATTTAAATGACACATCACTTAGAAATTATAGTAACACAATCATACAAGATCAATGACGCTGATCTTCACATCGTCTCCTAGGTGTATTCGCCCCACAATACAAATTCAAGGATGATTGACATCCTTTTGCATTTAATATCAATAAACATCAAGTAATAGTGTTTAAAGAATAATGTGAAATACATATATGGAGAAATATATATATTCTCATTTAACTATATATAAAAACAAAGAGTTAATAACCCTACCAAAATCATGTCCAAATTCAATGGACGAATGAAACTCAACCGTCTTAGGTTAACTTACCTCCTAAGTAGAATAGAAACATCCCTAGACTTAGGTTTACAAAAAAAATACTTGACCAATGCTTAGCTCAGATGGCATTATCAAAGGATTCACAACTTCACTCTTCTCCCAGGTGATACTCCCCCTCTTTTTCTTTGGAGGCATTTAGATCACTCTTGCAATCTCACTCAAGGAAACAAATAGGTAGTTAGCCTAGAAACCACTACATCAATGTTCATATCATTGTATTTTCATTAATCATTTGTTTTAAAGAAATAGAATCATCAACATTCCATTTAAATGTGATAACATACTATTATGCAAATCCATCATAAAATACAAATTTAAAGGTTTCATATTCTTGTGATTCATCATAAAAATTACCATAAGGTGAAAAGTAATTTAGGAATATTGGGTGGGGTGTAACATACCTTCGTCCTTAAGAATCATCATCCTCGATGATGTAAAGTATCATGACATATAATCAAACAATCGAAAAGGTATCATTTTCCTCTTTTTTCTTTAAACATGAAGGGGATGGAAAGAAAAAAATGAAACAAAAAACTTCTCATTTAATCACATTATAATTTACATTTGAAGCACTATCCTCTACAATCTGGTCCCACTAGACCTTTCCCTGAGAAACCTTTCTATTATGCAAGTGAAGCCTACCTAGTTTGAGCACTCTTTCTCTTACTGAGAACTATCTTGGTATTCACTTAACATCAACAAATATTTTTTATCTGACATTGGCTCTTGTTAACCTTTTTCTTGATCAACCTAATTTGTACTTCCATTTCTAATAACATTTTTGGACCAAGGAAAATCCTATCTTCTAGCTTCCCATCTTATAAAAATTTGGAACTTTCTTCCATGCAATGCTTCAAATGGAGTCTTTTTAACTTATAGGATGTCATGAGTTATTAAATGTAAAGTTTAACAAATGGAAGATAACCCTTCCAGTAGTATTGTTGATCCATGCAATACCCACGCAATAGGTCCCCTCCTAATGCCTAATTTACGGTCTCAATATGACTATCTATCTCGTGAGGATATGCTAAACTTATGTTCAACTAAATTCCAAGTGAGGTGAAAAGGGTTTGTCATACCTTGAAGTTATATGAGTGAAATATTCATTGCTAGATATAACCCAAAAACTCAGTTTTGAACATTTGACATTTCGTCAAATGGTTGGCATGTAATTTGGTCTGAGATTGATTTCTGAGTGTGTATGTGTTGTTTGAAGCCTTTTTGGAGTGCTTAATGTTGCCAAATTAAAAAAGAACATGTATAGAAATGGTAAACAAAGATTGCATAAACATATAACATGAATTCCACTTCAAAATTTTCCTTTATTCAATCTATATCAGGTCTGATATAAAATTATCAGAGTTATAACAACAATATTACACCCCATACAAATGAAAGATTTATATTCCCAACATGCCAAGAACATACCTGATGATAGCTTGATGGTTTTCTTGACAATACAACTCCAAATAAACTTGATGTGGCTGATCCAAACCTTGAAAGAAGACCAATATGAACTTCAGTAACCAACTATAGGAATGTCAACAATGGATGAACTAAATTTTCTCCTTAGTGGTCTAAAAACCCTAATTTCCAACTAGGGTTTTGACTAAAAATGACACCCAAATGGTACGACCAATTGGTGAATGCACTAAAATAATGATATATGTTGACAAGAAGCCCCAATCTATAATTATATTCTAATAACTCACTACTGCAATCAATTCTAAATGCAAATTAACATGTGATGAAGACCAATGATGCCCAAATAGAAATGCTAGGTAGATTTCCTTGTTTTGTGAACTGGGTTTTCATCCAATTCACTATCCTCTGAGGGATTTTGTCCACAAAAGATCTATATGCTGCTCAAACCCTCTTCCAAAGCTCAAACCTACAATTTTCTTTTGTCAAAATGAGAATATAATGCTAAAAAATGAGCCCAACATATTGCTTTATAACCTCCCATGATTTTTTTTATAAAAATCAATAAAATAATCCTCCTTGAGGGTCTTTCCTCATCAAAAGAAAGGGCCACTTTTTAAAAACAACTTTGAGTTACTAGGATGGGGGAACTTTTCACTATTCCTTTTATAATTTTCTATTACTATTCACTTTTTACTATTCCATTAAAACAAAATTTAATATTTCTAATTTATCCTTGGATTCATCAATTGAACTCCAACTGAAAGGCTTGTAAAACTCCCAGCTAAGCTCCACCGCCCTCGGTTGGGTCCCCTAATGATTCTGCTGACCTATGGGAACCTGAATAGTAGGCCAACCTTCGCTGTAGTCTGAGCTGCCTAAGGAAGGGACATTGCAATCCTCCTTTCCCGGGATTGCTTGTACTTGAGCAATCGTATGCCAGTCCGCTACTCCACTCTGATATACATGCCATATAACGATAACTCCTGAAGCAACTCACCACGATCATTGAGTACCAATGCACCATCCATGTCAATACCTAGATCCCAAATCGTCCTACCCATCCGGCTATAGATATCCATCATAATACAAGCATCACATACCATCCATCTATATGAGTAGACCATCAAAAAGATATGAAAACCAACTCCCATATGCACATGGAACAACTCATCGGGCCCCAAAATGTTGTCGTAACTTAGGTTTGAAGTTGGAACGAAGTCATGGGTGTCAACATATATGTCCAAGAAACCCATGTCATACTCCCTATTGACCTCATGGATATGCTCCCAAGTAGGACAACTACTATCCCATAGTAAGTTAATGGGGATGAAGTCACCAATCAACAAATAGAAAGCTGCCATATTATAATAAATCAGTGACGTAACCAAAGAGGAGTTATGGATTCCTTCAACACCCATCCAAGGTATCCTTCACATGGCTGGCCCACTATAAGTGTTATCAGCAAGATCATCAACTAAAAATTATGAAATCTCCATTATATCATCCAAATGACATGTCTCATTAGCTTCCCAAATGATTAGGGTTGGAAGTGGCCTAAAGAAGTCTTCAACACTAAGTGTCACAAGGCTGGAAGGTTCCTCATGGCATGATTCTTCAATCCTTTCCCCAACTTTTTCAACTCCTACACCATTTACCTTTTCATCTTGTACCCATGAAGTAGCTGCTATACAAGAATGATTTTATGAATTATGCAAAGAGTGATTGTGCCTACTCAAAAGTAGACAAGGATCCACAATCTTCCTTCCTTGTTTCCTCACCAATTGGATAGCCATGCCTCTAAATCTACCTATTTGTAAGTGGTCTGGTCTTATCAGCTCTAAAACCTCTTTGAAGGGGTGCACATGGGGATAAGAAACACCATAATAACATGCAAGAAAAATATAATGACAAAAGAGAGACAAAAAGGATTTTTCCAATCATATGTTCTGACAAAGGAAAATAGGTATGGTTCAAGGGCTTCCTATAATGTCCCTGGCTAATCTTATTTAAATTTCATGTTTTTAGCTCTTGGACATTTTGTCAAACACTTTGTTACAATCTGCTATATGTTGTTTCTTTTTGAATGTTTGGTGCATAAAATGATAAGATGAACTAGAATAACACTAATTGCAATCTACCAATACTGAAATGAAAAGAGTAAGCAATGCAACATATATTCTTTGGCCTTTCAATGCAATAAGATGAGTGCCTCATGCAAATTTGCAACTACAATATAATGACATTGTGACAAACAATTGGAAAGAAATCCAAAAATCATGTGGATCATTGCTTTAAAATGGATTGCAATGACTGAAGTTCATGTAATGGTTATTTATAGTAGTAGACATTACATCAAGTATTTTCTAAACCAGCTTATAAGATGTAGCTTCTAAATTGATTGCTTACAATGCCACACCCAGACTTATATGACAATATATGATTAAATGCAAATTTCACTTTCAAAGTTACAATATTCCAATTTTTGTTCTGACATTCCAACACCTAATGAAATAATTGCAATTACAAAACAAACTGAAATGAGAACTTGGAATTAATGATCTCTTCAATATTGAGATATGTATGATGTGCCTAGATTGTGAAGACTAACTACTCCAATTAAAGCTCCAACCAAAGTTGACCGTGTGCTAACAAATGGCTGACATAAGAAGACGTGATTCCTTTGACTCTTTCAATTGGCACCACTATCTTATCTTTCGTCCACTCACTCTATATTATTTGCCTTTAATCTTGTGTTACTCTCAAGACTCGATAATGCCAAGTCACTGGCTATTTTGTCTTCTATGACAGATGTGATTCCTTTCTCAAGGTAATGATATTGTTTATGATAATATTATCGGGTTTGTTCCTTTATGCCTTTGTTGTATCTGACTTTCAAAAAATAATATTTTCCCTCCAATTATTGGAACTCATACTATTGTCTCCTTAAGCTAGGCGACAATCTCCATTCTTTTTTCTGATTATTAATCTGTCTTGTTCTTGATTGCTGTGACTTGTTCTTGTGTCGCCTTTATCAACCCATGATTTCTCCCTTATTTATTCCCTGCCTTATTTGATATTAATCTTTTCAAATAAGATGTTCCTAATAAATACGATGTCTGAGTGAAAAGTGATGGCTATCAATTTTTCCTATGCCTGCATCAGGATGAACTTGTCTTATCTGAAATATGTATTTTAGTACTCCTAAGCTACTCCCTACAGGTGAAGAGCTAGGCATTTCTTTTCTTTTGTCTTTATCTTTGTATTTGCTAACCATATTTTGTTTTCTTGTGACTAAAGTATAAACTTTAGAATGCATCAACATAAATCATATTTATTAATAAAATATAGAGATCATTAAAATATTACCAATAAATCAGCTTCTCCAAAATTACCTGATAATCTTATTAAATCAATTTACTTTAGTAGAATCCAAATTTGGCCTATGGCCATTAAATTTGGAAAAATGAAAATGCCTTTAATAATGTCTCCAATCGAAGCACAAAAATACATCAACTATTGTGCCAAATGACAATGTTGAGGTAATAAATTAGCTACCTCAGCTATTCAACTAGGGCAGTAATACAACAACTGCTGCACCTATAAATTATCCTCAATGAAGCACAAGTAGAAACCATAGATGGATTTCTCAACTCCAGCTAGGGTTGATCTTTCACAACTGAACCTAGCACTCTAGAATCTTCAAACCCTTGAGTGAGCTAAGCATTCAACTTCAGCTTCTTACCAATCTGGTAATGAGATATAAAATCCAAATCAAGTTTCCCCAAATGCTTAGCCAACAACTTCTTAAATAGATTTCTCAGTGTCTTTTCAAGAAGCTTCTAGAAGAATATTATTTTATTCCTCAATTGACTATTATTTTATTATTTTATTTGAAGTCACTTAAGTCGTTTTATTATTAAATTAATTAAATATCAAGTCATCCCTTTTGATAGAAAATTTTATTGGAATAAATTAATAAATAATTAATTTAATAATCCTTCAATTTGGGGACATGACACTACCACACTATGAGGGCTAGGAACCATACACATATTTTTATGAATCACAAGATTTACAAACTAGGTTGTAAGGTGACCATGAAAAGTAAGCGCAAATGTAGGTTAGGTGAAGTGCACAAACTAGAAAGGGTTATTGCTAGGTGACTCATATACTACTGAAGTAAGTCATATGAACAACATGGCTAGCAAAATGTGTTGCTAGGTGACTCACATGCCATCAAAAAGTAAATGATATTGTTCGAATATGGCTTCTAGTGTTGTCATTGATGGTAACTAAAGTCATTTCCATGGTACGTAGATCAATATCTAGTCATACCAGAAGATAAAGTGAAATATTGTGTGTTACTGACAGAATACTTGAAGAACAAGGTATTCGGTCAGTCAGTTAATATGTCTACTTGACCAGATCATCATTTTGAGTTGTTGATCCCCAGGATTGCTTGTTGAGCATGTACATTATCTTATTACTAAATTTTGTGGTGTTGCATTAGTTGTTGTAAGAGCTTGGAGGTTCGGTAGGATGTTTTCTGTCTATTTGCTCATTGTAGCCGATTCAATGAATGTGGTGCATTATGGATGTGTAAAGTGAAATTATTTAAAAATGTTTTTATGTTCAAATATTTAATTCTGGGTCCCAACTATAGTCTAGCTGATGATGTTAGATCCACATTGAAAATTTATTTGTAAATTTGGGTCATCAGTTGATAATATTTCCAATTTTTATTAAGGCCGACCTATAGCAATTTTATTTCTAGATGAAAATATATATAAGAGATTCAATATATCATTTGGCATGCAAAAAAAGAAGTGTGGTGGTGTGTTGTAATCATTAGGAAGAGCGATTAGGTGATTATGCACAGTTTCACTTGTGCATTAAGATTTTTGTAGTGCGAGTTCTGCAGAGTAGAGAAGAATTGTTGAATCAATTAGAAGGACAAAAGATTATCTACAGAGCTTAATCAGAACTATAATCACGAATTGTAAATGCTATTTCATCAATTCACTCTTTTGGATCTATTCCAAATATTTTTAGGGTAGTGAGCCCATCCATTTTGAGTAGTGAGCTCTAGGCAGTGAGCCTAAATGCAAGTGCATTCCCATTTTGTACTTCTCATTTTGGGTATACTCATATTATATTGTGGATTGGCCATCCACCATGGTTTTTCCCTTAACAGGGTTTCCACATAAAAATTATGGTGTTATGGGGTTGTGATTATTATTTTTCTATTGATGCATGTTTCTTTTGTTGAATGGTTAAGTAAGTTAAATGGCAGAACAACAAAGTTGAATTTTTGCACAACACTGATTCACCCCCCTCTCAGTGTTGTTTGTTTCCAACAATTGATATCAAAGCTAGTTCCTCGAAAGATGTCTTAAAAATTGGGGAGATCTTGGAAGGTATTTTTCAATGGATACAAGTAGTCTTCAACAACAACTTATGGTGGCCCTTGATGATCTAGACCAATCAAAATCTGAGAACCGATAATTGCAAGAAAATCTTGAGAATGCAGAAAAGTTAATTCAATCACTAAAAGACAAAATCAATGAATCAAGGGAGAAAATAAAGGAATTATGTGGTCAACTCAAACAAAAGAACAAAATCATGGAAGATGAACAACTCTAAAAGAGAAAACAAAATAATGTGAATTTTTTTCCAAAGAGAATGTTTCCTTGAAACGTGAAATGGAATCTATCATGATGAGAATGACCAAGGAGATTGAGGACAAAAATAAGAATGAAGAAAATCTTGCACAGTCTTTGAAAGAAAAATATGAACAATATAGCTGGCTAGATAATGAATTGGAGCAATCCAAGAACAATGAAGAAGTGCTTGAAAAGTAGCTTGATGATCTTAGAGATGAACTTGCTATTGCAAATTAGTATAAGGAGAAATTGAAAGCAATCTCAACGAAACTTGATGAACTAATCAAAGGACATAGGATTGATGGTGATAGATGATGTCTTGGATATGAAGAAGGAGAAAGTTATGGATCTGGACAAAGGAACTCTGGACAAAGGAATTTTGGAAAAGGAAGATTTAGACAAGGAAATCAAATGAAAGGATCCATAAGAAATTTGGCAAGGAAACCAAATGCTCCAAGATTTAATGGCTATTGTTATGTTTGCAAAAACTTTGGTCATATGGCTTCTCAGTGTAGGAGTAGAATGAATATAGGTAGACCATCATTCTCAGGTTAATGTTTTAATTGATATAAGTATGGTCATAAGTCAAGTGAATGCAGAATTGCGATGAATAACTTTCATAGAGATGTCAAATGCTATGCATGCAATAGATTTGGACATATTGCTAACCAATGGAGATCAAGAAAAAGTTAGTGGAATAGTTGTTATGGACAGAGAAATGTTGTGTGCTACAACTACAAAAAATTTGGCCACATTGCTAGATTCTGTTGGAATAAAAGAGGTCTGGTAAAATAGAACATGCAACAGGATATTAAAGGGAAAGGAAAAGTCACTACTGATGCGATTAGAAAGCAAATGCAGAAGAAATGGGTGAAGAAGAATCCCTTTGTAGAAGGAAATACGCTAGCACCAGAAGCAACTTCTGGTAATTCCTTAAGGAATTAATTTTAGGTCTCTGGTATAGGGGGAGCTATCAAGAAAAACTCTTAAACCCCCTCTTGCAGGTGAATGATACTAGAATCCGGATGTGTCTAGTAGGAGAGTTGATGCTTTTCAGATGTTGTTCAACTAGTTAGAAACATTAGTGAAGAATATTGATCCACATAAGAGTTGTCTATCTTGGTGCCTGAAAGGAAGGAAACCGAATGAGTTAGGGCAAGGGAATTTATTGCAAACTAAAGGAGTTAGATATGTGGGAAATAAAAGAATGGATTCAACCCTCATTTGTCATATTGCATTTGGAGAAAAGTTGTTTGGAGAGCTCTAACATGTTCATTGCAAATTTGTGGAAAGATTCAAGCATAAAGGAGAATCCGTGATCAAACTTTGTTTCATCCCCGAAAGGTATTTATTGAAAAACTTGTAAATTTGTGTGATTTCAATCATGTATACTCTTATGATAGTCGAAGTTAAGGATAGGCCACGTCTAAAATTTAAATGGCATCCATATAAGTCCATAGATACAGAGCCCTTAGGTGCATTTTCATCAGTGGCGTATGAAGTCCTACATATTGAGGATATTAGGGCTTATGTGCATGCAAACATTGAAGATTTGGGAAACTCTCATTTGATGGATTTGTACTCTCATCATATAATTCAAGAAGATTTTACTGTGAAACCAGAATTCAAAACTCTAGAGGATAAGAAATTTGCACAATTTGTGAAATTTCCCATATTTGAAGAAGATGAATGGGTTCGATATGTGTTGAGCCATTTCCATGATGAATTCATCTGGTTAGATGTGCCATTCAAAATCACAAAAGAAGCTATATGTGCAGTTACAAGAATAAATTCCACTCGTAGATTTCCAATTTTGAAGTCTGTGAAGAATGATAAGGTTATTGATGCGATAGGCTCACAATGGGACAAAAGAGCAATGGCAATAAATGATATTGCCACAGTGGATGTAAAATTTTCATCAATAGTTATTGGCTATAAGATTTATCACTCAACCCAGGAGAAATCAGTATCCAACACAACTATCTATGCAACATATGAGATGGTCAAGAACAGTTTGGATCATGCCTATGGGTTATGAAGTAGATGAGAACATTCTGAAGATGTATGCAGAACACCTGCTGAATTCACCATTGGATCAGGGAGAAGAAATTTTTGGTACTAATGTAGAGAAAATCTTGCAGGTTCATTCAAAATTGAAAAAGCCCATGATAGTTAGAAGGGTAAGAAAGGAGATAAAAGCTTTTGTGGAGAGTATGGGCATTTCTGTGTAGAAACTGAAAGAAGTGAGAAGGAAAAGAGATGAAGTTGAAGTAGCTAAAATGAAAGAAAAGGAAGAATCAGTTGGTCTGGGAACATCTCCTACTCACACTAGATCTACTAGGAGTTCCCCTATAGCTCAGTCAAATCAAGTCGATGCTTCTAGAAAAAGGAAGAAGAATAAAAGCACAAGATCTTACAAAGTTGTGTCTATAGATGAAAAGGAATAAACTAAATCAAAAGAAGTAGTAAGAGAGATGAAGGCTATTGGTACTCAGGTTGTCAAATTGAATAAGATAAAATATTCTGGCAAAGGAGAAGAAGCAAAGAAAAAGGCCAAAGTTGACAAGCCCGGTATGACTATTGAGGAAGTTGAGAATGTAGTGGTGAAAGATGGAAATGTCAAGCCACTCTATGATTGGTATAAGAACTTTGATGAATCTGGTAAGAGAATTATTGAAGAAGCAACAATAAAGCATATGAATATTTTTAATAAAGCTCTTGTTGAAATCATGTCTAGTTTGCCTACAAGTCTATATGATGCTTTGGAATCTAGATGGTTGAGTGCCAGATCAGAAGAAGAAAATCTAAGGAAGAGAGTTCTTGTCGATTTGTGCCTGGAAATGACAATTGAAGAGATGGATTTATTCCTTGAAAAAGATAAAAAAGAATTTAAGAGAAAGACAAGAGTAAATAAAATCATGATTGGTGAAACTAACACTGTTGTTAGTGAAACTAAGGAAATTCTAGAAGAATTTTTGTCAAGGGATAAGATTAACATTAAGGAAATCAATACTGAAAATGCTCAAGGAAATGAGGATGTGAATGTGGAGGTAAACGAAGATAAAGAAGAGAATGTGAATGAGGAGAATGTGAACGAGGAGAATATGAATGTGTCTGATCCTCCAAATTTTTAGGATATTCAGACTTCTCCTAATGTGGAAGATATAGAGGCACCTATGGTAACTAAGGTCCCTATTGAGGTGTTAGCTGAGGAAAAAGAGGTGCATATTAAAGAAGTTGAAATGCCTAAAGTCAATCCTAAATCAGAATTACAAGGTTGAAAAAGAAAAGGATCAAGAAATCATAATAGAGGAAGTGAAGAGATCTCTATTGGAGCAACAAGAAGAGTTAGATCCTGAGTTAGATGAAATCTCAATTAACCTATCCACTCTATTCCAATTCAAATGATGAAGGTCGCTAAAATTGCTCAAGCCAAAGCCAATGAGAGGATACTGAAATCATACATAGAGGACAACGAACTGCTAAATCTTGCATTTGGAGTTTTACAGAAATTAGTGCCTACTTATGTTATGGACCCATTAGGTTCCTCCTCCGGTGAGTTAAAGAAGCTAATAAATTATGTAGATTCTCATTTTGAATCATTTTAGAAATCAACTTTGGTTAAAGTGAAAAAGGAGTTCAAGTAGAAGAGAGTTGGTAGCCTAAATGAATTGATTGCCAAAGACAAAGATCTATTAGGCACTTGCATGAAAAATATTCAAGGTACTATGTTTGAAGGAGGAAAAGTGTACAAGTCTTGCTTGGTCTTGTCAAAATTTATTGAAGCAAATGAGAAGAAGGTGAAAGACATTGAACAACAATTGGTCACTATTTCCAATACTTTTGACCCATTAGCCGATAGTGTTTGTAAACAAGAA
Source organism: Sequoia sempervirens (assembly GCA_007258455.2). NCBI lineage: Eukaryota > Viridiplantae > Streptophyta > Pinopsida > Cupressales > Cupressaceae > Sequoia > Sequoia sempervirens. The sequence continues at coordinate 481,228,542 of VDFB02000003.1, read as the reverse complement.
AGTCAAGTAATGTCCTTGTTCAACCAAATAAAGAGTCTGAAACTAGAAAATGAAAGGATTATTGGGAGAGTATGTGAACTTAGGGGATTAATAAGTACAAATATTGAGATAATGGTGGATGCTTTAAAAGAGGCTAAAGATGCTATGGCCGCTCCAGATCCGGTAAGTCTCGAAGTAGTAGAAACATTGTCATATCTTCTTTGAGGTCATATAACCATTTTGGAGAGTTCAAGAAGTGTTTGGACTCAAACTTAAGTGGACTGAAGAATGAATTTACAGAAGTTTTCAAATTTTTGTAAGTCTCAGGTTATGTTTGTACAACTTTTTAATTTAAGATTCCCTAATTTTTTCATTGATGTCAAAGAAGGAGAGAGTGCAGTGAAAAATTCCTTGACATTCTTAGGGGGAGTAGTATTCTAAATTTTGGCAGTGTACTTACCAGTTTCAACACTTAGTCATTTTTCACTAAGTGTTGCCATCAATTCAAAAGGAGGAGATTGTTGGAATATGGATTCTAGTGTTGTCATTGATGGCAACTGAAGTTATTTCCATGGTTCGCAGATCAGTATCTAGTCATACCGGCAGATAAAGTGAAATACTGTGTTACCGACAAAATACTTGAAGAGCAAGGTATCCGGTTAGTCAGTTAATCTGTCTACTTCACCAGATCATCATTTTGAGTTGTGGATCCTCGAGATTTCTTGTTGAGAATGTACATTATCTTATTACTAAATTTTGTGGTGTTGCATTAGTTGATGTACGAGCTTGGAGGTCTGGTAGGATGTTTTCTATCTATTTTCTCATTGTAGCCAACTCAGTGAATGTGGCTCATTATGGATGTGTAAAGTGAAATTATTTAAACTATTTTTATGTTGAAATATTTAATTATGGGTCCTAGCTATAGTCTAGCCGATGATGTTAGATCCACATTGAAAATTTATTTGTAAATTTGGGCTGACAGTTGAGAATATTTCCAATTTTTATTAAGGCCAACCTATAGCGATTTTATTTCTAGATACGGATATATATATATATATATATATATAAGAGATTCGATATATCATTTGACATGCAAAAAAATAAGTGTGGTGGTGTGTTTCGATCATCAGGAAGATCGATTAGGTGATTATGCATAGTTTCACTTGTGCATTAAGATTTTTACAATACAAGTTGTGCAGAGCAGAGCAAAATTGTGAATCAATCAGAAGGACAAAAGACTATCTACAGAGCTTAATCAGAACTAGAATTAGGCATTGTAGATGCTATTTCATTAGTTCACTCTTTTGGATCTATTCCAAATCTTTGTAGGGCAGTGAGCCCATCCATTTTGAGTAGTGAGCTCTAGGTAGTGAGCCTGAATGCAAGTGCATTCCCATTTTGTACTTCAAATTTTGGGTATACTCATATTATATTGTGGATTGGCCATCCACTATGGTAATTAACCCTAATAGGGTTTCCACGTAAAAATTCTAGTGTTATGGGGTTGTGATTATTTTTTTCTATCGATGCATGTGTCTTTTGTTGAATGGTTAAGTAAATTAAATGACAAAATAATAAAGTTGAATTTTTGCACAACATTGATTCACCCTCCATCTTAGTGTTGCTTGTTTCCAATAGATATTGTAGAGAAGGGGGATTCATTGCCCCAAAGACTTAGGTTACGGAAGAGACTAAGGGAGTGAACTGCCCTAAACTACCTTAGACTACCTAATTAGCCAAAAAGGGGGGGAAAATAAGTCTTTGTTTCCCTTATGTTTATGATAGATGTATCAGACTATAGACCAGATGGAAATGCAAGTGTCAGACTTAAGCATATCATGTTGGAGTCCCAAAGATACACTGCCATCCTATACAGACAAAGAGTCAAGTGACAACCAGAAACACGCAAAGTCTACCGACAACTCGAATGTTATGGTCTTATAGTTTGACAAAAAAGTATGGAAATGCAAAGTACAAAAAGAAGAATACTATGAAATATACTCTAATAGTGAAATGAAAAAGAAAGAAGAAGAATGCCTACTTACTCAAGGTCCAGTTCTCTAGCTAGCTCCAAGCAATCGAATAGAACCTACACAAAAAGTAACAAGAAAAATGTTGGGGCTATGTTTTGAAACTTGCCTTAGTCAAGTCCCCATTTCGGTGTTCCCACCTCCATGGACATCCAATAGACAACAAGATATCAAAAAGGAATAAAGAACTAGATAGAATAGACACAAAGAAGTAGAGAGCAATGACAATCTAAATGCTACTCTACAACTAAGATAATGCAAGAAAATAGACACAATATCACCTCCCTTTCTACAAGAGCTCAAGGCTAATAGAAAAAGGAGAATAATAAGTTCACCACACCAATGAAGTGGAGCCTAAAGAACCTACAATAACAATGGCACTAGAGTAAGAAGATGGTGTTGAAGCCAAGTATGAAGCTTATCAAAGCAAGCAGTGATAGAGATGCAAGGAGAATGCTAAAGAGTGAGAATGAGTTCATGGAATGAATAGAGAGCTTGAGAGAGTCAAAGAATTAAGTTCTAATGAGAAAATTGGAGGCATATAGTCATTCCTAGCAGTCAATATTCGGTAGCGAGATGCCATGCTCACAAGTGATAGAGAATCATAACGTCTTTACGTTTACTGATGTAGGAATCTTGTCAACATGACAGTGTGGCGCACTGACATCCGTGCAACACCTGGGCATCCACAACAAAAATTCTCTTCATCGACGCTAAACAATAGGGACATGTTGAAAAAGTGGAGCAAAAGCAGTGGGTTTATGCATTATCGGACTTGTAAGGCTAAAATGAACTTAAATTAATGGGAAATTGCACCTGGTACAAATTTACGCCACTGCATTTTCCCCCCACTTTAGCGAGCATATGCATCAATGCATATGTGAGCTCAAGTACAAAGATATTGAAGAGAATATACCAATACCGTCGAGGAAGTCAAATTTTTATCCGGCATACCTTGACGTGAAGGAGGGAGCTCCACCAAGATGCGAAGATAACACAGGTCTTTGATCCTGCAAAGTTAGCAAAGTTAGCTGTGATCTCATGAAAAACATGCAAGGCTGCAGAAAAACATGTTAGGTGAAAATGTGAATCATAATAGACACAATTTCATAAGACACAAGGAGACACAATTTTGACACAAGTTAGCATAATAAGAAATATCCTGATTAGATAAGACACAAGACACACACTGATCAGATAGATTACCATGTGGATTTTGTAAACAACATTTCGGGATAGTCAAAGAAAAGACAGTTCTAGTCAGGATACCCCCAAGCTAGATTCCAAGACATAAGGCATCTGACACCAAGACACACAATGTTGAATATTAGATAAAGGAAAAAAATGAATCCTCCTCAAGACATCAAGACACCAAGGAATTCTTTTTAAAAAAACAATTTTTAGAAAGGGGTTCTTTCTACAGGGAACCCTTCAAGACATCAAGACACCAATGGGCCATTTTGAAGGAACAATACATTTGAAATACACACAATTTTCTGCAAGTGATTCTGTCATCAAGGAATCCTTTTGAAAGATCTTTCATCAAGGAATTTGTTAGAAAGAATGCTCCTTTTTCAAAGGAATGTTTTTAGAGTCTTTCATTAGAAAGAATACTCCTTTTTCAAAAGGAAATTTTTTAGATTCTTTCACTTATGAGATCCTTTTCAAAATAAAATTTCGTCAAGGAGTCCTTTTTTAGAGAATACATCCTTTTGGAAAATGAAATTTTGCGACAAGGGATTGTTTTGTTAAGGAATTCATTATAAATAAATTTGACACCAAGGAATCCTTTTGAAAGAAATATCCATGTTGAAAATTAGAGAAGCCTAATAGCCCCCCCTTAGGGTGATGTGTGTTGCACGGAGGAGCACAGGGCATCCTGAGGAGAGAAAGGAGAGGCATGGATGTTGTGGCATACAACACATAGCAAAATGTGTTCATCATATGTTGTCAACCCCATGAGGGACAACACATTGAAACCACAACATCAAGAAGCAAACAAGCAAAGACGAAGAAAACAAGAGATAGGGGGATTCGGGAATTTGGGGTTAGAACTATTCATAGATATAAATAGATAGCTATAAAATAGTTTATGTATGAATTGTCATCAATCCTGAAAGTTCTCAGAATGTGAATAATGACACATAAAGACAAAGTAAAACCAAAAATTGGGTTAACATGGAGGAAGACCTACATGCCTCCAATTCTCTACATCGTCCCCAATATTGAAAAGCAATATTACGACACATAGAAGAATGATGACACAAATAGAAGAAATGTATGAAAAATTTCCATGTCTGTATCCAAGTGCATACAAGGGTAGCAAGGGTCCTCTAGGTAGGATCACAAAAATGAAAATTCAAGCATGAGGGAACACAAACACAAAAGAAAATATAATCTACAAATGTAGAAGAGGCACCACCCTAGTCCCCATCAACCAACAGGTTGTCCTACTCCCAATCTAGATCATTATAAGGGGAGGGAGGGCGAGCCTGCAAGGATGGGATAACAAGTTCAGTACCGTCCAACTTACCTATAAAAACAACCAAGGAAGAAGGCCCATTGAGGTCCTCTTCACCAAGTTCCTATGAAGAAAAGGTCATTGATTTTGCAAAAAATAAGGACATAGTCGAGACATCATCCATTGAGTTGAACATGTAGTTTTCAAAAGTGCCCTGTATCAACTTAGCCAAAGAAAGACAAGATGCCCAAGAGTTTTTGTCGACATCAAAAAAAGGTGCAATGAAAAAATCTAGAGAAGCGAGGGCTACCTTTGTCACAAGGATGACACAAGCCAAGAAAGAACTAGCCTCTAAAGAAGGAAAACCCTTCTTACGACCATCACCTGTGGTGAGGTCATCCTCCAACTTACAACTTAGCGGAGGATACGGGATCCCCATGGAAGAAGCACAAGAGAAGGAAGAAGACTGAGCTGTAGAGGACACCACCTTCGTATTAGGCATTTCAACAAGCTATGAGAAAGGAGGGATGCCCGGGAGGGAGATCAAAAGAGGAGGCTCCACGGATGAGCTATTGCACTAGCTTGTTAATTCATACTTACTACCTCAACTTATCTTCATGATGTTAATTCCAAAACTAGAGAGGATAAAAGGAGATTACATTTATTTCTTATTTGAGATAATGACTTCTCTACTAATCTAGTTTCTGGATAACCATATTACTCGGTATCATATGTACTCTAGAGATTATTTTGTGATGACATAAATGTTTCTACCAAAGTAGGCCTATATTGTTTTAAAAATATATCAACGAGATAATACTTTTTCATCTTGACATTAATGAATCATAGTTTTGCATGAAGATGGAACATTTTCATTATTTGAAAGATATTTTTAGCTTCACAAAAAATTGTGATATCAACTTAAGGAGATCCTTTGTACCTATACTAGTTCCATATGACTAACCAAACTGATGTAATGTATGTCTGAGGTTTATCTCTGATCCAAGATTGTAATGGTATGAACCTGACCAATCATATGTTATGTCGTATTATAATTTTCAATGAACTAAGAAACAATTTCTATTCTTCTATAAAGTAGACTAATAAACAAAACCATAGGGATTAAGTCACCAAACTGATGTAACCAAGACTGTTAATATGTAGGCAAAACAGATGTTGATTGATCTATACCAATTGATGTAAGGTGAGTAGTATTTGTAGAGTGAAAACTGAAATTGATTTTTGGTGACAGTTATCGTGTTCTTCTAATGAAAAGCTCCTATATTTTGTACTTCAAATCAAATAACCACTTTTGGTGCTGCCAAACCAATGTAGCATGCAATAAAGCCATCTAATAACTACAATATAATTATTTGAAAGTATACTTAATGGCCCTGTTAATTGTTATTCCCTCCACTAAAATAATTGAAATTTATTTTAATCTGTTTAAACTAAGAGCAAGGTGAAACCCCAATGGTCAAACTACCATGGTTTAGCATAATCCACATAACACATGAAGTATTTTTTCTCAACCCCATAAAATCTCCTTTAAGATAGAACCAACTTATGATTTACCATCTAAGGACAAAGGTATAAAACAAAGTATCAAATGTCAATGTAAGTTATAATTGCTCAAACCATCTGTCAAAATAATATGGCTTCTAAAAGCATTGAGAAACCTCCATATAAATAGAAATGGTATGATCGATTATGTAAGATTAAATCATGTTGTGGTAAATTCAGTTTTCATGAAAATAAATTTTCTCTCGGTTATCATATTTTGGGAATATTATGAATAACCCCGCTAGAAATGAATAACCACTATGTTGTAAATGTATTTAGTCTGTGCTTTGTGATAAATTATGGTGCACTTGACCTCTTTCTTCAACAGTCTAGAAGGTAATAAATGGAGGCCCAATTACAATGATGTTCCACATCTTCCTAGGATTTTCATCTAACATGAGTGAGCTTAAGATGCCTACTCAACACCCTGCATGCTCAAGGAACTTCTTCCTAGTGCCACGTACAAGCAATTACTTTTTGTGCCAATTAACAAGTGAAAATTGCCAGTTAAGTCAGAGGACAATTTCAATCCTGATAATCTGACCTTGATGAATACGATGTCTAGAGAAGGAGAAATTCTAGGAAAAAATATGTATTAGGTCATATGGCAAGAATAAAGAATGAATGAAGTCATTATCAATTTTCATGTACTATTTAAGCATACACAAGTGATTAGGTTGATGAAAACCCTGTGTTGAACCTTAGAGGACTTATTCCTTGAACAAGTGTTATTGAGTTATCCTTCTAATAAATTCAAAATGTATATTTCAAGTACTTTTCCTAGGGGACATATGTGAGATACGTGCTAAAAGACAGGTCCATATCATGACAAGATACCTTGAAGAAATTACTTTCATGAGGTTGGAGTAAAAGCCAATTCTTCTTTTTTAGTTTCTTCATGAATTGTTGAGTAAACATGGTCTATATGGGTTGTTAATGAGGTCATGTGATGATAAACAACGATTCTCAAATGAATGAGATAATCATAAGAGGGCAGTAGTAGATAATTATATGACCTCTAATAGCAAGATAATAAAAAAATACCCTAACCTTTCCAAGAGGTCTATATATCTATAATGGATCATATTAAATCAATATATGCATCATCAGTCATAGTATCAAACAAGGAACTAAGAATATAGAAGTTTATCATGAACAAGAGTAAACGCAAGAACATGAGAGAACAAATAAACCTCTCCTTTAGTATATATGAATTCTAAATACAAGAAGATTGTAATGTAATTATTAGAGCAAATGAGCTTGTTTTTCTAGAGTATGAAATTTGATCCAACAAAGAGAACTAATCCTCTTCATCAAACAATCTCAGTAAACACTACACTAGGGTCAACTAGCTCTTTTTAATGAAGAAGCTAATCAAATAAAAAGAGCAGACTATTCTACCTCATCCTAATATGTTTTAACATTGATAATTTTTAGTTTGTTAACAAGTTAAAATGTTATGAGAAAGGAAACTACTGATTTAAAGATTTATCAAGCTAAGTGCAGAATTATAAATGTAAATCGAGGAACTTGGAGACAAAATTTGGAGGCCTATGTGAGGAATACCAACATGTAGCATAGATGTATTTGTGTTGCACTATAGTATGTACAATAGGAGCAACCAAATCCACATCTTCCCCTCAAGAAATGTGCCCAATATACACATAGATAATACCAAGATGACCAAATAGATCATCAGTTGATGGCATAAATAAAAATAACAAAGTTTAATCAATATATTCAAATGAAAACAAAAAAATGACAAGGAAAGGAAGATATTTGTAAAGTCTTGTGTGGTTGAATATCTTCTCCAAGAAGAACCTATACCTGCAAGAAACAAGAAGAATGTTTGGGGCTATTTGGGAGCTTTTCAAGAGACATCAAGCTCCTATGTTAGCCTTTCAACCTCCACCGATAGACAATATGTAAAAAATTATAAAATAGAGTGTGTGCTCTTATCCTAAATATGTCTAGGAATTGAAAGCAAAGAGAAAATATGAATAT
>VDFB02000003.1:481053053-481220405 GCA_007258455.2 Sequoia sempervirens | reverse complement strand
AGAGAAACCAAGCACCTCCAAGATGGTCTCTGAATTCCCAATCAAGGTGGAGACAAAGAAATGAGGAGACTCAAAGCAACTCTCCAAAGTGAAATTTGAATAGAGGAGTGATATCCCCTCAAGAATGTTCTCCAAACCTGTAGAAGTAGCCAAGTCAGTGATACCTGAAATGAAGCCATCATGTGATGTCAAATCTGAAAAACTAAATGTGTCTTGATGGATAGAGATGATGGTGGAAGCCTTAATCAATGATTCTGGACAAGGAATCACTGAATGTGAAGGGATACCAACTGTCTCTGATGAAGAAGAAGCATAGAAAGGGACCTTGTCAACCTCTTTGGAAAGATCAAGGTAATCAACTTCCTGCACAACAATAACATCATGGGGTACTTGATATGAAGAATGACATTCTAAATCATGATCATTGGGGAATGGTGGAGTATCTAAATCTCCATAGATCTCCCAAAGCTTAATCCAAAGAATGTGAGGACAATCACAATGATCAATATCATTCAAAACATCGCAATCAACTTGCATCACAATGATTTCCAAAATAGTGTACCTACTGCAAATCCAAGCAAGTTCATGAATACCTTCACTTGGGCAGGGAACTATACCATACAGATGTGGCAACAAATCAAGTGAATGAAGATGGTGGCAGATCCCATCTCGCCATTACGGATAGTTACCCTTGTGCAACATAACTAAAGGAGAATAATATGCAAGCCCCATAACGAAATTTCTCCACAAAAATCAAAGACACTGACCTTCAATAGAAAATAAAGACTTCCAAATATATATGCAACTAAGAATATGCCTCCGAGATCAAAAAATTATACTTTAGTCTTCAAGATGTCTCAAGAATCAAAAAACCAAAAAAAAGATACTTGGAGTTGAAACCAAAGAAGATGACTGGACTAATGAAAAAATGCACTAAAATATCTCTCAAATGCCACTGGAATCTCTAAAATCTGACAATTTGATGTGAAGATATGCGCTTTTGAGTCCAGAATGGAGGGTTGACTTAAGTTGACTTGAATATTTGATGATAGTAGAATCTTGAAAAATAGAGTGTACCAGTGAAAAGTAGACTTCAATAGCTTTCCAATGGTATATCATGTGCAAATTTTTGATATCGTATGTGGAAGATACGGCCTTCAGAAGATTTATGCCTGATTGATGTGATGTTGGCTAAATAGGCGCAAAAATGTAGCACCCTAGGGAAAAAAATTTTGGCCTCCGGTTGCTGATAGGACCACGGGGCTAGGGTGTTGGTAAAAAAAGGTTTCTACCAGGCAGAGCGGCGGCAGGGCGGCAGTCGGGTGGCGGCTGGGGCGGTGCCGCTAGATGAGCGGAGCCCTTGGTCGTCGGCGGGACCCAGGGTCGGTCGGCAGTAAGACTTCGTCGGCGTGATCGAGCAACAACAGTCAGTGGGAGAACTAGCGGTCGGTGGGAGAAACTCTGGTTGTTGGCCAGTGAGGTCTGCGGAGGATGTGACCAGTGGCACTTGGCGGGCCGACAACAGGTGACGCAGAGGTGACGAAGCCTGTCAGAGTCTACAGACCAACGATTGAACCCCTCCAAATTTTTGAATATTGCAATTAAATTGCAATTCAAAAATTACAAATAAATGCCAATAGAAAATGAATGCTGACGGGGAAAACAAATAACCCCAAAAACTTTAGCCTGCGCAAAAATAATTCTGCCGACCCTATAATAAAATACTAAGTCGCCCTACCAGATATTGATTTTTAAAGAAACTATAGAAATTTTTTGCCCAAAATAGCCAAATATTTTTTTGATTTTTCTAAATTTTTTTTCCTTGATGGAGGACTTATAGGGATGATTTTTTCTTGCAAAATTGTACGGATTTGTACAAAAAATGCAAACCCTAGATAATACCTCAAAGGCTCCCGGTTGAATCTACTCCAATTTTGGAAAATGAACAGGTAATCTATGGGTTTTGAGGCCTTCTGGACGCAATGGAGAGGTCGGAGAGAGCCTGATCTGCACTAGAAATCAGCTTGGCTCCCGGGTAGAACCAACTAGCCTGCAACATAAAACTCCAAGCCTGCAAAGAATCTCGCATTCCAACTTCCTGGATCTAGGGTTGATGTTTCAATGGACTCGCTTTGATACCATGTTGAGATGATGGATTGCACAGCCTCTGAAGCTTCAATAAAGGAGTTTAGCCATGAAAGATAATCAACCACAAAAGAAGTGTTGCAACAATGGAATGCCGATTGAAGATTCTATTGATATGATGATTAATATGATATGATACAAATGAACAAGATGCCTGATTAAATAGGCAAGAGGTAAACCCTAATATGCATGAGATGTTGCCAAGTGTTAAAATCTAACAACATGTGAACCCTATGTTGATGATCATTAAATGATGAGATAAGTTCTAGAAGGAATCTTATCCCACAAACTAGGAAAAGGAATATTATCCCATTTATTAAATGATTTATCTAATAATGCAACCTAGGACTTAATTAATTAAATACAAGACCTAAGCTAACTTATGCTAGTGTAATAATTAATTAATTAATTACACCAACATAAGATTCATTTTTATTTAAAAAGAAACACCTATATATATATAGGCATATCTATGCCATCACTATAATCAATAAGCTCCTCAATTGAGTTGAGAAAACTTATCAATTTAACATTCTCCTCCATAAAAGGATTCAAGTCAAAATAATGGGCTCAACGACTAGATTAGTCATTTAAAATTATCACCAAATACATACACATTTAAATGACACATCACTTAGAAATTAGAGTAACACAATCATACAAGATCAATGACGCTGATCTTCACATCGTCTCCTAGGTGTATTCGCCCCACAATACAAATTCAAGGATGATTGACATCCTTTTGCATTTAATATCAATAAACATCAAGTAATAGTGTTTAAAGAATAATGTGAAATACATATATGGAGAAATATATATATTCTCATTTAACTATATATAAAAACAAAGAGTTAATAACCCTACCAAAATCATGTCCAAATTCAATGGACGAATGAAACTCAACCGTCTTAGGTTAACTTACCTCCTAAGTAGAATAGAAACATCCCTAGACTTAGGTTTACAAAAAAAATACTTGACCAATGCTTAGCTCAGATGGCATTATCAAAGGATTCACAACTTCACTCTTCTCCCAGGTGATACTCCCCCTCTTTTTCTTTGGAGGCATTTAGATCACTCTTGCAATCTCACTCAAGGAAACAAATAGGTAGTTAGCCTAGAAACCACTACATCAATGTTCATATCATTGTATTTTCATTAATCATTTGTTTTAAAGAAATAGAATCATCAACATTCCATTTAAATGTGATAACATACTATTATGCAAATCCATCATAAAATACAAATTTAAAGGTTTCATATTCTTGTGATTCATCATAAAAATTACCATAAGGTGAAAAGTAATTTAGGAATATTGGGTGGGGTGTAACATACCTTCGTCCTTAAGAATCATCATCCTCGATGATGTAAAGTATCATGACATATAATCAAACAATCGAAAAGGTATCATTTTCCTCTTTTTTCTTTAAACATGAAGGGGATGGAAAGAAAAAAATGAAACAAAAAACTTCTCATTTAATCACATTATAATTTACATTTGAAGCACTATCCTCTACAATCTGGTCCCACTAGACCTTTCCCTGAGAAACCTTTCTATTATGCAAGTGAAGCCTACCTAGTTTGAGCACTCTTTCTCTTACTGAGAACTATCTTGGTATTCACTTAACATCAACAAATATTTTTTATCTGACATTGGCTCTTGTTAACCTTTTTCTTGATCAACCTAATTTGTACTTCCATTTCTAATAACATTTTTGGACCAAGGAAAATCCTATCTTCTAGCTTCCCATCTTATAAAAATTTGGAACTTTCTTCCATGCAATGCTTCAAATGGAGTCTTTTTAACTTATAGGATGTCATGAGTTATTAAATGTAAAGTTTAACAAATGGAAGATAACCCTTCCAGTAGTATTGTTGATCCATGCAATACCCACGCAATAGGTCCCCTCCTAATGCCTAATTTACGGTCTCAATATGACTATCTATCTCGTGAGGATATGCTAAACTTATGTTCAACTAAATTCCAAGTGAGGTGAAAAGGGTTTGTCATACCTTGAAGTTATATGAGTGAAATATTCATTGCTAGATATAACCCAAAAACTCAGTTTTGAACATTTGACATTTCGTCAAATGGTTGGCATGTAATTTGGTCTGAGATTGATTTCTGAGTGTGTATGTGTTGTTTGAAGCCTTTTTGGAGTGCTTAATGTTGCCAAATTAAAAAAGAACATGTATAGAAATGGTAAACAAAGATTGCATAAACATATAACATGAATTCCACTTCAAAATTTTCCTTTATTCAATCTATATCAGGTCTGATATAAAATTATCAGAGTTATAACAACAATATTACACCCCATACAAATGAAAGATTTATATTCCCAACATGCCAAGAACATACCTGATGATAGCTTGATGGTTTTCTTGACAATACAACTCCAAATAAACTTGATGTGGCTGATCCAAACCTTGAAAGAAGACCAATATGAACTTCAGTAACCAACTATAGGAATGTCAACAATGGATGAACTAAATTTTCTCCTTAGTGGTCTAAAAACCCTAATTTCCAACTAGGGTTTTGACTAAAAATGACACCCAAATGGTACGACCAATTGGTGAATGCACTAAAATAATGATATATGTTGACAAGAAGCCCCAATCTATAATTATATTCTAATAACTCACTACTGCAATCAATTCTAAATGCAAATTAACATGTGATGAAGACCAATGATGCCCAAATAGAAATGCTAGGTAGATTTCCTTGTTTTGTGAACTGGGTTTTCATCCAATTCACTATCCTCTGAGGGATTTTGTCCACAAAAGATCTATATGCTGCTCAAACCCTCTTCCAAAGCTCAAACCTACAATTTTCTTTTGTCAAAATGAGAATATAATGCTAAAAAATGAGCCCAACATATTGCTTTATAACCTCCCATGATTTTTTTTATAAAAATCAATAAAATAATCCTCCTTGAGGGTCTTTCCTCATCAAAAGAAAGGGCCACTTTTTAAAAACAACTTTGAGTTACTAGGATGGGGGAACTTTTCACTATTCCTTTTATAATTTTCTATTACTATTCACTTTTTACTATTCCATTAAAACAAAATTTAATATTTCTAATTTATCCTTGGATTCATCAATTGAACTCCAACTGAAAGGCTTGTAAAACTCCCAGCTAAGCTCCACCGCCCTCGGTTGGGTCCCCTAATGATTCTGCTGACCTATGGGAACCTGAATAGTAGGCCAACCTTCGCTGTAGTCTGAGCTGCCTAAGGAAGGGACATTGCAATCCTCCTTTCCCGGGATTGCTTGTACTTGAGCAATCGTATGCCAGTCCGCTACTCCACTCTGATATACATGCCATATAACGATAACTCCTGAAGCAACTCACCACGATCATTGAGTACCAATGCACCATCCATGTCAATACCTAGATCCCAAATCGTCCTACCCATCCGGCTATAGATATCCATCATAATACAAGCATCACATACCATCCATCTATATGAGTAGACCATCAAAAAGATATGAAAACCAACTCCCATATGCACATGGAACAACTCATCGGGCCCCAAAATGTTGTCGTAACTTAGGTTTGAAGTTGGAACGAAGTCATGGGTGTCAACATATATGTCCAAGAAACCCATGTCATACTCCCTATTGACCTCATGGATATGCTCCCAAGTAGGACAACTACTATCCCATAGTAAGTTAATGGGGATGAAGTCACCAATCAACAAATAGAAAGCTGCCATATTATAATAAATCAGTGACGTAACCAAAGAGGAGTTATGGATTCCTTCAACACCCATCCAAGGTATCCTTCACATGGCTGGCCCACTATAAGTGTTATCAGCAAGATCATCAACTAAAAATTATGAAATCTCCATTATATCATCCAAATGACATGTCTCATTAGCTTCCCAAATGATTAGGGTTGGAAGTGGCCTAAAGAAGTCTTCAACACTAAGTGTCACAAGGCTGGAAGGTTCCTCATGGCATGATTCTTCAATCCTTTCCCCAACTTTTTCAACTCCTACACCATTTACCTTTTCATCTTGTACCCATGAAGTAGCTGCTATACAAGAATGATTTTATGAATTATGCAAAGAGTGATTGTGCCTACTCAAAAGTAGACAAGGATCCACAATCTTCCTTCCTTGTTTCCTCACCAATTGGATAGCCATGCCTCTAAATCTACCTATTTGTAAGTGGTCTGGTCTTATCAGCTCTAAAACCTCTTTGAAGGGGTGCACATGGGGATAAGAAACACCATAATAACATGCAAGAAAAATATAATGACAAAAGAGAGACAAAAAGGATTTTTCCAATCATATGTTCTGACAAAGGAAAATAGGTATGGTTCAAGGGCTTCCTATAATGTCCCTGGCTAATCTTATTTAAATTTCATGTTTTTAGCTCTTGGACATTTTGTCAAACACTTTGTTACAATCTGCTATATGTTGTTTCTTTTTGAATGTTTGGTGCATAAAATGATAAGATGAACTAGAATAACACTAATTGCAATCTACCAATACTGAAATGAAAAGAGTAAGCAATGCAACATATATTCTTTGGCCTTTCAATGCAATAAGATGAGTGCCTCATGCAAATTTGCAACTACAATATAATGACATTGTGACAAACAATTGGAAAGAAATCCAAAAATCATGTGGATCATTGCTTTAAAATGGATTGCAATGACTGAAGTTCATGTAATGGTTATTTATAGTAGTAGACATTACATCAAGTATTTTCTAAACCAGCTTATAAGATGTAGCTTCTAAATTGATTGCTTACAATGCCACACCCAGACTTATATGACAATATATGATTAAATGCAAATTTCACTTTCAAAGTTACAATATTCCAATTTTTGTTCTGACATTCCAACACCTAATGAAATAATTGCAATTACAAAACAAACTGAAATGAGAACTTGGAATTAATGATCTCTTCAATATTGAGATATGTATGATGTGCCTAGATTGTGAAGACTAACTACTCCAATTAAAGCTCCAACCAAAGTTGACCGTGTGCTAACAAATGGCTGACATAAGAAGACGTGATTCCTTTGACTCTTTCAATTGGCACCACTATCTTATCTTTCGTCCACTCACTCTATATTATTTGCCTTTAATCTTGTGTTACTCTCAAGACTCGATAATGCCAAGTCACTGGCTATTTTGTCTTCTATGACAGATGTGATTCCTTTCTCAAGGTAATGATATTGTTTATGATAATATTATCGGGTTTGTTCCTTTATGCCTTTGTTGTATCTGACTTTCAAAAAATAATATTTTCCCTCCAATTATTGGAACTCATACTATTGTCTCCTTAAGCTAGGCGACAATCTCCATTCTTTTTTCTGATTATTAATCTGTCTTGTTCTTGATTGCTGTGACTTGTTCTTGTGTCGCCTTTATCAACCCATGATTTCTCCCTTATTTATTCCCTGCCTTATTTGATATTAATCTTTTCAAATAAGATGTTCCTAATAAATACGATGTCTGAGTGAAAAGTGATGGCTATCAATTTTTCCTATGCCTGCATCAGGATGAACTTGTCTTATCTGAAATATGTATTTTAGTACTCCTAAGCTACTCCCTACAGGTGAAGAGCTAGGCATTTCTTTTCTTTTGTCTTTATCTTTGTATTTGCTAACCATATTTTGTTTTCTTGTGACTAAAGTATAAACTTTAGAATGCATCAACATAAATCATATTTATTAATAAAATATAGAGATCATTAAAATATTACCAATAAATCAGCTTCTCCAAAATTACCTGATAATCTTATTAAATCAATTTACTTTAGTAGAATCCAAATTTGGCCTATGGCCATTAAATTTGGAAAAATGAAAATGCCTTTAATAATGTCTCCAATCGAAGCACAAAAATACATCAACTATTGTGCCAAATGACAATGTTGAGGTAATAAATTAGCTACCTCAGCTATTCAACTAGGGCAGTAATACAACAACTGCTGCACCTATAAATTATCCTCAATGAAGCACAAGTAGAAACCATAGATGGATTTCTCAACTCCAGCTAGGGTTGATCTTTCACAACTGAACCTAGCACTCTAGAATCTTCAAACCCTTGAGTGAGCTAAGCATTCAACTTCAGCTTCTTACCAATCTGGTAATGAGATATAAAATCCAAATCAAGTTTCCCCAAATGCTTAGCCAACAACTTCTTAAATAGATTTCTCAGTGTCTTTTCAAGAAGCTTCTAGAAGAATATTATTTTATTCCTCAATTGACTATTATTTTATTATTTTATTTGAAGTCACTTAAGTCGTTTTATTATTAAATTAATTAAATATCAAGTCATCCCTTTTGATAGAAAATTTTATTGGAATAAATTAATAAATAATTAATTTAATAATCCTTCAATTTGGGGACATGACACTACCACACTATGAGGGCTAGGAACCATACACATATTTTTATGAATCACAAGATTTACAAACTAGGTTGTAAGGTGACCATGAAAAGTAAGCGCAAATGTAGGTTAGGTGAAGTGCACAAACTAGAAAGGGTTATTGCTAGGTGACTCATATACTACTGAAGTAAGTCATATGAACAACATGGCTAGCAAAATGTGTTGCTAGGTGACTCACATGCCATCAAAAAGTAAATGATATTGTTCGAATATGGCTTCTAGTGTTGTCATTGATGGTAACTAAAGTCATTTCCATGGTACGTAGATCAATATCTAGTCATACCAGAAGATAAAGTGAAATATTGTGTGTTACTGACAGAATACTTGAAGAACAAGGTATTCGGTCAGTCAGTTAATATGTCTACTTGACCAGATCATCATTTTGAGTTGTTGATCCCCAGGATTGCTTGTTGAGCATGTACATTATCTTATTACTAAATTTTGTGGTGTTGCATTAGTTGTTGTAAGAGCTTGGAGGTTCGGTAGGATGTTTTCTGTCTATTTGCTCATTGTAGCCGATTCAATGAATGTGGTGCATTATGGATGTGTAAAGTGAAATTATTTAAAAATGTTTTTATGTTCAAATATTTAATTCTGGGTCCCAACTATAGTCTAGCTGATGATGTTAGATCCACATTGAAAATTTATTTGTAAATTTGGGTCATCAGTTGATAATATTTCCAATTTTTATTAAGGCCGACCTATAGCAATTTTATTTCTAGATGAAAATATATATAAGAGATTCAATATATCATTTGGCATGCAAAAAAAGAAGTGTGGTGGTGTGTTGTAATCATTAGGAAGAGCGATTAGGTGATTATGCACAGTTTCACTTGTGCATTAAGATTTTTGTAGTGCGAGTTCTGCAGAGTAGAGAAGAATTGTTGAATCAATTAGAAGGACAAAAGATTATCTACAGAGCTTAATCAGAACTATAATCACGAATTGTAAATGCTATTTCATCAATTCACTCTTTTGGATCTATTCCAAATATTTTTAGGGTAGTGAGCCCATCCATTTTGAGTAGTGAGCTCTAGGCAGTGAGCCTAAATGCAAGTGCATTCCCATTTTGTACTTCTCATTTTGGGTATACTCATATTATATTGTGGATTGGCCATCCACCATGGTTTTTCCCTTAACAGGGTTTCCACATAAAAATTATGGTGTTATGGGGTTGTGATTATTATTTTTCTATTGATGCATGTTTCTTTTGTTGAATGGTTAAGTAAGTTAAATGGCAGAACAACAAAGTTGAATTTTTGCACAACACTGATTCACCCCCCTCTCAGTGTTGTTTGTTTCCAACAATTGATATCAAAGCTAGTTCCTCGAAAGATGTCTTAAAAATTGGGGAGATCTTGGAAGGTATTTTTCAATGGATACAAGTAGTCTTCAACAACAACTTATGGTGGCCCTTGATGATCTAGACCAATCAAAATCTGAGAACCGATAATTGCAAGAAAATCTTGAGAATGCAGAAAAGTTAATTCAATCACTAAAAGACAAAATCAATGAATCAAGGGAGAAAATAAAGGAATTATGTGGTCAACTCAAACAAAAGAACAAAATCATGGAAGATGAACAACTCTAAAAGAGAAAACAAAATAATGTGAATTTTTTTCCAAAGAGAATGTTTCCTTGAAACGTGAAATGGAATCTATCATGATGAGAATGACCAAGGAGATTGAGGACAAAAATAAGAATGAAGAAAATCTTGCACAGTCTTTGAAAGAAAAATATGAACAATATAGCTGGCTAGATAATGAATTGGAGCAATCCAAGAACAATGAAGAAGTGCTTGAAAAGTAGCTTGATGATCTTAGAGATGAACTTGCTATTGCAAATTAGTATAAGGAGAAATTGAAAGCAATCTCAACGAAACTTGATGAACTAATCAAAGGACATAGGATTGATGGTGATAGATGATGTCTTGGATATGAAGAAGGAGAAAGTTATGGATCTGGACAAAGGAACTCTGGACAAAGGAATTTTGGAAAAGGAAGATTTAGACAAGGAAATCAAATGAAAGGATCCATAAGAAATTTGGCAAGGAAACCAAATGCTCCAAGATTTAATGGCTATTGTTATGTTTGCAAAAACTTTGGTCATATGGCTTCTCAGTGTAGGAGTAGAATGAATATAGGTAGACCATCATTCTCAGGTTAATGTTTTAATTGATATAAGTATGGTCATAAGTCAAGTGAATGCAGAATTGCGATGAATAACTTTCATAGAGATGTCAAATGCTATGCATGCAATAGATTTGGACATATTGCTAACCAATGGAGATCAAGAAAAAGTTAGTGGAATAGTTGTTATGGACAGAGAAATGTTGTGTGCTACAACTACAAAAAATTTGGCCACATTGCTAGATTCTGTTGGAATAAAAGAGGTCTGGTAAAATAGAACATGCAACAGGATATTAAAGGGAAAGGAAAAGTCACTACTGATGCGATTAGAAAGCAAATGCAGAAGAAATGGGTGAAGAAGAATCCCTTTGTAGAAGGAAATACGCTAGCACCAGAAGCAACTTCTGGTAATTCCTTAAGGAATTAATTTTAGGTCTCTGGTATAGGGGGAGCTATCAAGAAAAACTCTTAAACCCCCTCTTGCAGGTGAATGATACTAGAATCCGGATGTGTCTAGTAGGAGAGTTGATGCTTTTCAGATGTTGTTCAACTAGTTAGAAACATTAGTGAAGAATATTGATCCACATAAGAGTTGTCTATCTTGGTGCCTGAAAGGAAGGAAACCGAATGAGTTAGGGCAAGGGAATTTATTGCAAACTAAAGGAGTTAGATATGTGGGAAATAAAAGAATGGATTCAACCCTCATTTGTCATATTGCATTTGGAGAAAAGTTGTTTGGAGAGCTCTAACATGTTCATTGCAAATTTGTGGAAAGATTCAAGCATAAAGGAGAATCCGTGATCAAACTTTGTTTCATCCCCGAAAGGTATTTATTGAAAAACTTGTAAATTTGTGTGATTTCAATCATGTATACTCTTATGATAGTCGAAGTTAAGGATAGGCCACGTCTAAAATTTAAATGGCATCCATATAAGTCCATAGATACAGAGCCCTTAGGTGCATTTTCATCAGTGGCGTATGAAGTCCTACATATTGAGGATATTAGGGCTTATGTGCATGCAAACATTGAAGATTTGGGAAACTCTCATTTGATGGATTTGTACTCTCATCATATAATTCAAGAAGATTTTACTGTGAAACCAGAATTCAAAACTCTAGAGGATAAGAAATTTGCACAATTTGTGAAATTTCCCATATTTGAAGAAGATGAATGGGTTCGATATGTGTTGAGCCATTTCCATGATGAATTCATCTGGTTAGATGTGCCATTCAAAATCACAAAAGAAGCTATATGTGCAGTTACAAGAATAAATTCCACTCGTAGATTTCCAATTTTGAAGTCTGTGAAGAATGATAAGGTTATTGATGCGATAGGCTCACAATGGGACAAAAGAGCAATGGCAATAAATGATATTGCCACAGTGGATGTAAAATTTTCATCAATAGTTATTGGCTATAAGATTTATCACTCAACCCAGGAGAAATCAGTATCCAACACAACTATCTATGCAACATATGAGATGGTCAAGAACAGTTTGGATCATGCCTATGGGTTATGAAGTAGATGAGAACATTCTGAAGATGTATGCAGAACACCTGCTGAATTCACCATTGGATCAGGGAGAAGAAATTTTTGGTACTAATGTAGAGAAAATCTTGCAGGTTCATTCAAAATTGAAAAAGCCCATGATAGTTAGAAGGGTAAGAAAGGAGATAAAAGCTTTTGTGGAGAGTATGGGCATTTCTGTGTAGAAACTGAAAGAAGTGAGAAGGAAAAGAGATGAAGTTGAAGTAGCTAAAATGAAAGAAAAGGAAGAATCAGTTGGTCTGGGAACATCTCCTACTCACACTAGATCTACTAGGAGTTCCCCTATAGCTCAGTCAAATCAAGTCGATGCTTCTAGAAAAAGGAAGAAGAATAAAAGCACAAGATCTTACAAAGTTGTGTCTATAGATGAAAAGGAATAAACTAAATCAAAAGAAGTAGTAAGAGAGATGAAGGCTATTGGTACTCAGGTTGTCAAATTGAATAAGATAAAATATTCTGGCAAAGGAGAAGAAGCAAAGAAAAAGGCCAAAGTTGACAAGCCCGGTATGACTATTGAGGAAGTTGAGAATGTAGTGGTGAAAGATGGAAATGTCAAGCCACTCTATGATTGGTATAAGAACTTTGATGAATCTGGTAAGAGAATTATTGAAGAAGCAACAATAAAGCATATGAATATTTTTAATAAAGCTCTTGTTGAAATCATGTCTAGTTTGCCTACAAGTCTATATGATGCTTTGGAATCTAGATGGTTGAGTGCCAGATCAGAAGAAGAAAATCTAAGGAAGAGAGTTCTTGTCGATTTGTGCCTGGAAATGACAATTGAAGAGATGGATTTATTCCTTGAAAAAGATAAAAAAGAATTTAAGAGAAAGACAAGAGTAAATAAAATCATGATTGGTGAAACTAACACTGTTGTTAGTGAAACTAAGGAAATTCTAGAAGAATTTTTGTCAAGGGATAAGATTAACATTAAGGAAATCAATACTGAAAATGCTCAAGGAAATGAGGATGTGAATGTGGAGGTAAACGAAGATAAAGAAGAGAATGTGAATGAGGAGAATGTGAACGAGGAGAATATGAATGTGTCTGATCCTCCAAATTTTTAGGATATTCAGACTTCTCCTAATGTGGAAGATATAGAGGCACCTATGGTAACTAAGGTCCCTATTGAGGTGTTAGCTGAGGAAAAAGAGGTGCATATTAAAGAAGTTGAAATGCCTAAAGTCAATCCTAAATCAGAATTACAAGGTTGAAAAAGAAAAGGATCAAGAAATCATAATAGAGGAAGTGAAGAGATCTCTATTGGAGCAACAAGAAGAGTTAGATCCTGAGTTAGATGAAATCTCAATTAACCTATCCACTCTATTCCAATTCAAATGATGAAGGTCGCTAAAATTGCTCAAGCCAAAGCCAATGAGAGGATACTGAAATCATACATAGAGGACAACGAACTGCTAAATCTTGCATTTGGAGTTTTACAGAAATTAGTGCCTACTTATGTTATGGACCCATTAGGTTCCTCCTCCGGTGAGTTAAAGAAGCTAATAAATTATGTAGATTCTCATTTTGAATCATTTTAGAAATCAACTTTGGTTAAAGTGAAAAAGGAGTTCAAGTAGAAGAGAGTTGGTAGCCTAAATGAATTGATTGCCAAAGACAAAGATCTATTAGGCACTTGCATGAAAAATATTCAAGGTACTATGTTTGAAGGAGGAAAAGTGTACAAGTCTTGCTTGGTCTTGTCAAAATTTATTGAAGCAAATGAGAAGAAGGTGAAAGACATTGAACAACAATTGGTCACTATTTCCAATACTTTTGACCCATTAGCCGATAGTGTTTGTAAACAAGAAAGTCAAGTAATGTCCTTGTTCAACCAAATAAAGAGTCTGAAACTAGAAAATGAAAGGATTATTGGGAGAGTATGTGAACTTAGGGGATTAATAAGTACAAATATTGAGATAATGGTGGATGCTTTAAAAGAGGCTAAAGATGCTATGGCCGCTCCAGATCCGGTAAGTCTCGAAGTAGTAGAAACATTGTCATATCTTCTTTGAGGTCATATAACCATTTTGGAGAGTTCAAGAAGTGTTTGGACTCAAACTTAAGTGGACTGAAGAATGAATTTACAGAAGTTTTCAAATTTTTGTAAGTCTCAGGTTATGTTTGTACAACTTTTTAATTTAAGATTCCCTAATTTTTTCATTGATGTCAAAGAAGGAGAGAGTGCAGTGAAAAATTCCTTGACATTCTTAGGGGGAGTAGTATTCTAAATTTTGGCAGTGTACTTACCAGTTTCAACACTTAGTCATTTTTCACTAAGTGTTGCCATCAATTCAAAAGGAGGAGATTGTTGGAATATGGATTCTAGTGTTGTCATTGATGGCAACTGAAGTTATTTCCATGGTTCGCAGATCAGTATCTAGTCATACCGGCAGATAAAGTGAAATACTGTGTTACCGACAAAATACTTGAAGAGCAAGGTATCCGGTTAGTCAGTTAATCTGTCTACTTCACCAGATCATCATTTTGAGTTGTGGATCCTCGAGATTTCTTGTTGAGAATGTACATTATCTTATTACTAAATTTTGTGGTGTTGCATTAGTTGATGTACGAGCTTGGAGGTCTGGTAGGATGTTTTCTATCTATTTTCTCATTGTAGCCAACTCAGTGAATGTGGCTCATTATGGATGTGTAAAGTGAAATTATTTAAACTATTTTTATGTTGAAATATTTAATTATGGGTCCTAGCTATAGTCTAGCCGATGATGTTAGATCCACATTGAAAATTTATTTGTAAATTTGGGCTGACAGTTGAGAATATTTCCAATTTTTATTAAGGCCAACCTATAGCGATTTTATTTCTAGATACGGATATATATATATATATATATATATAAGAGATTCGATATATCATTTGACATGCAAAAAAATAAGTGTGGTGGTGTGTTTCGATCATCAGGAAGATCGATTAGGTGATTATGCATAGTTTCACTTGTGCATTAAGATTTTTACAATACAAGTTGTGCAGAGCAGAGCAAAATTGTGAATCAATCAGAAGGACAAAAGACTATCTACAGAGCTTAATCAGAACTAGAATTAGGCATTGTAGATGCTATTTCATTAGTTCACTCTTTTGGATCTATTCCAAATCTTTGTAGGGCAGTGAGCCCATCCATTTTGAGTAGTGAGCTCTAGGTAGTGAGCCTGAATGCAAGTGCATTCCCATTTTGTACTTCAAATTTTGGGTATACTCATATTATATTGTGGATTGGCCATCCACTATGGTAATTAACCCTAATAGGGTTTCCACGTAAAAATTCTAGTGTTATGGGGTTGTGATTATTTTTTTCTATCGATGCATGTGTCTTTTGTTGAATGGTTAAGTAAATTAAATGACAAAATAATAAAGTTGAATTTTTGCACAACATTGATTCACCCTCCATCTTAGTGTTGCTTGTTTCCAATAGATATTGTAGAGAAGGGGGATTCATTGCCCCAAAGACTTAGGTTACGGAAGAGACTAAGGGAGTGAACTGCCCTAAACTACCTTAGACTACCTAATTAGCCAAAAAGGGGGGGAAAATAAGTCTTTGTTTCCCTTATGTTTATGATAGATGTATCAGACTATAGACCAGATGGAAATGCAAGTGTCAGACTTAAGCATATCATGTTGGAGTCCCAAAGATACACTGCCATCCTATACAGACAAAGAGTCAAGTGACAACCAGAAACACGCAAAGTCTACCGACAACTCGAATGTTATGGTCTTATAGTTTGACAAAAAAGTATGGAAATGCAAAGTACAAAAAGAAGAATACTATGAAATATACTCTAATAGTGAAATGAAAAAGAAAGAAGAAGAATGCCTACTTACTCAAGGTCCAGTTCTCTAGCTAGCTCCAAGCAATCGAATAGAACCTACACAAAAAGTAACAAGAAAAATGTTGGGGCTATGTTTTGAAACTTGCCTTAGTCAAGTCCCCATTTCGGTGTTCCCACCTCCATGGACATCCAATAGACAACAAGATATCAAAAAGGAATAAAGAACTAGATAGAATAGACACAAAGAAGTAGAGAGCAATGACAATCTAAATGCTACTCTACAACTAAGATAATGCAAGAAAATAGACACAATATCACCTCCCTTTCTACAAGAGCTCAAGGCTAATAGAAAAAGGAGAATAATAAGTTCACCACACCAATGAAGTGGAGCCTAAAGAACCTACAATAACAATGGCACTAGAGTAAGAAGATGGTGTTGAAGCCAAGTATGAAGCTTATCAAAGCAAGCAGTGATAGAGATGCAAGGAGAATGCTAAAGAGTGAGAATGAGTTCATGGAATGAATAGAGAGCTTGAGAGAGTCAAAGAATTAAGTTCTAATGAGAAAATTGGAGGCATATAGTCATTCCTAGCAGTCAATATTCGGTAGCGAGATGCCATGCTCACAAGTGATAGAGAATCATAACGTCTTTACGTTTACTGATGTAGGAATCTTGTCAACATGACAGTGTGGCGCACTGACATCCGTGCAACACCTGGGCATCCACAACAAAAATTCTCTTCATCGACGCTAAACAATAGGGACATGTTGAAAAAGTGGAGCAAAAGCAGTGGGTTTATGCATTATCGGACTTGTAAGGCTAAAATGAACTTAAATTAATGGGAAATTGCACCTGGTACAAATTTACGCCACTGCATTTTCCCCCCACTTTAGCGAGCATATGCATCAATGCATATGTGAGCTCAAGTACAAAGATATTGAAGAGAATATACCAATACCGTCGAGGAAGTCAAATTTTTATCCGGCATACCTTGACGTGAAGGAGGGAGCTCCACCAAGATGCGAAGATAACACAGGTCTTTGATCCTGCAAAGTTAGCTGTGATCTCATGAAAAACATGCAAGGCTGCAGAAAAACATGTTAGGTGAAAATGTGAATCATAATAGACACAATTTCATAAGACACAAGGAGACACAATTTTGACACAAGTTAGCATAATAAGAAATATCCTGATTAGATAAGACACAAGACACACACTGATCAGATAGATTACCATGTGGATTTTGTAAACAACATTTCGGGATAGTCAAAGAAAAGACAGTTCTAGTCAGGATACCCCCAAGCTAGATTCCAAGACATAAGGCATCTGACACCAAGACACACAATGTTGAATATTAGATAAAGGAAAAAAATGAATCCTCCTCAAGACATCAAGACACCAAGGAATTCTTTTTAAAAAAACAATTTTTAGAAAGGGGTTCTTTCTACAGGGAACCCTTCAAGACATCAAGACACCAATGGGCCATTTTGAAGGAACAATACATTTGAAATACACACAATTTTCTGCAAGTGATTCTGTCATCAAGGAATCCTTTTGAAAGATCTTTCATCAAGGAATTTGTTAGAAAGAATGCTCCTTTTTCAAAGGAATGTTTTTAGAGTCTTTCATTAGAAAGAATACTCCTTTTTCAAAAGGAAATTTTTTAGATTCTTTCACTTATGAGATCCTTTTCAAAATAAAATTTCGTCAAGGAGTCCTTTTTTAGAGAATACATCCTTTTGGAAAATGAAATTTTGCGACAAGGGATTGTTTTGTTAAGGAATTCATTATAAATAAATTTGACACCAAGGAATCCTTTTGAAAGAAATATCCATGTTGAAAATTAGAGAAGCCTAATAGCCCCCCCTTAGGGTGATGTGTGTTGCACGGAGGAGCACAGGGCATCCTGAGGAGAGAAAGGAGAGGCATGGATGTTGTGGCATACAACACATAGCAAAATGTGTTCATCATATGTTGTCAACCCCATGAGGGACAACACATTGAAACCACAACATCAAGAAGCAAACAAGCAAAGACGAAGAAAACAAGAGATAGGGGGATTCGGGAATTTGGGGTTAGAACTATTCATAGATATAAATAGATAGCTATAAAATAGTTTATGTATGAATTGTCATCAATCCTGAAAGTTCTCAGAATGTGAATAATGACACATAAAGACAAAGTAAAACCAAAAATTGGGTTAACATGGAGGAAGACCTACATGCCTCCAATTCTCTACATCGTCCCCAATATTGAAAAGCAATATTACGACACATAGAAGAATGATGACACAAATAGAAGAAATGTATGAAAAATTTCCATGTCTGTATCCAAGTGCATACAAGGGTAGCAAGGGTCCTCTAGGTAGGATCACAAAAATGAAAATTCAAGCATGAGGGAACACAAACACAAAAGAAAATATAATCTACAAATGTAGAAGAGGCACCACCCTAGTCCCCATCAACCAACAGGTTGTCCTACTCCCAATCTAGATCATTATAAGGGGAGGGAGGGCGAGCCTGCAAGGATGGGATAACAAGTTCAGTACCGTCCAACTTACCTATAAAAACAACCAAGGAAGAAGGCCCATTGAGGTCCTCTTCACCAAGTTCCTATGAAGAAAAGGTCATTGATTTTGCAAAAAATAAGGACATAGTCGAGACATCATCCATTGAGTTGAACATGTAGTTTTCAAAAGTGCCCTGTATCAACTTAGCCAAAGAAAGACAAGATGCCCAAGAGTTTTTGTCGACATCAAAAAAAGGTGCAATGAAAAAATCTAGAGAAGCGAGGGCTACCTTTGTCACAAGGATGACACAAGCCAAGAAAGAACTAGCCTCTAAAGAAGGAAAACCCTTCTTACGACCATCACCTGTGGTGAGGTCATCCTCCAACTTACAACTTAGCGGAGGATACGGGATCCCCATGGAAGAAGCACAAGAGAAGGAAGAAGACTGAGCTGTAGAGGACACCACCTTCGTATTAGGCATTTCAACAAGCTATGAGAAAGGAGGGATGCCCGGGAGGGAGATCAAAAGAGGAGGCTCCACGGATGAGCTATTGCACTAGCTTGTTAATTCATACTTACTACCTCAACTTATCTTCATGATGTTAATTCCAAAACTAGAGAGGATAAAAGGAGATTACATTTATTTCTTATTTGAGATAATGACTTCTCTACTAATCTAGTTTCTGGATAACCATATTACTCGGTATCATATGTACTCTAGAGATTATTTTGTGATGACATAAATGTTTCTACCAAAGTAGGCCTATATTGTTTTAAAAATATATCAACGAGATAATACTTTTTCATCTTGACATTAATGAATCATAGTTTTGCATGAAGATGGAACATTTTCATTATTTGAAAGATATTTTTAGCTTCACAAAAAATTGTGATATCAACTTAAGGAGATCCTTTGTACCTATACTAGTTCCATATGACTAACCAAACTGATGTAATGTATGTCTGAGGTTTATCTCTGATCCAAGATTGTAATGGTATGAACCTGACCAATCATATGTTATGTCGTATTATAATTTTCAATGAACTAAGAAACAATTTCTATTCTTCTATAAAGTAGACTAATAAACAAAACCATAGGGATTAAGTCACCAAACTGATGTAACCAAGACTGTTAATATGTAGGCAAAACAGATGTTGATTGATCTATACCAATTGATGTAAGGTGAGTAGTATTTGTAGAGTGAAAACTGAAATTGATTTTTGGTGACAGTTATCGTGTTCTTCTAATGAAAAGCTCCTATATTTTGTACTTCAAATCAAATAACCACTTTTGGTGCTGCCAAACCAATGTAGCATGCAATAAAGCCATCTAATAACTACAATATAATTATTTGAAAGTATACTTAATGGCCCTGTTAATTGTTATTCCCTCCACTAAAATAATTGAAATTTATTTTAATCTGTTTAAACTAAGAGCAAGGTGAAACCCCAATGGTCAAACTACCATGGTTTAGCATAATCCACATAACACATGAAGTATTTTTTCTCAACCCCATAAAATCTCCTTTAAGATAGAACCAACTTATGATTTACCATCTAAGGACAAAGGTATAAAACAAAGTATCAAATGTCAATGTAAGTTATAATTGCTCAAACCATCTGTCAAAATAATATGGCTTCTAAAAGCATTGAGAAACCTCCATATAAATAGAAATGGTATGATCGATTATGTAAGATTAAATCATGTTGTGGTAAATTCAGTTTTCATGAAAATAAATTTTCTCTCGGTTATCATATTTTGGGAATATTATGAATAACCCCGCTAGAAATGAATAACCACTATGTTGTAAATGTATTTAGTCTGTGCTTTGTGATAAATTATGGTGCACTTGACCTCTTTCTTCAACAGTCTAGAAGGTAATAAATGGAGGCCCAATTACAATGATGTTCCACATCTTCCTAGGATTTTCATCTAACATGAGTGAGCTTAAGATGCCTACTCAACACCCTGCATGCTCAAGGAACTTCTTCCTAGTGCCACGTACAAGCAATTACTTTTTGTGCCAATTAACAAGTGAAAATTGCCAGTTAAGTCAGAGGACAATTTCAATCCTGATAATCTGACCTTGATGAATACGATGTCTAGAGAAGGAGAAATTCTAGGAAAAAATATGTATTAGGTCATATGGCAAGAATAAAGAATGAATGAAGTCATTATCAATTTTCATGTACTATTTAAGCATACACAAGTGATTAGGTTGATGAAAACCCTGTGTTGAACCTTAGAGGACTTATTCCTTGAACAAGTGTTATTGAGTTATCCTTCTAATAAATTCAAAATGTATATTTCAAGTACTTTTCCTAGGGGACATATGTGAGATACGTGCTAAAAGACAGGTCCATATCATGACAAGATACCTTGAAGAAATTACTTTCATGAGGTTGGAGTAAAAGCCAATTCTTCTTTTTTAGTTTCTTCATGAATTGTTGAGTAAACATGGTCTATATGGGTTGTTAATGAGGTCATGTGATGATAAACAACGATTCTCAAATGAATGAGATAATCATAAGAGGGCAGTAGTAGATAATTATATGACCTCTAATAGCAAGATAATAAAAAAATACCCTAACCTTTCCAAGAGGTCTATATATCTATAATGGATCATATTAAATCAATATATGCATCATCAGTCATAGTATCAAACAAGGAACTAAGAATATAGAAGTTTATCATGAACAAGAGTAAACGCAAGAACATGAGAGAACAAATAAACCTCTCCTTTAGTATATATGAATTCTAAATACAAGAAGATTGTAATGTAATTATTAGAGCAAATGAGCTTGTTTTTCTAGAGTATGAAATTTGATCCAACAAAGAGAACTAATCCTCTTCATCAAACAATCTCAGTAAACACTACACTAGGGTCAACTAGCTCTTTTTAATGAAGAAGCTAATCAAATAAAAAGAGCAGACTATTCTACCTCATCCTAATATGTTTTAACATTGATAATTTTTAGTTTGTTAACAAGTTAAAATGTTATGAGAAAGGAAACTACTGATTTAAAGATTTATCAAGCTAAGTGCAGAATTATAAATGTAAATCGAGGAACTTGGAGACAAAATTTGGAGGCCTATGTGAGGAATACCAACATGTAGCATAGATGTATTTGTGTTGCACTATAGTATGTACAATAGGAGCAACCAAATCCACATCTTCCCCTCAAGAAATGTGCCCAATATACACATAGATAATACCAAGATGACCAAATAGATCATCAGTTGATGGCATAAATAAAAATAACAAAGTTTAATCAATATATTCAAATGAAAACAAAAAAATGACAAGGAAAGGAAGATATTTGTAAAGTCTTGTGTGGTTGAATATCTTCTCCAAGAAGAACCTATACCTGCAAGAAACAAGAAGAATGTTTGGGGCTATTTGGGAGCTTTTCAAGAGACATCAAGCTCCTATGTTAGCCTTTCAACCTCCACCGATAGACAATATGTAAAAAATTATAAAATAGAGTGTGTGCTCTTATCCTAAATATGTCTAGGAATTGAAAGCAAAGAGAAAATATGAATATAGTGAACCAAAATGATAGTGAGAGTGCTAATAAGTAAGGAATGGGATTCCAATTACCAAAGATAACAACTGGGATACTACAATGATAAAGATGAAGAATACAAGAAGTTTGAGAAAAATAATAATACCAATCACTTCCCAAGCTTGATGAGAACTATAGAAGCAAGAATGTTGATGTAGGATGTTGCTAAACTTTCCAAGGACTCAATAGAATGCTAGAGTTTTCATATACACTTCAATAATGTTGGAAATCTACTCAATATTCTACTAACACTAGTGAAGAATGTTACGAGAGAATCAAAATTTGCAAGATAGAATGATATTTTTTCAAAATAAATAAAATGGAGAGAGAAAAGGATGTTGGGTAATTGCTCGGATTTCCTCCAGTGTGGGTACTTGCAAAGTGGGTAAGTGGCAAGTATAAAAATGCTTGTAAAAGGAAACAATATCATGAACTATCAGAGGACACTAGCACTTTGCACAAAAATCTGCACATTACACTAGTGTCCAAACAATCCCCACTTGACAAAGGTCCAAACAGTAGGAAAATACATAAATATGACAATTGTAACATAATGCAAAATTCTAAGGGTATACAATTTTTGTTGTCACATTTTTCCCTCAATTTAGCAATCTTATAAGACTACATGAATATGCATGCTTAATTACTGAAAAGAAAGTATTGAAAGGTAATAACATCATAAAAACCAAAAAGGATATTGTAGAGGAAACAAATGGTTCTTAAAGTAGGGTAATGTTGTCCCCAAGCTGAGAACTTGCAAAACAAATATATTAGGAAATAAAAACCTACACAAGAAATAGAGTTAGAACAACATATAAAACCTACACAAGACAAGTATTAGATAAATATAGCTTGTAAAAAAAAATGTGTTAGCAAATCATATTGCCTAAACATACATAAAGTTATAAAAATATACGAAATAAAAATACATTAACTAAAACAATAATAACATGCAAGAAAAAAATGATGACAAAAGAGAGACAAAGAGGCTTTTTCAAATCATATGTTCCTACAAAGGAAGCTAGGTATGATTCAAGGGTTGGGACACTATGAGGGCTAGGAACCATACAATATTTTTATGAATCTCAATAGCTACAAACTAGGTTGTAAGGTGACCATGAAAAGTATGTGGAAAGGTAGGTTAGGTGAAGTGCACAAGCTAGAAAGGGTTACTGCTAGATGACTCATGCTACTAAAGTAAGTCATATGAAGCACACGACTAACAAAATGTGTTGCTAGGTGACTCACATGCCATCAAAAAGTAACTGATATTGTAGAGAAGGGGGACTTTTTTCCCCAGAGACTCAGGTCACGGAAGAACCTAAGGGAATGAACTACCCTAAACTAGCTTACACTACCTAATAAGGTGAAAAGGAAGGGAAAACAAGGCTCTATTTCCCTTATGTTTATGGCAGATGTTTTCTGGAACCAAGTGATCCAACCATAGAGGTCTGGGACTACAAACAAGATGGAAATGTGGGTGTCGGACCTAAGTACGACATGATAGAGTCCCAAAGATGCGCTAGCGTCCTGTATGGACAAAGGATCAAGCGGCAGCTAGAAAGACACAAAGTCTACTGACAACCCAAATGTTATGGTTATAGAGTTTGACAAAAACATATGGAAATGCAAAGTATAATAAGAATATTATGAAAGCTACTCTAATACCGAAATGACAAAGAAAGAAGAAGAATTCCAACTTAATCAAGGTCCAGTTCTCTAGCTAGCTCAAAGCAATCAAATAACACCTACACAGAGTAACAAGAAAAATGTCGGGCCTATGTTTTGGAACTTTCCTTAGTCAAGTCCTCATTTCGGTGTTCCCACCTCCATGGACAACCAATAGACAACAAAATATCAAAAGGAAATTAAGATCTAGATAGAATAGATACAAAGAAGTAGAGATGTCATGTCCCCGATTTGGAGGCAGAGTAATTAAATTAAATTAATTAATTAAGTTGTCCAAATATTGATATTTCATAAGGATGACTAATTGATTATTTTAATTAAATTGAAGTGGAGTATTAAATTAATTATTTAATAAAGTCATCTTAATAAAATAATGTCTCAAAGGTAACTTTATTATAATTAATTTAATAAAGTGACTATAATAAAATATATCAAAATGTCACTTAAATAATAAAATAATAAAATATTCTAGAGGCTTCTTGAAGATGGGTTAGAAAAAGTATATAAGAAGCTCATTGCTAGTCATTCAAGCACAGTTGGATATTTCTATTTCATACATACTTGCCTGGTAGAGAAGAACTTGAATGCTTTCATTGCTCGAGGGTTTGAATACTCTAGAGTGCCAATTTCGGTTGTGAAATATCAACCCTAGTTGGATATTTGAGGAAGTTACTTCAGGCTTTCTACTTGTGCTTCATTGGAAAAATTTTGTGGCCCTTGGCCAAATTTTGGAGAGGAAGAAGAAAATCAAATTGAAGAAGATATTAAAGATATATTTTTGCTTGTTAGAGGCCAAATTTGGGATTATCGATTGGAGACATAATTTAGATTGCATTTTTAGTCATTTTTGCTGCAGACTTCATACCCACAATTTTGCCCATGGTGGCTATATGAAGCATCGATTTCTTATGGGAATTGAGGTGCATGATAGAGGGAAATATGGCAATGATTTTAGGTTATATTGGATGGTTCTTGGAAGCTGCAACAATTTTATTTTGAAGACTTTGCATCAAAACGGGGGCGACTTCTTGAGGAGGACAATTTCACCATTTAAAGGATTTCTTGTGAACACCAAGGCTGCCATTTCATCATCAAACATATCAACATTCATTTCTAGGTTCTATTTAGCATTTCTACGTTCATACTGCATGTTTAGTTTGCCATAAGTTGGTTGTAGCAATATTTTATATCAAACTTTGTAATTGTGCATAATAAGCCAAGAGTCTTGGCCTAGCATTAGTTTGTACATCAAGCATCTCACCTCAGCATTGTATTGACATTTGAATTGAATAAGAAGTTATAAGGTGCAAACTATATGATGTAGAGTAGGGAGGAAAAATAATTAGAATCACAATTCAAAGTGTTTCAAACAACTTTGCATTCTCCAAAACCCTATCTTGGCACATTTTCTCAATTCCTTCCAATTCTTCTTGTAGCAATGCAAATAGTGTTTTCTAAGCACAACTTTCGAAATACCACTCAAACCTAGAAAACCAAAAGATGTTTCAAACACCCTTTAAGCCTTTTCAAAACATATCTCAAAATCTCATATGGTTCCTTTGGAACATATTCCTCAAACCACTATTGCTACACTGCCCCTTAGCCTAAATAGGCCACTTTTACAAAGCAACACCCAACTAAACTCTCTCCCAATCTTCAATATCCATTGTAGGACCTTAAATAGGCTATAAAAACTCATAATGAACAACTTTTGGTAATTGGAACACTCCCTAATGCATCAAAAAACAAAACCTTTGCTTTAGGCCTTTCTATGCTTGAAACAAGGAGGGTTTATTGAAACTTCAACCCCCATGCCTTATTCCACCCTACCAATTCCTCAAACAGATCACCATATGTCTACACATGCTTAATGAATCATCTCCCAACCTAACTTAATGCAATTTCATCAAACAACAACTTCTAGCCATCTATTTTAAGTCAAAAGTTCACAAAACATCAATTAGCATGATTTAATCATTTGAGGATTTCTTGTGAACACAAAGGCTACCATTTCATCATCAAACATATCAGCATTCATTTCCAGGTTCTATTCAACATTTATAGGTTTATATTGCATGGTTAGTTTGCCATAAGTTGGTTGTAGCAACATTTTATATCAGACTTTGTAATTGTGCATAATAAGCCAAGAGTCTTGGCCTAGTATTAGTTTGTACATCAAGCATCTCACCTCAGTATTGTATTGACATTTGAATTGAAAAAATATTTATAAGGTGTAGACCATATATATTTATAGAAATTGTCATTATGATAGTTACATGCCAATTGTTTGTTCAAAAGTCTATGAGTTGAATGTCATCATTTACATGTTAGGATTGCATAACAAGTGTTTGACTAAATGAAAAATGTTGTAGATGATTATCTCATTTAATAGGATGCATAATAAACTATTTTCATAATTCCTTATTGTTGCAGCTACACATTAGTTGCTTGCCAAGTGTTTGCATTAATGTCCCTTAGTTGTAGATGCATAGTTTCAGTCATATAATTGTATTGGTGAGTCATACATTGATAGTTGCTTTGCATACTCATTTAATATGCTCTATCATAACATTAAAAACCAAAAGGAGTTTACATCAACAAGTACTGATTTCACTTGGCAAGTGTTTGAAAAAATTCCCAAGGTTCAAATCAGCAAGTTTAAGGTCAAATATAGCAAGGGACATCTCAAGAGAGCAACGACAATCTAAATGCTACTCTACAACTAAGATAATGCAAGTAAGAAATTAGACACAATATCACCTCCCTTTCTACGAGCGCTCAAGGTTGATAGAGAAAGGAGAAGAACAAGATCACCACACCAATGAAATGGAGCCTCAAGAAATAGCAAGAACAATGGCGTTGGAGCAAGAAGATGGTGTAGAAGCCAAGTATGAAGCTGATCGAAGCAAGGAGTGATAGAGATGCAAGGAGAAGTGTTATAGAGTGAGAATGAGTTGTTGGAATGTGAAACAAAGTAGAGGGTGCCTGAAATGATTTAACAAATGGATTGCACCTAATTTCACTTGTATTTCATTCAATTATGAGGGTTATAATGAATAAATGAGAATAAAAAATCAAACCTAACCAATATAGCAATCAAAAGGTAGGTTTTAGGAGGATCAAATGTTGTGTACTTATTGCAAAAAGTTGTTTTATGGGCCTCACTGAGGACTCATTCGCCCTATGGTGAATGGGTGCTAGCTAGGGTTCTGGAAAAATGGTTTTTGGGTTCTATTCTTCAATGTCTACACTCTCAGATCCTAGTCAAAGACTGTCGGAAACTCGAAAATGAATTTTCTAATACAATTTTCATGATTTTACTAGAAAGGTGACAACTTTGACAACTTTTCAATTTTGCAACTTCCGCTCTCCAAATAATCTTCAACTTAAAACCTGTGATCACACATCAAAGGAGAAGGAAAATGTTGTTTTGTTAGGCAATAGGGGTTTGCCTTGGTCAAACCCCATTTTGGTAATTAAATCTTGAAATGAAACAATGTAGAAATGAATGATGAATGAACAAAATGCAATGTCACAACTCACCAAACCTCAATCAAACCTGTTGATGGTCCAAATAGCATAGCAACAGTTAAGCAGGCTATTACTATTATGCTCTCCTAAAAGAGAAAGAATAACACATGGATATCTAACTCCCAAGGTCTTTGTAATCAGTTCTTGACTATGCTGATTTCACTCAATGGTTGATGTGAACTATAATGTTCAAGGGGCCTGCTGGTGTTGAGCTTCTGGATTGTTCTAAGATGAAACATAAATTGAAACCTACTTTAACTGGGGTTTTTAAAGAAACAGAAAAGGATAGATCAAATCTTTGGAATCAAAGAGAATAATAGTTCATCCAACTTAACCAGACTTGTTACCTTTCAAGGAATTCCCAACTAAAACTGGAGAACAAAATCAACTTGTGATTAACACACAACTTCATTCATTCATAGTGCTAACTTCAACAATAGATTGTAACTAACTATTTAAACAAAACATAAAATAAGATTTCATTCCTTGAAAGCTTCTCAAATCAAATGATTAACTGAAGATGAATACCATTCAAGAACACAACATGAAGTAGATTTAAATCTGGCTGCTTCTACTGTTAGTGAAACATATAAGCAACATTTACAAATCTGGCACAATCACCAGTGTATAGAAAACCTATATCTTCAAACTATTTCCATCTATACTAAAAAAACTTGAAAGATACATTAATTCCTTTTACGCTGAATCTAACTCCTACTCTATTGCTACTCTTCAGTTTTCTCTACTACTACTCGCTTCTCCAAAATTTCTCCTTGTTGTACTCTCTCCTTACAAAGAGGCCAAAAAAATGTCATATATACCAAATGTGCCCCAAAAGAATGTGTTGTCCCCTATTTTTTAGGGTTTACAAAATATCTGTTACTTGCAGGAGGGTCGGCCCTCAGATCTTTTGAATAAAGTTGATTCTGCATTAAATGTGTATCCCTACTGTCCATGTTGGTGAAGGATTGTTTCGGGGATGATCTCAGATCTTTTGCCACTATAGCATTTACTTCTGGTCTCCGTGTCCATCTTTGAACTTCCTTGAAGGGATGCCATGAATGCTCTAAAGTATTACCATCAATATCGATCTTCCTTTTTCCAGTAGACCTCACAGCTGTCTTTGAGACCCGACGACTTCTTCTTCCTTTTGGGTTTCTTCCTGCTCAAGACCTTTCTGCACGTTGACCATCTTTGGAAGCAGCATCAGACCTCCCTTTAGATATGAACACCATCGTTCCTGAGCCGATCCATCGCTTTTGATCTCAGAATGAGTCCATGTCATTTGCATTCTGTTGATCTTCCTCACAGGGGTAGTCAATCAGTCAATGGTTCACCTTTAGTTTTTTCTGATTTGGCGAACACACTCCACGTGAGATTCTCGGGAAGTCAACAGTCGTTCGGAATGAATCGCATGTCGGTGAGACACCATAGGTGTCTCCCTGATGCGATTACATCCTACAACAGTTATCGGCATGACCTCAAACTATCGGTGAGACCTCATATCGGGCTGTAGGAGTTATATCAATATCCACAGTGGTCACCGAGACAATCGCCATCAGATAGACATCATAGTGAGTCCAAAACATTCGGCCAAAAGTCATATTGATGTAGTGCTTCCATCGGCCAAACATCATCATTCAGGAAGAGCTCTCACTAAAGTCCACAACAGACCCATCGCTATTGACAAGACCAACGCTTGTCGGCAAGAAGTCACAGCGAAGGTATTTCATTCGCTCGGAGACTCTCGAGTTCATTATGTTTTCCCCGAGCTCGACCCCTTTCACTTCGACGAGACCTTCACAAGTCAGTGAGACCTCATACTAAATTCAAAACATTACACTGAGGGCACAATCCCTTCGGCAAGACTAACAACCATCGGTGAGACATCTCACTGAGTT
This sequence comes from Sequoia sempervirens, assembly GCA_007258455.2. Taxonomy (NCBI): domain Eukaryota; kingdom Viridiplantae; phylum Streptophyta; class Pinopsida; order Cupressales; family Cupressaceae; genus Sequoia; species Sequoia sempervirens. Next base: position 481,191,193 of record VDFB02000003.1, on the reverse strand, counting down.
TATTTCATTTCGGCCAGAATCCACCCTATCGGCTAGACATCATGGTGAAGACCAACCAGTTGGCCAGAAGTCTCAATGATATCTATAATCATGTGAGCCACCGTCGATGAGACCACCATTTGTCGGTGAGACATTACACTGAGTGCAAAAATTTCTCCGAGATCATACTTCATTTCGGAAAGACCCTGCTTGGTCGGTGAGACCTTTCACCAAGCTCAAAACACTATATTGAAGGTTTCACCAGTCAGCAAGAGATCCTTGGGTCGACCAGACATCACACCAAAGGGAGAACCCTTCAGCGAGACAAACACCAATCGGTCAGACCTCATGCTGAAGGAAAAACCACTCGCCGGGACCTCCATTCTGATCGGCGAGACACATAGAAATTGATAGCAACTAAAATGTCTCGGCGACCCTTTGGATTTCAAATGAACAGAACCAAACTTCCAGTTGGAAAGACAACAAGAGGGTCTCAACAACTTTTTTCTTGAGAAGTTTTATGCTACATGGGATTGAGACATGCTTTCCAACTGAAATCATTAAAATACCACCAAAAACATATCCCAAGCATTGGTCCTAGGTCTAAGTGAGGACCCATTCGCCATGTGGCAAATGGGTCCTAGCTCACTTAGCTAGGACACACTTTGGGGATTGTGAAATGTTATGTGGAAATAGGGTCCTAGGACCTAGTGAGGACCCATTCACCAAGTGGCGAATGGGTCCTAGGTCAATAACCTAGGACACATACCTTCAAAAATTAAGTGTTGTGTAATATCATTAAAGAATGTCAACCTTTATCCCTTGGAATCTATAATTAATTAGGCTTGGATTTGAATTAAAGGGGTCAATTAAGATAAATTAACCTCAATTAATTTATAAAGCCCTAGATTAGAGTTAAAGTGTAAAGATACACTTTACAACACCCTAAATAACGCATCATTAGTCCATTTTATTAAGAAGGGTCCTAAACTTAATGTGAATATGTGGAACACATTACAACACTAAATCAAGGCATAATTAAGCTCATTTTAATATTAATTATTCCCAAATTAAGTGTGAAAAAGGGATACTTTTTTTGACACTACAAAATGAATACAAAGCTTGAGAGAGTCAAATAATTGAGTTGTAATGGGAAAATTGAAGGAAAATAGTCATTCCCAGCAGTCAAGATTCAGTAGGGGGACGTCATGCTCGTAGGTGATAAATTATCATAACTTCTTTATCATTTATTGATGCAAGAATCTTGTTTGGATGGAAGTGGGTGCACTGACGCCCATGCGGTGCATGCTCGTTCACAACAGAAATTAACTTCATCTATGCGAAATGATAGGGACACATGCAAAAAGCAGAGCAACATTGATAGGTTTTTGCATTATTGAACTTGTAAGCCTAAAATGAAGGTAAATTAATGGGAAATTGCACGTAGCACAAATTTACACCATTACATTTTTCCCGCACTTTAGCGAGCATATGCATCGATACATATGTGAGCTAAAGTACAAAGAGATTGAAGAGAATATACCAATACCATCGAGGAAGAAAACCTTCGATCCGACATACCTTGATGTGGAGGGAGCTCCACCAAGATGTGAAGATGACACAAGTCTTCAATCTTTCAAACCTAGCTGCAATGTCACCGCAAACATGCTAGGCTACAGGAATACATTTTAGGTGAAAATATGAATAATAATAGACACAATTTCATAAGACACAAGGAGACATAATTTTGACACAAGCCAGCATAATAAGACACAATCTAATTAGATAAGACACAAGACATGCACTAATCAGATAGATAAGCCTGTTGCTTCTGTAAACTACATTGCAAGACCAACACACAAAAAATGGGTCCACTTAGGTTGCCCCCAAGCTAAACGTCAAGATATAAGGCATCAAAAACCAAGACACGATGTCAAATATTAGATAAAAGACACAAAGGAATCCCCCTCAATACATCAATACACCAAGGAATCCCTTTTTAGAAAACAATTTTCAGAAAAGGTTTCATTCTGCAGGGAACCCTTCAAGACATCAAGACACTAATGGACCCTTTTGAAGGAACACTCCATTTTAAAAATACACAATTTTCTGTAGGTGATTTTTTCATCAAGGAATCCATTGGAAAGAATGCTCCTTTTTCAAAAGAAAATTTTCAGACTCTTTCATTAGAAAGAATACTCCTTTTTTGAAAGGAAAAATTTCAGACTCTTTCACTTACGGGATCCTTTTCGAAAGAAAATTTCATCAAGGAGTCCTTTTTTAAAGAATACATCCTTTTAAAAAATGAGAGTTTTCAACAAGAGGTTCTTTTTTCAAGCAATTCATTATAAAGAAATTTGACACCAAGGAATCCTTTTGAAAGAATTCATCATGTTAAAAATAAGAGAAGCCTAATAGCCCCACATTAGGATGATGTGTGTTGCATAGAGGAGCACATGGCATCCTAAGGAGAGAAAGGAGGGGCAAGGATATTTTGGCATGCAACACATAGCGAGATGTATCTGTGATATTTTGTCACACATGTGAGGGAAAAAATATTGAAGACACAACATCAAGAAGCAGATAGACAAAGATGAAGAAATCAAAAGATAGGGGGATCATAGAATTTGAGGTTAGAACTGTTCATAGATATAAATAGATAGCTATAATATATTATATGCATGAACTTTCATCAATCTAGAAAGTTCTCAGAATGTGAAGAATGACATATGAAGACAAAGTAAAACCAAAAGGAATAAGGCCTAAATGTCCCAAATGCTTTACATCGTCCCTAATATCGAAAAGCAAGATTACGACACATAGAAGAATGTTGACACAAATAAAAGAAATGTACGATAGATTTCTACACCTATATCCAAGTGCCTACAAGGGTAGCAAGGGTCCTCCAGGAAGGACCAAAAACATAAAAATAGAAGAAAGAGGGAACACAAAAACACAAGCAAATATAATCTACAGATGTAGAAGAGGCACCAACCTAGTCCTCATCAACCAACAGGTTCTCCTACTCCCAATCTAGATCCTTATAAGGGGAGGGAGGACTCACCTGCAAGGATGGGATAGAAAGGGAAGTACCCTCCAACTCACCTACAACAACAACCATGGAAGAAGATATCCATATTGATCGGTAGAGGATATCCATGTAAGCAAATTATGAATTTTTACCTACAGCCCCAATGAGCTCTCCTTTCCTTAATTTTTAGTGAAACTTAAAGGTTTTTCAAAACAATATAAGCATACACAAGTGAATTAGATTGATGACAACCCTGTGCTGAACCTTAGAGGACTTATTCCTTGAATGAGTGTTATTGAGTTATCCTTCTAATAAATTCAGAGATGTCTATTTCAAGTACTTTTCCTAGGGGACATTTATGAGATACGTGCTAAAATATTTTCCAATATGGGGACAAGATATCTTGAAGAAATTACTTTCATGAGGTTGGAGTAAAATCCAATTCTTCTTTTTTAGTTTCTTCATGAATTGTTGAGTAAACAAGGTCTATATGGGTTGTCAATGAGGTCATGTGATGATAAACAACGGTTCTTGAATGAATGAGATAATCAAAAGAGGGTACTAATAGTCAGTTCTATGACCTATAATAACAAGAGTAATAAAAAAATACCCTAACATTTCCAATAGGTGTATATATCTATAATTTGGATCATATTAAATCAATATATGCATCATCAGTCATAGTATCAAACTAGGAATAAACAAGATATAATATTTTCATGAACAAGAGTAAAGGAAAGAACATGGGAGAAAATAAACCTCTACTTTAGTATAAATGCGTTCTAAATATGAGGAGATTGCAATGTAATTATCAGAGCAAATGAGCTTGTTTTTGTAGCATATTAAATTTGATCTAACAAAGAGAAATCTAATCCTCTTCATCAAACAATCTCACTCAACACTACACTAGGATCAACTAGCTCTTTTTAACCAAGAAGCTAATCTAATAAAAAGAGCAGATTATGCTACCTAATCCTAATGTGTTTTAACATTGAGAAATTTTAGTTTGTTAATAAGTTAAAATGCTATGAGAAAGGAAACTGCTGATTCAAATATTTATCAAGCTAAGTGCAGAATTATAAACGTAAATCAAGGAGGAACCTAGAGACAAAATTTGGAGGCCTATGTGAGGAATACCAACATGTAGCATAGACGTCTCTATGTCGCACTATAGTATGTACATTAGGAGCAACCAAATCCACATCTTCCTATTGAGAAATGTGCCCAGTCTACACATAGATAATACCAAGATGACCAGATAGATCATTAATTCATGAAAGAAATGTTAATAACAAAGTTTAATCAATATATTCAAATGAAAACAATAAAATGACAAGGAAAGGAAGATATTCGTAAAAGCTTGTGTGGTTGAATATCTTCTCCAAGAAGAACCTATAGCTGCAAGAAACAAGAAAAATTCTAGGGTTGTTTCAGAGCTTAGCAAGAGAGGTCAAGCTCCTATGTTAGTCTTTCAACCTCCACTGATAGACAATATACAAAAAATTAACAAATAGAGTGTGTGTTTTTATCCTAAAATTTTCTAGGAATTGAAATCAAAGAGACAATATGAATATAGTGAACAAAAATAATAGTGAGAGTGCTAATAAGGAATGAGATTCCAATTTCCAAAGATAACAACTAGGATTATACAATTATAAAGATGAAGAATACAAGAAGTTTGAGAAAAATAATAATACCAATCACTTACCAAGCTTGATGAGAACTATGCAAGCGAGAATGTTGTTGTAGGATGTTGCTAAACTTTCCAAGTACTCAATAGAATGCTACAGTCTTCATATACACTTCAAGCATGCTGGAAAACTACTCAATATTCTACTAACACTAGTGAAGAATGCTAAGAGAGAATCAAAATTTGCAAGATAGAATGATATTTTTTCAAAATAAATGAAATGGGGAGAGAAAAGGAAGTTGGGTAACTATTCGGATTTTCTCTAGTGTGGGTACTTGCAAAGTGGGTAAGTGGCAAGTAAAAAAATGCATGTAAAAGGAAAAAAAATCATGAACTATTGTAGGACACTAGCACTTCGCACAAACATCTGCACATCACGCTAGTGTCCAAATAGTTCCCACTCGAGAAATGTCCAAACAATAGGAAATGACATAAATATGACAGTTGTAACATAATGCAAAATTGTAAGTGTATAAAATTTTTGTTATCACATTTTTCCCTCAATTTAGCAATCTTATAAGACTACTTGAATATGCATTCTAAATTACAGAAAATAAAGTATTGAAAGGTAATAATATCATAAAACCCAAAAAAGGATATTGTAGAGAACACATATGTTTCTTAAAGTAGGGTAATGGGAAACAAAAAGGAATTTTCCAATGATATGTTCCTACAAAGGAAATTGGGTATAGTTCAAGGGTTGGCACCCATATAATATTTTTATGAATCACAAGAACTACAAACTAGTTTGTAAGGTGACCATGAAAAGCATGTGGAAAGTTAGGTTAGGTGAAGTTCACAAGCTAGAAAGGGTTATCGCTAGGTGACTCATATGCTACTAAAGTAAGTCATATGAATGATGTGGCTAGAAAAATGTATTGCTAGGTGACTCACATGCCATCAAAAAGTAAGTGATATTGTAGAGAAGGGGGATTTCCTGCCTTAGAGACATAGGTCACAGAAGAGCCTAAGGGAGCGAACTGCCCTAAACTACCTTGGACTACCTAATACGTTGAAAAGGAAGGGAAAACAAGGCTCTGTTTCCCTTATTGTTATGAAAGATGTTTTTTGGAACCGGGTGAGCCGACCATAGAGGTCTCAGATTGTAGACCAAATGGAAACATGGGTGTTGGACTTAAGTGCAATGCACTGGAGTCCCAAAGACATGTTGGCATCCTGTACGAACAAAGGGTGAAGTGGCAACCAGAAACACGTAGATTCTACTGAGAACCCAAATGTTATGTTTGTATAGTTTGACAAAAATGTATGGAAATGAAAAGTACAACAAAAAGAATACTATGAAAGCTACTCTAATAGAGAAATGACAAAGAAAGAAGAAGAATTCCAACTTACTCAAGGTCCAGTTCTCCAACTAGCTCCAAAAAATTGAATAGCGCCTACACACAAAGTAACAAGAAAAATTCCAGGGCTATGTTTTGGAATTTGCCTCAGTCAAGTCCTCGTTTAAGTGTTCCCACCTCCATGGACAGCCAATAGACAACAAGATATTAGAAAGCAATAAAGAACTAGATATAATAAACACAAATAAGTAGAGACCAACAACAATCTAAATGCTACTCTACAACTAAGGTAATGCAAGTAAGAAAATAGACACAATATCACCTCCCTTTCTACGAGTGCTCAAGGCTTATAGAGAAAGGAGAAGAACAAGATCACCACACCAATAAAGTGGAGCCTTGAGAACTTGCAGTAACAATGGCGTTGGAGCAAGAAGATGGTGTAGAAGCCAAGTATGAAGCTGATTGAAGCAAGGAGTAATAGAGATGCAAAGAGGAGTGCTAGAGAGTGAGAATGAGTTGATGGAATGTGAAACAAAGAAAAAGAGAGGGTGACCGAAATGATTTAACAAATGGATGCACCTAATTTCACTTGTATTTCATTCAATTATGAGGGTTATAATGCAGAAATGAGAATTATGAGGGTTATGATGCAAAAATGAGAATTAGAAATCAAACCTAACTAATATGGCAATCAAAAGGCAGGTTTTAAGAGGGTCAAATATTGTGTACCTATTCCAAAAATTACTTTTTCGAGCCTCACTGAGGACTCATTCACCCTATGGCGAATGGGTCCTGGCTAGGGTTTTGGAAAAATGGTTTCTGGGTTTTGTTCTTCAATGTTTGCATTCTCAGATCCTTGTGAACTCTTGTAAACTCTTCATCTCATAAACTTGCTATTATGCTTTAAGACTTGAAATTGCTAGGAAATCTAAGTTGAAACATAATGAAATAACCTTATATTTATAGATAACATTAAATCCAAAAATTCAAATATCACAAGCCGACATCAAATCCAGGATTTGAAATCATTAAAATAACAACAAAAACATATCCCAAGGTGGGTCGTACGTCTAAGTGACGACCCATTCGCCATGTGGAAAATGGGTCCTATCTCACTTAGCTAGGACACACTTTGGGGATTGTGAAATGTTATGTGGAAATAGGGTTTGTAATAAGCACCCCTATTTTTTTTTTCTTTTTGAAAATACCCTACTTGTTGCTTTACTTATTTTGTGAAGTGTTTTGTGATTGTTTTCAATGCATTGCAAGAGTATATAACATGAAATGGAGATAGCAATGAACAAGAAATTCTAGAAACTAAAACCATTCAAAAGAGATTGAATTCAACATCATTTAAATTCATTTTTTGTTCAACATTAGATCATTATAATGAAATATCAGATTGGAAAGAACCTGTTACATCAATGATAAAACTCTTGATGAAGCACCGAACCAACACAAGCTTTGGCCCTCAATACTTTCTATTCTCCAACGCCTAGGCCTTCCTTTTTCCAATGCTAAACCCCAAACCCAAGCTCCACACATGCTGGTTAGGAAACAAGGTTTACTATGTGTAAAGGGCGTCCCTCCTTGAAGAATCAATCTACTCCAAAAAAATCAAAAACTCAATCAAAAATTGCAAGCTTATGCTCTTTAGAATCGGTTGGGAATTCCTCTTTCATATATTCATTACCCATTTTAATTTGTCCACCCATCATAGATCAATGAGTTAAAAACCAGGTTTGTTCCCATTAATCAAAACACCCAGAAACTTAAGTAAATCACTCCAAAACCTTCGCAAACCACACCAAAATGAAAATAAATTGAAAGAAAACCAAAACACCTAAAAGGACTGGAAAATATTCATCATTCTTCACCAAAAAATGAACCCTTGAATCTCTTGTGATCTCAACTGTCAATAAACACCAATATCTAATTAGGGTGGATATTTCACCACTGAAACCAACCCGTTCGAAGGAGGGTTTTTGTCCTTGCTATGCAGCCCAAACATCTTGGAAAGAATACATAAGCATTTCTTTGTGTCATCAAAGCTATGATAATAAAAATGAGATCCAAACTCCAAAATATAAAAATTAGGGTGATGGACTTCAAAAAGAACTTAATTCCAACATAAAACCCAACGCCACTCTCCTCAAGGAATTATTTAATATTTGAAAAATATCTTTCTCCTCCTCATTATGGCGTCCACTTCAAGGAGACAAGAAAATATTAAATAAGCTTTTAAAAACAACTTAAATTTGTTACATTAGGAACAAGGTACAATTTTCAATGACCACTTTACCCCTCAATTTAATTTTATAACATAACTTTATAAAATAACTTAAGTGGTCGAATTATGCAAATATTAAACTATAACCTTAGGCTCTCCAACAATAAACTGAGTAATAATGTTACTGCAAGTACACTGGCCTCAGACCAACTCCCCCAAAGGTGACTTACTATAAATAGCATTGTTATAAATAGTAAGTATATTCCAAACAACTAAACTGAGTGAAACTAAAGACCTCAAAGCAATACTGTGACCAACTAAAGATAACAAAAACAATATCGGCCATTGCTATAAATAGAAACCCCTCATAAAATCCTAACATTGAACACCAATGCTAGCAACTAAGTCCCCTAACCACATCAACTAGCCTATGGTAAATCTATAATAGGCTAATTGAATCATTGCACTGCTTAGGAGTGAGAAAGGGACATTACAATATGCCTTCCCAATATTGCTTTCCCTCAAGAAATCCTAACTCAATATTCTACAATATCTGCTCACTCTCCCAAGTAGCATCCACCACTAGAAAATTATTTCATTTAATCAAATACTCCTTGACCACCCTCCTTCATAGTGTACACTCTCTAACCTCCAATATAGCCTTAGGAATCGATATCAACTTTCCTTCCTCATCCAAAGGAGGAAACTCTGTAGGAGGAACCACATTCCGACCAAGTGCTTTCTTAAGATGAAATACATGAAATACATTATGCACTTTACTGTCCTTGGGTAGCTCTAGCTCATAGGCTACCTCTCCAATCCTCCTGATAACTTTAAAAGGACCATAAAACTAAGGCTTAAGCTTTTTTGACCAACTCTTCTTGAGAGTGGACTGTCTGTAGGGCTACAACCACAAATAAACCATGTCTCCAACCTCAAAAAAATACACTCAACACAGTGTTGATCAGCATATAGGTTTTGCTGATTCTAAGCATGCTCTATATTCTCTCTTAGAGACCTCATGATGTCTTGACTCTCCTAAAGATCTCTAGCTCTAGGCACTCTGCAATCTCCAAAAAGTAAATCAATGAAGCTAGGAGCTTTGTAAGGTCCATATAATTCCATGAATGGAGACATTTGAGTAGACATATGAAAGGTAGAATTATAGCAACATTCTCCTAGGTGAAACCACTTAACCCATGCCTTCTACTGTCCTAAAACATAGTTGTGTAGGTATCCTTCTACCCATTTATTCACCACCTTAGTTTTCTCATCAGTCTGAGGATGGTAGCTAGTGTTAGGGGTTAGCTCTGTACCAAATAATTTGAATAATCCTGCCAAAACAAGCTCATAAACTTGCTATCCCTATCACTGACAATGGTCCTGGGTGTCCCCTGAAGCTTGAATACCTCTTTGAAAAATAAATTTTCCACCTGTACTGCTGAGAAACCTGTTGATATAGCAAAAAAGTGAGCAAATTTTGTCAAATTTTCAACCACCACATATATACTATCCTTCCCTTGCACCTTTGGAAGCCCTATGATGAAATCCATTGATATTCTTTCCCATTTTTGAGTAGGAATGGGAAGGGGCTGCAACAAACCAATAGGATAAGTATGCTCATTTGTATTCTGTTGGCATACTTGGCACTCGCGTACATACTTTAAAATGTTATCCTTCATCCCTTTCCATGAGAATCTCTCACAGATCTTCCTATAAGTCTTATAATATCCTAGGTGGCCAGCCATTGGGGTGTCATGAAAATCCCTAAAAATGTGCTCTCTCACCTTAGAATTAGGAGTCAACCATATTCTATCCTTATAATATATAAGGCCATCCTTCACCTAGTATCTATCATCTTGTAAAGACCCATCTAGAATGTTTTTTGCAAGTGAATTCTTAGCATAATTAGCCTCTATCTTCTCCTTCCAATCTGCTGCTATGACTGAAATAGAGCTCAAATGTGGCCTTCTAGACAAAGCATCAACCACTACATTCATTTTTCCTTTGACATATTCAATGTCAAAGTCATACCCCTGTAGTTTGCTTACCCATTTCTGTTGTCTTTCATTGAGATCCTTCTGATTAATAAAATACTTAAGGCTGTTATGATCTGTCTTCACTACAAATTTTCCCCCTACAAGGTATTTTCTAAACTTGGCAAAAGCATGCATGATTACCAACATCTCCTTGTCATAAATGGAGTAAGCTCTCTCACCACCTCTCAACTTCCTTCTCTCAAAATCTATAAGATGTTTTTTTTGCATGAGAACTATACCTATGCCTTCACTCGAGGCATCACATTCAAGCTCAAAAGGCTTGGAGAAATCTGGAATGGCCAAGATTGGGCAAGTGCTCATCAACTACTTAAATTTTTCAAATGATTGTTGTGCTGATTCAGACCATACAAATGCCCCCTTTTTGGTGAAATCTATGAGTGGGGCAGCCAACTATTAGAATCCCTTGACAAAACTTCTATAGAAACCACAAATCCCAAAGAATCCCTTCAACTGTGTGAGGTTTGTAGTAGGAGGCCAATCAAGAATAGCCTTGATCTTTTCAGAAACAATGTGAGCTCCCTTTGAGTTGATAATGTGCCCAAGATACAACAATTCTGCCATGCCAAATTCACACTTGGACTCCTTGGCATACAAGGATTCATTCTCCAAAATACCCAATACCTCATCTAAATGTCTCAAGTGCTCCTCCCATAATTTTTTGTAAATAAGAATGTCATCAAATAATGTTAAGACAAACTTACACAACTACTATTTGAAGACTATATTCATGCAAGACTGAAATGTAGCAGGAGCGTTGGTCAATCTGAAAGGCATAACAAGGAACTCAAAATGTCCATAGTGCATTTGAAAGTTGTTTTCTCAATGTCCTCCTCTCTAACTTTGATTTGATGATACCCATACTTCAAGTCTATCTTAGAAAAATAGACTGTTCCATGTAGCTCATCAGTTCATGGGATGGGATACCTATTTTTAATAGTCTTCTTATTGAGTGCCCTGTAATCTATGCACATGTGCATAGTCTCATCCTTCTTCACTAACACCACTGAAGAAGCAAATGGAATCTTGCTCAACCTCATATGCCCCATATCCAAAAGCTCCTTGATTTCTTTTTATATCTTATCCTTATGTCTCTTTGGGTGCTTGTATCATGGTGTAATGATTACTACCTTGGTACCCTCCTCTAGATCAATGATGTGCTCTATACCCCTGTCAGGTGGTCTCCCAAGAGGTATGCTACCAAATACCTTGCTTCGCTTAGTAAGAAAAGCCTGTATGTTAGGAGGATATGTATGTTTTTGCTCTTCTGTAATTGTGGGAATGATTATACACTTTGCTACCCACTCCACCTGGTTATGTTTGAAAAGCCTCTCCATACACTTACAAGAAACAACTCGTGGCCCTCCATTAGATATCCCTCTCAAAACCACATTTTTTCCATTTGATTTAAACTTCATCTCTAAGGTTTGAAAAATTGAGAGTGATTTCTCCTAAGGACTATAACCACTGGATGTCGATGACTACATCTATATGCCTAATACCAACCACATAGAATTATTCCTTGAACTCATGGTTACCCAAATAGATGCTAAGATGTGGAATCATCTGAGTGAAATTAATGGTGAAGCCATCAGCAACCATCACTCTGAATCCATCTACCTCCTATGTCTATAAACCTCTATGTACAAAAAGTCCCTCATCAATGAAATTATGTGTGGCACCTGAGTCTATCAATGCTATCATCCACTTCCCCTAAAGGACCCCTTGAGTGCATAAGGACTCATTCTTCTAAAAACTATATAGCTGTGCAAGTTTACTCTCCTTGGATTCTCCCTTTTTAACCTCTTTTGGTGGCTCTTCTTCCTCTTTTCCCTCAAAATCTGATTGTTGGTTTGAACTTTTAGAAGCACTTTTCTTAGTTAAATAGTATTCTACTTGGTGTATTATTTCCCCTTTTTCACATACATGATCCTTAGAACACTTATCTCTACAATTGAAACATAGACCCTTATTCTTGAGGTCATTAAGTGTGTCTCCATCTAACCTTGTGATTGATTTTTTTTTGCTGCGAAGTTTCCTTAGTGAAAGGCCTCTTATATTTTTTGTGAATAAAGGGTTTGGACTGAATTTTAGGTTTAGGGGTAGCCCACTCCATACTTATTGCATTTTTCATAGCATCTTGCAAATTTGGTGGGTCAAAAGCCTTAATCCATCCTTTGAGTGGTTCCATAAGATCTTCACTAAATAAGACCACCATTCGTCTCTCTATGATACCTGTAACCATCACTAAAAGCCTTTGAAATTCAGCTATGTATGCCTCTACTGTACCATACTGCCTAAGTTGGGACAACTCTCTGACATGAATCTCAGGGTATTTTTTATCAAATCTTTCAATGATTCTAGTGGTGAACTCATCATATATTGTGATAGACCAATGAACCAAGGTAGCTAGGCCATGGTACCACCACTCATGTGCTACCTCGTCCAAGTGTAACATGGAAAAATTAATTGTCTCTTCCTCTGCCATGGGTCTTAGGGATAGATAATTGTTAAGCTTTTGTATCCAAGCCCTACCTAAACAATTACCACTCCCATCAAAATGTGCAAGTGTAACCTTGTTGATGCCATGTTGTAAGTTCCTCTACACTGTTGGTCCTCTCTGATCATATCTACTCCCATTGTCATTTCTTTTTCTCTTTTGGTCCATGAATTCGTTGTAAGATAATTCCCTCTTAATATCTTTAGGGAGTGAGCTATACTCAACATATCCATGTCTTATACTATCCATGAATGGCATAGAAGCTTCTAGATTGGGTTGAGTGTCATGTTCCCAAAATCGTAGTGCTAAATATGAGATATTGAAATACAAATAACAAAATCGAATAGATATCAAAATAAAAATATAAGTAATTGACATCATTATTATGATTATATTAATATAGATTCAAATAATTACAATCTAAATATTAATACCAGATATATCCAAAATACAAATAACTAAACCATATAAGTAAATATAAAGTTATTATGATTATGATTATCAAGATAATATTATAAATATAGATTAAAGGTAATCATAATTATCATTCATGATACTAAAACCATTGATAATATCATAATATTAAATTAAAATCATACCATTGTTAATATTATAATATTTAATTAAATTCATATCATGCATATCATTATAATATTTAATTAAAATATAATATTATTTTGATAGCATAAGTTATCAGCACAAACAGTAGGTGAAAACCATTTCTAAATATTACTAACTATGATCCTACCAAATTCAGAGATCACTAATGAAAAGGCAACAATGATTATATTAGTAGAAAGGCAGCAATTAATATTAAGAGGGCAGCAATTAATAAATGAAGACAAGGAAAGTTTATTCAAAAAAAGTCGGCACTTGAAGATAAGACCAAAAGTCATGCCCTTTTGATAGATCTCTATTCAAATGGATACATCGTTCCACTCATAAATGGGAAAATATAAAGGAAGGAAGGGGATAAATTCTGATATGGAAGAGGAACAAAAAAATATAATTAAATTTGCATTTAGGAAGTAACAGAATGGGTGTACAACATAAATATATATGAGGGAATCATATGGAGAAACAAATATACACTCAAAAAAGCAGCAAAAATATAATGAGGGGATTTATACAGTTATAGAAGAGATGAATAGAGAACTAAGAGAATAGTTCATGCATATATAAAGAAGTTTATGAAGGAAGAAGGAAACATGAATAAAAAGGGGTCAATTTCCAAGGCAGAGTGGAAACAAGCAAGGAATGAATATTAGGAATGAGAATAAATTAGGCAGAAAATAAGAGGAGATTGGAACACACTTTATGAGAGTAGCTGATGATAGTAGCAAACTAAGAGGTCATTGCTGGGGAATTGATTTGGAGAAATAAAGATATATCATATATAGTAGATATAGTGCTCTTTTAGAGTCTCGATCTGAAGGAATGGGGAATGAAAATAAATCAGAAGTCTGTAATATATTTCTAAGTACACCAACAAACATGATATGGGAAAAAGGAATTAAAAGCTGAGAAATACAACAGACTGGAATTATAGAATGGAAAATAAATAAAATATTATCACCGTGGTTGGAAGGGAGGCTTCTGCAGATCAGATAAGATTCAGATAAGTGTTTTATAAATTCATATAATAAGTTTGATAAATATATTAAGGATACAAGTAACTAATTATGTATTTAAATAAGCACTTATGAACGAAGGATTTAAATACGATGAATTAATATTATACGTATATATATATATATAAGAAACTATTATAAATTGACAAATAGAAACAATGATGTATATACATTTATAGAAGATATATATAGATATTATTTATGATTGTCTAATATGGTTATACATGTATATATATATATATATATATTTCTTGATTATGCAATAATGATGCTTGTAGCAATTATTAAGCCTTATAGGTAATAATGACTCTTTAATATAATCATCGCATGGGGAGAAGAAGATACAGGGAACACATCTTTTAAGTGATCAAATACAGAGCGACAGTCTGAGGTAAGTATCCTCACCAACTGGTTAAGCAATAAGGATTATGGAATCAATACGAATTACTTGGACAGTGGGTTACTGTATGATAACTAACCCCATATCTGATTCAATATTAATGAATTCTTATAATGCTCTAATCTGGGATAAATTGTGAATTCGATCAAGTATAGTATGATAAGTTAATGTATATTAAATGATGCATTTTGCAATTAGTAAATAAATGTCAGTATATTGAGTTTTACCTATTTAGCATAAATGAATGATTAATTCCACATATGAAGATTAATGGATATTATTTATCAACGTTACAATAATGTTGCTTATAGAAATTATTGTACCTTATTAAGCTATTATGACTTTTACTATAAGAATAGATTTCAGGACAAAATCCCTTTTGCTAATACGTACTGAGGATAGGAAGTTTGTGGAGGGAAAGGCTAGTAATTTGGTCAATTGATGGATGGTCCCAAGAAGGGTAGGAAACCTTGAAGGATTCCACTTGGAGACTGTTAACATGCACTTGGCACAATAATTCTTCCATTCACCAATGAGGTTAGGAAAGAGGAAAGCATGAAGATCTATTCCGATCAAGAGTAATAAGTCATATAAGATAATGAGGTGTTTTATGCACTAGATGATAATGCATTTATCTTATTCTTAAAATATTCAATCTAGAATTGTCGAATTTAATTTGCATCAAGGAATTATGTGTATTTATTGGTAATGCATAATGTGTGCATGTCCTCAAGACAAGTTTTATTTACAAGTTAATTGATTGGTAAATACAAAATCCCTTATCCTAACTTGTGCATTTTATGTTTAAAGGCCAAGCTAGCCTAATTTTAATAAGGGGACATTACATTGAGGTACCTCTGGAGTTAAGAAAGTGGGCCTAAATGGCCTAGAAGAGATGAATGAGTTAATTGTAGTTTGTTGTCCCTCATTACCACTTTGCTGATTTGAGGCTCTACACTCTCGTGAATGCCCTATATTACCCTGTAGATTGTGTTGCGTAGTATGCACCACTACATTTTCCCCAATCTTTCCCATCATTTGAAACATCATATCCATCATTATGTCAAATTTCCTCTCCATCCTAGTTCCAGGACTTGGTGTTCTTTCTCTCCCTTTCCCTGTTTCATCCCTTTTACCAAATTTTCTCTCCTCACCACCAAATATTCTCTCTTCACCATCAAGATGTTTTGGCTGCATTTATGTTTCTTGAGAAGACTCCCGATGACCCTTAAGTACACCTTATAATGTCTGACCTTCCAGAATAGGTGGGGGCTTCCAATGAACCTTTCTAATCTCTCTCTAAATATACCTTTGTTCTCTTGCACTAATAGAATGAAAGTGTTGTTTTCAATGTCTCCACATGATGGTAGGAAGGATTTGGCCCTAATACCACTGTAATAAGAAACCCTATTTTTTTTTTCTTTTTGAAAATACCCTGCTTGCTAGTTTACTTGTTTTGTGAAGTGTTTTGTGATTGTTTTCAATGCATTGCAAGAGTATATAACATGAAATGGAGATAGCAATGAAAAGGAAACACTAGAAACTAAAACCATTCAAAAAAGATTGAAACCAACATCATTTAAATTCATTTTTTGTTCAACATCAAATCATTACAATGAAATATTAGACTGGAAAGCACCTATTACAGCAGCAATAAGACTCCTGATGAAGCACCAAACCAAAACAAGATTTGGCCCTCAATACTCTCTATTCTCCAACACCTAGGCCTTCCTTTTTCCAAAGCTAAACCCCAAACCCAAGCTCCACACATGCTAGTCAGGAAACAAGGTTTTCTCTGTACAAAGGGTGTCTCTCCTTGAAGAATTGATCTACTCTAAAAAAATCAGAAACTCAATCAAAAATTGCAAGCTTATTCTCTTTAGAATTGGCTGGAAATTCCCATTTAATATATTCAATACCCATTTTAATTTGTCCACCCATCAGAGAGCAATGAGTAAAAAACCAAGTTTAGACCCACGAATCAAAACACCCAAAAACTGAAGCAAATCACTTCAAAACCTTCACAAACCACACCAAAACTGAAAGCAATTGAAAGCACACCAAAACACCTAAGAGTAGTAGAAAATATTCATCATTTCTTGACCAAAAATTGAACCCTTGAAGCTCCTGTGATCTCAACTATCAATAAACACCAATATTTGATTAGGGTGGATATTTTGCCACTGAACCTAGCCCATACGAAGGAGGGTTTTCATCCTCACTTCATAGCTTAAGCAACCTGGAAACAATCCAACATCATTTCTCTTTGTTGTCAAAGCCAAGATAATAAAAATGAGAGCCAAACTCCAAAATATTAAACTTAGGGTGATGGACTTCAAAAAACACATAATTCCAACATAAAACCCAACGCCATTCTCCTCAAAGAATTATTTAATATTTAAAATAATATTTCTCCTCCTTATGGCGTCCACTTCAAGGAGATAATAAACTATTAAATAAGATTTAAAAAAAATAAAAATTGTTTCATTAGGCACAAGGTACACTTTTCAATGACCACTTTACCCGTCAATTTAATTTTATAACATAACTTTATAAAATAACTTAAGTGGAAAAATTAAGCAAATATTAAACTGCAACCTTAGGCTCTCCAACAATAAGCTGAGTAATAATGTTGCAAGTACACTGGCCTAGGACCAACTCCCCCAAAGGTGACTTACTATAAATAGCACTGCTATAAATAGTAAGCATATGCCAAACACCCAAACTGCGTGAAACTGAAGACCTCAGAGAAATACCATGACCAACTAAAGATAACAACAAAAATAACAGCCATTGCTATAAATAGAAACCCCTCCTGAAACTGAAACACTGAACACCAATGTTGGCAACTGAGTCCCCTAACCATATCAACTAGCCTATGGGAACTCTGGAGTAGGCTAACTGAATCACTGCATTGCTCAAGAGCGAGAAGGGGACATTACAGAGTCCTAGGACTAAGTGAGGACCCATTCGCCTAGGGGCGAATGGGTCCTAGGTCACTAACCTAGCACACACACCTTCAAAAATTAAGTGTTGTGTAATATCATTTAAGAATGTTGAGCTTTATCCCTTAGAGTCTGTGATTAATTAGGCTTGGATTTGAATTAAAGGGGCCAATTAAGCTCAGTTAACCTCAATTCGTTAATAAAGCCCTAGATTAGTGTGAAAGTTTAAAGATACACTTTATAAAACCCTAAATAAGGCACCATTAAGTCCATTTTATTAAGGTTTTAAAAGGCGCAAGACAACTGAGAAGGGGGGTGAATTAGTTGTCACCAAATTCAAACTCAAAACTTTAAGACTTATTGACTTCACAACCACATTGTTCTATTATTAACTATAAACATGAAATGAAAATAAGAGAAAGGAAAATCAACACAAAGAACATCAAATTTTACGTGGAAAACCCAATGAGGGAAAAACCACGGCAAGGATTAACTCACAATATAAAGAGATAGCAAAACCAAATACAAAGGCTCACTGCCAAGGGATCACTACCCAGAAGAGGACTCAGTGTCCAGATACAAAGGCTCACTACCTACAAAAAGGGCTCACTGTCCAACAAGGAGGCTCACTGCCTACAAATACAAAATAAAACAAAAGATCCACCACAATAATTTACACACATCTGCAACCTTGATCAAAAGATTGGAGAAACCTTCAGCTCATTTCCTTCAAGAATCTAACACAATGAAGTACTATTGCCTCAACTCACTTTCACACATTTTTTCTATTTTATTTTGTGGCTTACTTTGTTACTTTGCATCATCTAATTCTTCACAACTATATTTTTATTTATACCATCTTCAACCTTAGAAAATTTCTCCAAGGTTAGCCACATACGCTTCATTTCATAAATTCAAATTAGGTCGACAACTCAACATTCCTGTGGTGGAAAGGAATAAGAGTGGACCAATAAAACACTTAACCAAGACCAAAAAATAATAATGTCTTGGATCAACCACACAATTCCTTAATTAAATTTTATTATTCATATGAAGTGTAAACACTAGGTCGGCCAAACCTAATGAAAACACAAATGAACATTGATGTACACACTTCCTAGCAATAAGATAACATGTAGATGATGCAACACGCTTGATTATGCATGAGAACACATCTCTGGTTCCTTCAGATACATCTGCAACAAGTGTCAAAAAAATTTGAACACAAAACTTCTTCCATCAGTCCATCTGAACTAAGAAAACACATACAATGACTCTGAAACTCAACTTTTGGATCACAAAACCACAAGCATCTTTTTCAGAAACCATAGAGCAACATTAGACAACATATTCCAGATCCATAAGACTTGAAACAAAACAACAGAGGACTGCAAAGCAGAAACATTCCTCCTAGTCCACAAAAGATCAACTCTACTAGAACAATTCACACACCAGTGAACACAACTTTCACATTCCATTAAACCAAAAGCTACAGATCAATATATATCATCATCAGATCATCAACAAAAACTCTTCAGATCTGCACAAGCATAGAATCAACATAGGAGAAACGCAGAGCAGATACCGAAGCACATTCTAAACACCTACACAACTCTGACTTCTTTCTTTACTAATTTTATCAAAAGCACTTGGAAACACATCATTTTAGCACATCTGCAACATCATAAAGATAGCTTTGTTTACTCACAACATCTCAACAACATCTCAACTACACATGGACAATCTACAACATACTGAACTGTGTTGACATTAATGACAACACCACCAAACTTGCTCATACTTGCAAAAATCTCCCCCTTTGTCATTGATGGCAACAGATGATGTGAAAAACCATCAAAGACAACAACCTACACAATATTCCGGGAGAACACTTTTTCTTCCTTTTCTTACTACTTTTCACATGACTTTCTCTCCCCATTTGACATCAATGGAAAAGATCAAAAACTTTGATTACTCCCCTTTAGGAGTACACCCATTTAACTCATACTACAACAATGAAAAACTTTTCTACTGCCCTTGCAAAGTAGACCCATTCATCAGTCTAGATAAATGAAGAATCTATGAATTCAGTGGACTAATGCACCTTCATGTGCACCTAGTTTGGAGGGCCAATTACCCCCAACCTCTCCCTAAGATACTAAAAAGTATCCTTCAGAAGAGCCTTAGTAAATATATCTGCAATTTGTTCCTTTTTTGTCACATACTCCAGCCTGACTTCATTCGCCAACACCTTTTCTCTCAAGAAATGAAATTTGATAGATATGTGTTTTGTTCTTGAATGCATCACCGAATTCTTTGAAATGTTTATAGAATTTTTTTTTTCATAAAAAATAGGAATATGCTCATCACATATCACTCCAATGTCTTTCAGAGTTGGCTTCATCCACAAAACCTGTGCAACAGGATGCTGCAACAATATATTCTGCTTCTGTAGTGGATAAAGAAACTGAGTCCTATTTCTTACTCACCAAGAAACCAATATTCCACCAAGAAAGAAAGCACCTCCACTAGTACTCTTTCAGTCATCCAAACAACCAGCCAAATCTACATTGGTATAAGCACTCAAGGTTAAATCAACACCCTTAGGATACCATAAGCCATAATTTGGTGTACCTTTAAGATATATAAATATCCTCTTTACTATTGTAACATGTGCCTCTTTAGGATCTGCTTGAAATATAGCAACTAAACATACTACATGCATAATATCTAGTCCGGTAGCAGTAAGATACAACAGTCCACCAATCATAGATCTATATTTGCTCTAATTAACTTTAGCAAATTCATCATCTTTACTCAGCTTGCATTCGATCACCATAGGAGTGCTAACTAGTTTGGAGTCATCCATCCTAAAAAATTTCAAAATCTCCTTCACATATTTCGACTGTGAAATGAATATCCCCTTATCAGTTTGATTTACTTGAAGACCAAGAAAAAAATTCAACTCACCAATCATAGACATTTCAAATTCTTTTTGCATTTCTTATGAAAATCTTTTACACATACGTTGATTTCCTCCAAAGATGATATCATCAACGTAAACTACCACTTTCAACATTTTGTTACCTTGCCCTTTGAAGTAAAGATTGTTGTCAGCAAAGCCTTTGCTGAAACCTTACTTTGTCAGGTATGTATCCATTCTTGCATAACAAGCTCTGGGAACTTACTTCAGTCCATACAATGCATTCTTCAACTTACAAACCATATCCGGTTTTTCAGATAACTCAAATCCTTTAGGTTGTTCCATGTACATTTCTTCCTCCAATTCACCATTTAGAAATGTTGACTTGACATCCATCTAATATACTTTGAAATCCTTATGGGCAGAGAATGCCAGAAACATCCTGATAGCTTCCATTCTAGCCACAGGGGAAAATTTTTCTTCAAAATCTATGCCTTCAACTTGTGAGTATCCCTTTCATACAAGTCTTGCTTTATTTATTATAAATTCACCATTTTCATTCAACTTATTTCAGAACACCCATTTTGAACCAATTATATTCTTATCCATAGGTCTAGGAACTAATTCCCATGTCTGATTCTTTTCTATTTGTTGCAACCCTTCTTTCATAGCTCTGACCCAACTCTCATCCTCATATGCTTCACACACAAATTTAGGTTCTATTTTAGAAAGTAAACATAGATTTACCTTAGCTTCTACTTTTCTTGTAGTCTTCACACCTTCACTCTTATCTCTGATTATTTTTTCCTCCGAATGATTCTTCTGCACATGTACTTAGGAGTCTTAAAAACAAGTTATGGGGTCTCTTCTTCTTCTTCAATATGTTCTTCTTCTTCTTCTTCTTCCTCCTCCTCCTTATTATCTTCAAGTAATTTTCCATAGATAGGATCATCAGGTTCCACTTCACTTATCTCAATTGGTCTATGCATGTCCTAATCGACTTTCACATTAGCACTCTCAACAATCTTCCTCAATATTTTATTGAAGCATCTATATGCTTTGCTAGTAGTAGAGTACCCAAGAAAAATCCCTTCATCACATCTAGCATCATACTTTCCAAGATTTTCATCATCTCATTTAATGTAACATATTCTTCCAAATACCTTAAATTACTTCACAATAGGAGTCTTACTGGTCCATAACTCAAAAGGAGTCTTTATGTTGTTGCCTCTAATCTGAACTATATTTAGAACATAAACAACAATGTGTATTTCCTCTCTCTAGCACACATCCGGTACATTTGATTCCTTCATCATGGTTCTTGCAACTTCTTGTACCGTCTAGTTTTTCTCTCAACTACCCCATTCTGCTGAGGGGTCCTCAGAGTATATAATTGTCCTTTTATGCCATGTTGTTCACAAAATGTATTAAATTCACCACAAGTAAATTCTCCACCCCTATCAGATCTCAAAAATTTGATTCTCAGGTTCACTTCATTTTCGACTCTTGCTTTGAACACTTTAAACCTATCCAAAGCCAGAGTCTTTTCTCTAAGAAAAGCAACCCATGTCATTCAAGAATAATAACCAATAAGGAGCATGAAATACCTATCACCATTTAGGCTTCCTATTATGGTCAGACCACAAAGGTCTGTATGAATTAACTCCAACATTTCGATAGTAGATTGCTCTTTTCCCTTAAAACTGCTTCTTGTTTATTTCCCCAACTGACAACTTCTGCAAATAGTATTAGCAAGCTTTGTGATTCTAGGTAGACCTCATAAAACATCTCTTGAATTGATCTTGACCAAATTATCAAAGTTTACATGTCCCATTCTCCAATGCCACAACCAAATTTCATTGACTTGAGATACAAGACACTGACCATCAACACCCTTAAGCTGATAGATATTTCCATGAGTTCTCCTTCCAGCAACAACCATATCTTTGGATCCTTTTCTAATTTCATAGGTATTATTCTGAAACACAAGTTTAAAACCATTGCTACACATTTTTCCAACACTCAAAATGTTATACCTCAAACCCTTTACATAATATACATTATCAGTGTTGTGTATTCCATCAAAACTAATAGAACCTTTTCTAATAGTCTTCGCTCCTGAATCATCACCAAAAATGACCAAACCACCATCATACTTTTCAAGTTTAGTGACCTTACTTTTATCTTCAGTCATATGATTAGAGCATCCACTATCAATCACCCAGTAGTCTTCATCCTATCTAGCATGAAAGGCAGTGACAAAAGTACCTTCCATCTCCTTTTATTGTCTGGAGCATTCTCTCTTGCACATTTTCTAGGGTTAGCAGATACATATTTACTCTCCAAAGCTAAAAACAATCATTCACTATCATCACCCCCATAATTAGATTCATCATCAGAGATTTTGGCTTCTTCTTTAACATAATATAGCTTCTTATATTTATTATCCTTTCTATCCTTATATTTGTGATCCTTTTTCTTCTTATGTACAACTCTATTCATACATCTTGAAGCATAATGACCAATATTACCACAACTGAAACATTTAAAGGGAAACATACCTTTATACTTATTGGTACCTTTCTTCAACTTCCTGGTAAAATTTGCTTCTAAATCATTAGAACCATCACTATCCAGATCATCCTCAGTCTTTGTTGCTTTAAATGTTGTCTCTGTCTTTTCCTCCTTTCCCAACTTTCCCATCTCAAATGTTGTCAAGGTGCCAAATAGCTCTTGTTTAGTGTATTTCTTAGGATCATACATTTCTTCAATAACTAAGATCTTATCACTGTAACATTCCCAAAGGGTTATTAGGATCTTCTCAATTATATCTTCATCAGTTAATTTACCCCCTTGGTTTCTAACATCATCTATTGCAAGTTCAATGCTCTAGAAATATCTTGCAAACTCTTCACCTTCTTCCATTTTCAGATTCTCATATCTGCGCTTTGCTATCAGCTTCTTTGTCAATTTCAGTATATCATTTCCCTCATAAAGATCTTCTAACTTCTTCCAAACTTCATAAGCAATGTCCAAAGAAATAACCTTAGTTTGCTTAGTTTCAAATAGAGCACTAAAAATAACATATCTGGCCTTCTAATTCTCCTCATAAGCAGAAACCTCATCTGTAGTAGTAGGACCACTCAGCGGAGCAACATACTTTGCCTCAACAACCTTCCAGGTCTTGTAACCAAAAGAGATAATATACCCTCTCATCTGTACTTTCCAGTCACTGTAATCAAATCCATCGAACATAGGGATCACCAACTTATGCACCATCAAATCTTCCTTAAGCGGCTAAGCTTTACACCAAGGAACCAAAGCTCTGATACCAATTATTAAAAGACACAAGACAACTAAGAGGGGGGGCTGAATCATTTTTCACCAAATTAAAACTCAAAAGTTTAACACTTATTAACTTCACAACCACACTATTTTGTTACTAAGTATAAACATGAAATGTAGATAACAGAAAGAAAAATCAACACAAAGAACACTAGAAACCCAACAAGGGAAAAACCATGGTGAGGATTAACTCAGAATATAAAGAGATAGCAAAACCGAATACAAAGGCTCACTGCCAAGGGCTCACTATCTATAAGAGGACTCATTGTCCAAATACAAAGGATCACTACCTACAAAAAGGACTCACTATCCAATAGGGAGGCTCTCTACCCATAAGAGGACTCACTGTCCAAATACAATGGCTCACTGCCTATAAAAAGGACTCACTATCCAATAGGGAGGCTCACTACTTACAAATACAAAAGAAAATAAAAGATCCACTACAAAAAATTACACACATTCGCAGCCTTGATCAAAAGATTGTAGAAACCTTTAGCTCACTGCCTTCAGGAATCTAACACAATGAAGTACTGCTACCTCAACTCAATTTCACATACTTTTTCTCTTTTATTTTGTAGCTTACTTCATTAATTTGCATCATCTAATTCTTCGCAACTCGATTTGTATTTATACCATCTTCAATCTTAGAAAATTTCTCCAAGGTTAGTCACATACACTTCATTTCATAAATTCAAATTAGGTTAGAAACTCAAAATTTCCACAGTGGAAAGGAATAAGAGTGGACCAATAAAACACTTAACCAAGACCAAAAAAAAATCTCGGATCAACCACACGCTTCCTTAATTAAATTTTATTCTTCATATGAAGTGTAAACATCAGGTCGGCCAAACCTAATGAAAACACAAATGAACATTGATGTACATGCTTCCTAGCAAGAAGATAACACATAGATGAAGCTAAACACTTCATTATGCATGAAAACACATCTCAAGTTCCTTTATATACATCCACAACAAGTGTAATAGAACTTTGAACACAAAATTATTCCATCAGTCCATTCAGACTGAGCAAACACATACAACTCTGAAACTCAACTTTTAGATCACCAAACCGAAAGCATCTTTTCTAGAACCCATAGAACACCATTACACAACATATTCCAGATCTACAAGACTACAAAAAAAATAGCGGAGGACTATGGATCAAAAACATTCCTCCCAGCCCACAGAAGATCAACTCTACCAGAACAGTTCACACACCGATGAATACAACTTTCACATTTCATTTAACCAAAAGATATAGATTAGTATATATCATCATCAGATCATCAAGAACAACTCTTCAAATCCACACAAGCATAGGATCAACACAGGAGAAACGCGAAGCACATTCTGAACACCTACACAACTTTGACTTCTTTCTTTACTAATTTTCTTAAAAGAACTTGGAAACCCATCATTTCAGCACATATGCAACATTATAAAGAAAGCTCCATGTACTCACAACATCTCAACAACATCTTTTTGTGACGTTTTTCACACATCGCCCCATTACAAATGGGGACCCCCCTAATTTTGGCTTTGCTTTTCGTTCGTTTTGTCATTGTCTCTCTGTCTTTCCGGGATTGTGCCCGTCATTGAGTTTAAGCTTGAAATTTTGGCCAAGTCTGAAAAATTAGGGTTTTGAATTTTCCAGCCAACCCAAAGTCAAATGAGATGAATAAATTGCAAATTGAGCTTAACACTGTTGATAGTATGTTTCCAGCAGGTCTCCACAGAAATTTCATCGAATTCTGGAAAACTTACTATTTTTAGTAAGTGTGCAATTACAGGAAATCCTTCAGTATTTTTGAGATTCTGATTGTCACTCTGCGTCCAGAGCACATCAGGCTATTCACAGGTCAAATTTGAACTGAAACAGACAACTTGCTATTTTTAGCAGTTCTGCCTTCGGAGGCAATTTTCAAGGCTTTGGGGCAGAGTTTTTCAATGCATGTCTGGAGATTCTTTCTGGGTTTTTCAAGACCTTCGCAGCGATGTGACATGCAAAGCGGGATGATGACTTTCAGCATTCGACCTTCGGAGGCCGATATTAGGGTTTGCATGCAGATATTTTCAGCGCATGTCGGCATTTTCTTTCTGGGTTTTCCAAGAGCTTTGCGACAGTGTAACATGCAAATGGAGCTGACCACTTTTCGGAAACTTACTATTTTTAGCCAATGCGTGCATGTTGGAGATTTTTCTGGGTTTTTCTGGGTTTTTCAAGATTTTTTTCGGGCAGTATGACATGCAAGATCATCCGGCAGCCGGTCAGTCACTTTTCCGGCCGTTTTCTATTTTTAGCAGTTGTCACTTGGGCAGCTACTCAACACCTCAGGAATGCAAGCTGATCATCATACAACTGAAACGAGGTCAAACGGAGCTCATCTGAGCAACATGCACAAAATTAGGGTTTCGAGCTTCAGCATTAAAAATGAGGAGTTAGAGGTCAAAACGTTCAAAACTGAGGTATCCATCATGATTGACATCCTTCCGAGAAGCTGCTGGAAAAATTTGAAGGTAATCAGAGAACCTGCTATTTTTAGTAGGGCATTTTGGACAAGGGCTATAAATAGAAAGTTGATCTCGGCGTCAGCATACACAGGCAAGTTCACCAACGACGGGCACACTGTCCGAATTTCAAAGCAAAACGGAGCAAAGGAAGCCTCAGAAATGGGCACTTACTATAAATAGTAAGTCACTTCAGTAGCAGCTATAAATAGCAGGTCAAAGTCAAGTCTCAGTATAAACAGGTTAAACATGTGATGAAGACCCTATGGCGCGAATTTCAAATCAAACGGAGTTACAGAGAATGAGGAATCAAGCAGTTGCTATTTTTAGCAGGTCAGTTAGGGTTTCCTAAAATCAAGGGCGAGACCCGACATTCACGCAGAAGCAGCATCCAGTGACGACCACCATGCTTCGAGCAATCAGCACATGAAATTTGGAGACTTTCGGAGAAATTTCTATTTTTAGCAGGTTGCTAAAAATAGCAGGCGCAAACAGGAATCAGGCACTGACGGCACAAATCAGTTGAAATTCAGAGCAGGGCAGACATCGGGCTTTTCAAGGTCAGAATTCAGTCAACGGCGCAAAATTTAAGGAACTTTCTAAAAATAGAAAGTCAGGGCAAATTAGGGTTGACCAAGGAAAATCAACTTAAATTTGGCAAAAGGGACGAAACAAGTCAAATTTGATAATTTTTCAAATCCGGCCAAAACTTGCTATAAGAGGCTGAAGACAGGTGAAATTTTACCAAGGCATTAAGACTGGAAGTAGCTGGGTCCAAATGCGCCCAAGGTGGAGTAAGGAAATTTGAAAATTTTCTAAGTCACTGAAATTGGAAGCTCCACTAGTAAAATGCGCCCTTGAGCTTCAAGATGATTGAAAAATATTCTAAGTACGGAAATTGGAACCTCCTATGGTAAAATGCGCCCTTGGAGGGAAAGTGGCATTGAAAATTTTTCTAAGTATACAAAATTGAAAGTGGACCCTTGCAAATGCGCCCAAGGTGATGTGCAAACTCTCCAAGCGTTGAAACTGGATGGAGACCCTCTCATATGCGCCTAAGTGATTGAACTGGAGGTAGGCCATGTTATATGCACCCAGGGTCAACTTAAAGGTTGCTAAGGGTTAAATCGAAAGCTTGATGTGGGATATGCGCCTTAACCTGTGGAGAGTTGAAGAAAAGTCTAAGTGTTGGAAACTAAAAGTGTAACCCCCTAAATGCGCCCCCCTCATGAAACTTAATGCTTGGACCCTTAAATGCGCCCTAAGTCAAAAAGTGAAAGTTGACATAGCCATATGCGCCCAGTGTTGAAAATGGAAGCTAGGTGGGTGATTTGCGCCTAGTCAAAGAATGAAAGCTTAGCATGTTAAGTGCGCCTTAGTATGAGGAGGTGGTCATTTTGTCAAAGGCGTTGAAACTAAAAATACAACCTATCATATGCACCTAAGATGTAAAATGAGAGTTGACCATGTCAAATACGCCCCTCTTGACAAACTGAGAGTTGATGTGGTAAAATGCGCCCAAGTTAAAATTAAAAGCTCAGGGGGTCATATGCGCCCATGACACAAAATGAATGGAGACTAGCCCAAATGCGCCCTTACAAGTTGATTTAGCAAGAAAATGTTGAAATGTTGAAAAATGGAACCACAGGGGGTCAAATGCGCCTTGGTTGAAATGAAAGCTTGGCATGTTATATGCGCCCCTGGGTGTTAGGCAAGCAAGGTGAGTATCTAGGGCGTTAAGTTAAAAGTATCACCACTCATATGCGCCCTTGATAGCAAATCTGGAAAATGCGTGGGAAATTGGAAATTGCTAAGTGTCAAAGCTGAAAGTTCCCCCCATCATATGCGCCTGGAACCAAAGTGAAGGTTTGAGGTCTTGTTTGCGCCCAGGGTAAATGGGGGCCTCTAAAACGTTAAGGTGATTGAAAAGTGAAAGTTGACATAGTAAATTGCGCCCCCTCTTCAAACTGGAAATGTCACCTCTGAAATGCGCCCCTGGGTGTTCAAGGTAAGAAAAAAAGTTTAAGTGTAAAATGGAAGTTGACCCTCTTAAATGCGCCCTACTTGAGAAGAGATGCATAAAATTTTCTAAGGGTCAAAATTGGAAGCTCCACCCTCCATTTGCGCCTTGAAGGGAAGATGAGGTTAAAATTTCTTTTTAAGTGTTGAAAAAAATGGAAGTACTACTTATCAAATGCGCCCCAGGCATCAAAGAGGCATAAAATTTTTCTAAGTGCAAAAATTGGAAGCCCACCCATTGAAATGCGCCCAAGGTGTTAAAAGGAGCAGTGCTAAGTGTTGATAAAAAAATTCTTTACAGGCAAAGTGACTGAAGACGGAGGAACGAAAATGTTCTAAGGCAAATTCTCCCCTGATACCCAATATTGATGGAATTTAAATATTTTTCTAAGTGTTAACAAATTCCACCTCTCTAGAGGAAAATATGCCTAGACTTGAAGGAGATGAATTTTTCGAAGCACAGATAAATTGGCGGTGGATGCGTTGAGAATGTCAGCTTCGCGAGGATAATTAAAACTATTTCTCCAAGTCAGAGCTAGCTAAATGCGCCTGGAATTGAAGAAATGGATTAAATTTGATGAAAATCATTTTTTCTAAGGTTCAAAAATTCAAAAAAATTAAATGAACCCGTTCGTTGGGTACCCATGGATTCGACGCATTCTGAGAGAAATTTTCTTCTGGGTATTAAAGATTGTTGATGAGGAAGGGATTTTAAAATCTTCTACACTTTGTCGAGGCCTTCAGGGTGAATATTTTTGATGGGCACCAGGTTGATGAATTTCCTAAGGGAAATTTGAAATTTTTCTAAGGCAAGGAATAAATGATGTTGTCGAAGATAAAATGCCTCGGCGGATGAATTTGAAAGTGATCGCCTAGATGATTTTTGATCAAATTCCTAATGAAGGAATTTCTTCTCAAGCTAGAGTCGAATGAAATATCAAAGTAAAGAGCGCCAGGCAGAATGCAAGATGGGTTGGAAATTTGGCTAAGGCATGAAGAAATTAAACGCGATGTTGGCTAAGGAAAAATGATGAGCTCTTGAAGATCAAAGCGTGGAAATCAAGTAAGTAGGGTGAATTTATATTATGATGTGTTCTAATGCCCTTCTCCTTGCTTGTTTTGCAGGATGAGCGTGGAGGCCAAGTAATGAAGCACGATGATATTACAACCTTCGGAGGAAGATAAAGTTACAAGTTTCACATGAAGGAAGAGAAAGTTGCAAGAAAATGGCTAAGTGTTGAGGAAACATTTTCAAGACTCAAGATGGAGAAAGGAGTGGAAGTTCGAGCAAGGCCAAAGAACAAAGTCAAGAAAGAAGATCCAGAATAGTGTGAACACGTCTACAAAAGGGAATCTTCTAGAAGGAATAATGGACGTTATGGCTCATTTATTACCCCACTCTCTTTTGTGGCAGTTTTTAGGGCAAATCATGTTTAGGGCTGAGGTGGCACGATCTGGGCCATCCAGCTGATTGTAATCTGAGCCGTTCGTTGGACTTGGCCAGCTATATAAAGGGGGAGTCCCCCTCATTTGTACCTTCAGTAGACAATAGACAGTAGAGAAGATTAGAGTAGGAGTTAGAATAAAGAGGCAACTTAGAAGTAGATTGATAGTGTAGTTGGAGGAGAAGGAAAGTTTTCCTTTGAAAACTCTTGTAAGAAATTGTCGTGTAAAACTTTCATAATAAAATATCTTTCATTGATGGTGAAATTCATCTTTGTTGTGGATAGCTAGCGAGGTTTCTTCATCCCTTCTACTTCAAGTAGCGTAGAGTAGCATAAATTTCATTTTCATGCAAGTAGATGTTAGCTGTGAAATGTGGTGTTTGATCTAAGCAACTTTGTCTATCCATACCACTAGTGTATTTGCTGATGGTGAATGCGCCTTGCATGGTCAACTGGAATATCATGCACTTAACTTCAATCACGGTTTGAATGATGGTATGCGTCATTGTGATGGTATCTTCGTGTCAAGTGGTGGTTTGAACATCTTTAGTCATCTCCCTTGAAGATTGCACCGACTCCGTGGAAGCTGTCTGATGCGAGGCAAAGCGAAGTCCGGTTAGAAGTTTGCTAAAGTTGAGCTCCATATCCCACCCTTAGAGTAGATTTAGACTCCCTTAACCCTACCCCATTTAAATTCAGTATTCTCTGGTTAAAATAGGGAACCTGTGCTTCATAGACAAATCTTTCAAGCGTTTGAATTCCTTCCTCCGCTACCAAACAATTTCGTAAGTCCCCTTGAAATACCAGCAAATCACATCGAGCCAAACTGAGCCTATTCGCACTGAAAGAACCTTGGAGTTGAACGCATGAACTTTCTTGCAATCTTAGCATGTGGGATACTTTGATCAAGAGAGAATAGGGTAGTCGTTGGCAACTTTATTCTGCGTTGGTGCGGTCACGAAAAACACATCAACACATCTCAACTACACATGCACAATTTGCAACATATTGAACTATGTTAACATCAATGACAACATTAATGACAATGTCACCAAACTTGCTCATAATTTCAACAGAAAGGTCTTAAACTTAATGTGAATATGTGAAACACATTACAACACTAAATCAAGGCATAATTAAGCTCATTTTAATATTAATTATTCCCAAATTGAGTGTGAAAAAGGGATACTTTTTTTGACACTACAAAATGAATACAGAGCTTTATAGAGTCAAAGAATTGAGTTCTATTGGGAAAATTGGAGGCAAATAGTCATACCTAGTGATCAAGATTCGGTAGGGGGACATCATGCTCGCAGGTAACAGAGAATCATAATTTCTTTATCATTTACTAAAGTAGGAATCTTATTAGGATGACAACATAGCGCATTGATGTTCATGCGGTGCATGCACATTCATGACATAAATTCCCTTCACCGATACAAAATGACAGGAACACATGGAAAAAGTGGAGTAAAAGTAGTAGGTTTTTCCATTATCAAACTTGTAAGGCTAAAATGAAGGTAAATTAATGGGAAATTGAATGCAATGCAAATTTACGACATTACATTTTTTCCCCAGTTTAGCGAGCATATGCATCGATGCATATGTGAGATAAAGTACAAAGAGATTGAAGAGAATATGCCAATACCATCATGGAAGCAAACCTTCAATCCGACATACCTTGATGTGGAGGGAGCTCCACCAAGTTGTGAATATGACATGAGTCTTCGATCCTACAAACCTACCTGCAATCTCACCAAAAACATGCTAGGCTACAGACAAACATGTTAGGTGAAAATGTGAATCATAATAGACACAATTAAATCATAAGATGCAAGGAGACACAATTTTGAAACCAACTAGCATAATAACACACAGTTTGATTAGATAAGACACAAGACACTCATTGATCAAATAGATAAGCCTAGGTTTTTGTAAATTGCATTGCAAGATAGTCACAAAAAAGATGGGTCCAATTGGGCTACCCCAAGCTAGACACCAAGATATAAGGCATCAAACACCAAGACACACAATGCCAAATATTAGATAAAAGACACAAAGGAATCTTCCTCAATACATCAATACATTGAGGAATCCTTTTTTAGAAAACAATTTCCAAAAAGGGGTTCTTTCTATAGGGAACCCTTCAAGACATCAAGACACCGATTAGCCCGTTTGAAGGAACACTCCATTTGAAAGATGCACAATTTTCCGCATGTGATTTTGTCATCAAGGTATCCTTTTGAAAGATATTTCATCAAGGAATCCATTGGAAAGAATGCTCCTTTTTAAAAGGAAAATTTTCAAACTCTTTAAAAAAAAAACTCCTTTTTCGAAAGGAAAAATTTCAAACTCTTTCCCTTATGGGATCCTTTTCGTAATAAAATTTCGTCAAAGAATCCTTTTTTAGAGAATACATCCTTTTGGAAAATGAGAGTTTTCGACAAGGGATTATTTTTTCCAAGAATTCATTGTAAAGAAATTTGACACCAAGGAATCCTTTTGAAAGAATTTTCCATGTTGAAAATTAGAGAAGCCTAATAGCCCCACCTTAGGATGATGTGTGTTGCGCGGAGGAGCACATGGCATCCTAAGGAGAGAAAGGAGAGGGAAGGATATTGTGGCATGCATCACATAGCGAGATGTATTCATGATATGTTGTCACACACGTGAGGGAAAACACATTGAAACCACAACATCAAGAAGTAGATAGACAAAGATGAAGAAATCAAAAGACAAGGGGATCGGAGAATTCGGGGTCAAAATGGTTAATAGATATAAATAGATGCTACAATATAGTATATGTATGAACTATAATCAATCCCAAAAGTTGTCAGAATGTGAAGAATGAGACATGAAGACAAAGTAAAAAAAAAATTAGGTCATGTAAGAACCCTTGTTCTCCCAAATATAAAATTCTTCACAACTATTGATCTAAATTTTGTGTTATAAAGTTTTTGAAATATTTGCCAAGAAATGCATAAAATTGCAAAGAAAATGCAAAGATAGAAATGCTGAAAACTACAATATCAAATGATCAACTTTGATTATTTATTGCTTTGAATTTACAATAAGATTGATCATAACCGAATATCAACTTCTGATCTACAAATTCTTATCCTTTGAAACCCTTGAGAAATCCTCCAATGATGTCCAATATTGACTCCTGGATGAAGCCAATCCACAAAGAAGCCAATGGTCTTTCACACCCTCAGGTAGCTGATACAATGAAGAACCTACGCTCTCTAATGCTAAAATATGCATAAATTGTAGAAACCCTAGGTTTCTTCCTCTCCAAAGCGAAAACACTTCAAAATCCAACTATCAAAACCTTGAATGAATCCATAATAGCTTTGGTTGATCCCTTTTATAATTTCTCCAAGAAGAGGTTTATCCTCTAGAAGCCTCTTTTTAATCATATTAAATGTGTACTTAATAACTTTACAAAATATCTCCTCAAAGTAGGTGTCCATTTAATTAAATCATTTAATGTACTTTAAGTCATTAAATGCCCCCCTTTATACATAAATTTATAATATAACTTTATAACATGCTTTTAATGATTAATTATTATTAAAACCACCTTTAATAATAATTAAATGATATAAATTGCACATTAAACTTTATTCCGCCAAGCCAACTAAAAACTAG
Source organism: Sequoia sempervirens (assembly GCA_007258455.2). Taxonomy (NCBI): domain Eukaryota; kingdom Viridiplantae; phylum Streptophyta; class Pinopsida; order Cupressales; family Cupressaceae; genus Sequoia; species Sequoia sempervirens. The sequence continues at coordinate 481,157,536 of VDFB02000003.1, read as the reverse complement.
GCTCAACACTGCTTCCCCCAACATGTCTAAGAGCCTTACTATAAATAGTAATACTAGATTCCAACCTCGAGGTAACTTACTATAAATAGTAAGTATGTACAATTAAGCTCTGAAACACCAAATGAAGGCCAATCTTGAACCACCCAAGCTCTAAAGAAGAAAATACTCCTATATCTGCCAAACGAGACCCTCTAAACAACTGCATTAGCCTATGAGGGTCAGCTAATAGGCTAAACCATAGGTGTCAGGAGACACAAGGTAGTGATATTGGTATGGGGATGGAGACACCAATAAAATTAAGGTACGTGAGTTAAATGAATAAGGAGACAACTATTTTATATGTAAATGATTCACCAAAAATTTTGGGTATGGGGACTGGTACATTGTCTATGTTCCCAAAATGGAGTTTCCCAACAACTATAGGCTAAACCATCAAGAAACTAGGATGAGCTAAAAAGGGGACATTACAGTCCACCCTCCTTGAAATTTATTGTCCCTAAGAAATCTCAACTGCCAAAAGAAAACCCTCTGAAAGAACACTCCACTTGGGTCCCACTGGAAGAATTGTGTAATGTCTCTAATATCACCAACCAACTCCTGGAACACCAACATCATAACAATTGGTAAATTACTGTGAAAAACGTCAACCTCAATATCAAGTGTCTCAGGAGCATGAATCTCAAGGGTAAGCGGCTCATAATGCTAACAAAGTTTTCTTCCCATAACTACACAAGGTAAGATATCATACAAACTATCCACCACATGTGCATCTGAAACAAATCATGTACATGAGGATCAAAAGTGAAACTATCAACAATCCAAACCATGTACACACTACAATACTCATCAATGATCTCTGACTAGAACCTTGATGCACAAGAAGTATCCCACTGCACATTGTAGAGTTTCCAACAATATATTCTCGAATCCCAAATCCAGAATGGGAGTCTGCTCCACATAGCCCTCTCTAACTTCCGTTGTTCTAGTATAATATTGAATTTACCATGCTGGAAATGGTGAATCAACCCCATGGGAACCATCCAAATTGTAGTGCCATACCTGTCATCGCCCAGATCCCAATACAAACGAACCTCACATCAATTTGTCATGAAGAGATACGAATATCTGAAAATATCTACAACACAAAATCTCTCACTATCCTTTGCCAAACTTCCATGGATGTGTTGAATATCCCTCATAGGTGATGAATGATGTGTAATCAATCCTCTTAGGTTGCTGATATGAAACGAAACATCCTCAAAACTACAAGGACAACCTATGGGGATGCAAAAGATACCAACAGGTTCATAGGATGATGGAACATCATCCTCATGTTGCTCCCCCATGACAAGGAAAAGATATAACTCTCCTCTGAACTACAAATGCAAGTTATGTATACCATCAACATTCCAAATGTTAGGTACCTTAGGAGCATGAACCTCGAGAGGAAGCAAGTTTCTAAGCACTAAAATTATTTGCTTCCCTCCACTGTGCAAAGAGGAACATCATATCAACTATCTATCCCATGTGCACAAGTTTTTTACATCGAATACAAATCGTGTATAGGTGAATAAAAAAAAAATTTGTAGGAACTCCTCACCATGTACACACTATAGAACTCCTCAGTGAGCCCTACCTAGAATCTTGATGCACTAGAAAGATCCCAAACACTGCGATCATTGCCCAAAACTGTACTAGTATCAGGAGTGTGATCAACATCCAACTTGAGGAGGGGATTATCATAGATCAATCCAGCATCAAACTCAAATAATGGATTATTCACAAACTACACAATCACTCCATGTTGATCAGAATCATCCATCTCCCAACCCCTAGAGCCATGAATTGAATCAAATTTTGAATTGAATTCCTGAACACCCTCCCAAGTCTAACATACAAAATCAGAATTCTTATGACTTGGATTCACCTCACAAATTCCATTTTTAACACCCAATTTTTTATCACCATCAATATAAAACTCTATGGTGCTAGCATCCTTATGTGAACTTGTTACCTCATGATGGAGTGAAGGAATATGACAACTATTATAAAAATCAGAATACCTGTCATATTCTTGTGCCATGTCTTCAAGCTTCACAAGTGCATCTCCATTGAAAATTTTGAGATCAACACTTACACTTTGTGTACCAACACTTGTAGACTCATTTTCACTAGTTATTCCATGTGTAAGGATAGCAATCTCATAAGAATGAGGAAGAATATTGCTATCCCAAATCAGACCTTTAGAATCCTCTTTTATGCTTACATTGTAGTCATCAAACAACATCAAGTCTTGATTTTTGTCATTTTCTTCCCAAGTGATTAGGTGTGGAAGTGGCTCAAAGAAGTATTCATCACTAAATGTCACAAGGCTGCAAGGTACCTCATTGTATGATTCTTCAATCCTTTCCTCAACTTGTTCAACTCCTACTCCATTAGCCTTGTCATCTTATACCCTAGGAGTAGCTGCTATAAAGGACTAATTTTCTAAATTATGAAAGGAGTGATTATGCCCACTCAAAAGTAGACAAAGATAAAAAATATTTCTATCTTGATCTTTCAACAATTGTACAACCATGTCTCTATCTCTAACAATTTCTAAATAGTATTCTTTTATCAACTCCAAAGCCTCTTTAAAAGGGTGTAAATGTGTATGAGGAATACCTTGTCCCATTCCTTTTTGTCTTTCCTCTCTTTGGGTTGCCCAAATGAGGTCTTCGAGGTGTTTGTGAGTGCTATCCATTCTTGATAATGCATGAGTTATTTTCTCTTCCTTCACCACCATTTGATCTTGAAAATATTCCCAAAGCAAGGGCTTTTGTTCCAATTGTCCTTGACTGCCATAGTCTGATTTTTCATTATGTGTAGGTGAAAAAGCAATATAATCACCAAAAAAATCCATACCATTTCTACCCATATCATTAACATGCTCTATGATAGCATCTAATGTAGAAGTCTCAAGAGAAACTTCATGCCGAGATGATGTAGAAAAATCATTACCCAAGGCTGTCCCCATATCCTATTGAGTCAAATCAGCATGTCTATAAAATTCATCATATAAATTTTTGTATACCTCATTGGAACTTGAAGACACCAAATCATTCTCATGATGAGTCATATCAATCATATGTGAAGATTCTCTTTCCATTCCATGTGTAAACAATTCATAAGCTATAGTGTGATACTCCTTCCTTGCATGCTCGGTTTTGTGGCATAGCTTCATGTGCATGTCCATGTAGTCCTTGAAAGGAAAATCCTTCTTAACATATTGAGGAAGAGTGTTATACTCCTCAAACATGCTAATCACTACTGCTTCTTGGTCTTGTGGTGTTGGAACTTTGCTAGTAGAAAGTGATGATGATTGTTTAGAGAGTCCAAACATTGAAATTGAATCATCTAAACACTGCAATTCATGTATGATCTTGTGTTGCATTTGTTCAAGTTCTTTCCATGCCTTTTTATTGCTAAAAAACTTTGCCATAATGACCTTTTCAACCTCTTGTAACTCCTCTCCTAGTCACGTGATTCTTTAATTGATATATTTTTCCTTTGTGAATTTTTTAGCAATGATGATAAATATAAAGTTAGCAAATAGGCAGGACTCAAGAGTTTAAAGTTAGGTTTCCACTCATATTAGATGGTGTAGCTACAATGCAAGGTTGTGATCTATTCAAGCAACTCACGAATACCATATAAAATAGCTCCGCAAGTTCAAATGAATATTATTTGACGTATTCACTATCTTTATCTACTATGAGTTGGCCTGGACCCTTCTACTCATTCTTGTCTTATTCAACCTTGGTATATATCTAGCCCAATTTCCGTCACTCAAAACAAATTGCCAAGATTTGTCTTTTATCGGCGTCTTCAAAAACTATGATCTCCCTTTGTAAACCCGACACAACTAATTCCCAGCCAAATTTTTTGTCTTGTTCAAACTGAAGTAAAGGAAGCTATTTTAATATGTTTTCATTTCCTTAGCTCAAATATGCAAGCTCACAATATCATGAAATGTTGCGACTACCTTTTAATCAAATCCCATGATTGTCTTTATTTTCCTAAATATTGTCTTTATCTAAACCTTTGTCCTTTAGCGGATTATATATATATTTTTTCTTAAGCTTTGATTCTTCCCTAATTTGTCTTTATCGGGTTTGATTTTTTTGCTTTAGAAATCACATCTCAACAATGGCGCGATTTCCTTAATTCTAGTGTTCCATAATACAACCTGCATTCAATATGTTTTTTTTTATCTTCATCTATGAAATGGCATGTCTTATTACCCGCAATTCCTAGGTATAATCGGCTCTATTACAAATTTATTTTCCTTTATTCCCACATCAATTTCAGATTCCTGACAAAACCACCTGATAATATATATTTACTTAATTCTAAGGGCACTGTAGAACATGAATCGACCCCTTTCTGATTTTAGACTTTTCTAGAATTTAAATCACAAGATTTCATCTTTTCCATGTAATTCTAGTTCTGTCAACTTGTTAAACCCACGATCCTTGGAAATATTAAAATAATTTCATTCATATACATATAATTTTGAATTAGGACTTCTACATATGTAAATTCAAATCACCCGATATAGCTCCAACTCTTTGAAAAATTTCAAACCCTAAATTTTGAGATTTTATTTCCCACACAGGATGGCAGGAAACCACTCTAATACCACTATAAGAACCTATTATCAAAAAATATCATAGTGCTTGATCCACAGATAACCCTCCTATGAAACTTGTCTATTTCATAGGTTCATGATGTTCAAGCATGCAAAACGAGGAAATTTTCAATCCATCTCGAAGTGCATTCCAAAGTCTCAAACAGTCTGTTTGAGCATCCCTCTGCATTCATCTATTGAATACCTTCGAAAAAAATATCTTTGTGAACTCTCAATGTTTATACTTAGTGAAAATTGTGAAAAGCATAGGAGTTCTAAAAAATAGCACCCCTACATGATGAAAAAAATTTCTAAGTGTTGAGTGCACAAGCGCTAATAATCAACACTTGTGCATTTTTAAGTCAAGTCACTCTTTGGTGCACAAGCGCTGATTTTTAGTTCTTGTGCACTTTTTTTGAAACACTTAGCCATTTTATGGTGGGCGGTGAATTTTTCCTTAAGTGCACTTTTCCCAATTTTTTCCACTTAATGCGCCTTAATCAAATGCACAACTTTTGATCATTTATTTCACTTTTAAATCACTTAAAAGTGATTTTTAGTTAACTCTACTTCATTCTTAACTCAATTCATTCACTCCTCAATGTGTTGGGTGGCCATCTTTCCTCTTGCAAACTCGTGGTTTTGGAGATCTTTCATTATTTCAAGCTAGGTTTTTGTTTTTCTTGCAAGATATGTCATTTTTGTTTTCTCTTTCATTGCATTCATTTTAAAGTTTTTAATTTTCATTTGGTTTGTAGATACATTTATGGTTTTGATTTCTTCTTAAATTTTTGACCCACCTTTTCTTCTCCATCTCATGAATCCAAATCATTCTTCTTAGTTGCGCTTGGCTCTTCTCTTTCATTTTGAACTCCTGACTATTCGCATTGTTCATGATTTACTTTGTTTGTTTCATGCCATGGATTTCACATTTTCTTCTCTTTCTCATTTGATGTCTTTTTTATCTACAATTTTGAGCTTTCCATCATATGATGAAGCAACACAAATTTGAGTGACAGGCGTTTCACAAATTCGTGCCTTATCAGTTTTTAGAGACTTGCATACAATTTCCAAGCGGTGTTTTTAAGCACCATTACACCCAAGTTTTTCCCCTACGTGATCTTCTTCCCAATGCTAAGGCAACACAAAATCTCACCTCTACACTTAGCTATTTTTCACTAAGCTCCAAGTGTAGGAGTGGTAAAAATCACCGCTCCTACATGGAGCTCAATATCTCGAATGTGCCATAGCGCGTAAAAAACCCACCACTGCACTTGACAATATTTCTCTGTGTAAGACTAAGTGTCAGGGCATTGTTTTTCAGTGCCTTGAAACATTTTGCAAAATTTCATGCTAGACATGTAAGTGCAGTGATTTTCAGTTCCCTTACACCTAAGATCACCTCTCTAAGTGTAGGAGCGTTGATTTTCAGTGCCCCTACACTTTTGGCAGTTTTTTCCTTAGACTCTTCAAAATTGCTCCATTTTTGTTTCGGACCTTATTTCTTTGCTCCCGCATCATTTTTTGTGCCTCATTTCTCGTTCCATGCTTGCTCAACATCGTTGTTCAGTTCATGCTTCCCAATGCTACTTTTTTGTCTAACGTTTGTTGATTTACCATCTTTTTAGTTTCTCTCCAGATCTCGTAAAGGGATCCTCAAGGTGACATCTTTTGATCTAGTTTCTCCTAAATGACAACCAAGAATCCTCCATCATCTTCTAAGGCTAAGAGAAAAATGAAATACAAGTACGAAGGTGTCTATCTGCCTATAGTGGTGATCTCAAATGTGGACAAAATAAAGGACACCGAGGTTGGTCATCAAGACCTTGTTGATTTTGTAAAAAGGACTGAGCCTAAGCCTCTTTAAGACTCCCTAAGAGCCATTGTACAAAAAAATATACATTTGGTGTCCATGTTCCCAACTTCTGCACATCATACAGAGTTCATCCTCCAAGTTGCATCCCATTACATCAAGGAAAGAAAAAGCATGCTAGATTCCTTTAGACAAGAGATGATGAGGTTTGACCCTGATTTCTTTGACATTGTTTTCAAAGTCCCACACATGGAGAAATACACTAAAATTTCAAGACAACAAGCATTGGAAGTCTATGAATCAGATCCCAATAAGGCTAAGAACCTGATTAATAGTCAATGGTTGAAAGAACCCAGAAATTCTATTTCAAGATGGTTGAAGGGACTTCCACAAAGTGACTTCAAAGAAGATGATAGGGACATGATTACACTCTTGAGAAAGTTTAAGGGATTGGTTGAATCATCTCATTTACAGGAGTGGATGTATGAGTACATTCAGATCATAAGAAGATAGAAGGCTCATATTGATAAGGGAAAACATATCAGTGACGAAATCCATTAACAACTGATAAATGTGCCAACCACTTTGAAGTTCTATATGACTTCTTATCTGGTGTATGATACAAAAATATTTTTATCAATTGGAGCTAAAGGAAATTCTTCACCATTTTAGAAGGGTCACCGATGCTTTCTTCACGCCTTTGCTTTTCAATTTTGACCCAACTCTAAAAAAGAACTGTTTGACGAGGCCTACAAAGTGGTGAGTAATGTTAGATGTATATTCTTACAATATCCAACTTTCACTTACATGAGGGTAGGATGCTACACTGGGTGCCCTTACATGTTGCCCATATATCCCTCAAATAAGTGGATACTCATGGAGTTTTGTAGATAGCTAATTTCAGTTCACAAAGAATGAATGAGGATTCATAAGTTGGGATTCAAGTTTCCATTGACGATTGGTAGATATACCATCAAGAGTGTGCAAAAATCCAAATCAGTCTATGCAGAAATGTAGGTCATGACAATAAGGACCTATAAATACATATTGACTTTGATTACCGAAATGTAAAAAAGAAGTTGAAAATGGGTACCAGCACAAGTACCACTTTGAAGACATTTGGGCTGATTGTAGAGATGAGGAGGCTATCCGTAAAATGGATTATTGTAGACTAACCATACAACAGATCAAGGATTTTGGTGTTGCTGACCTACTAGAGGGTTTCACAAACCCTAATGGCATCATGAATGTTGCTTACAATGAAAATGAGATTTCCAAAAGAGCTTTGCCTACAATACAATGGTCCAAGAAGGAAAGTGTCTCCATCAGAGAGAGGCTTGCCCCAATATTGGTCAACACTGTAGAATGGATACACAAGCGTGGATTCTAGATGAAAGCCTTCAAGACAAAGTCAAAAGGAGAGGAACCTGGAGTAGAAGCCATCCAACAACAAGAACTCCGCACAAAAGATAAACATGTGGCTATTCCCACTTCTTCCCAAAGAGGCCTTAGGATTAAGTTCACTGTTGGAAAGAAGGATACACGGGAAGTCCAAGAAGAAGAGACTACGAAATCTAAACCATCTCGCTCAAAAGGAAAATGGCATGTTTCCGAAGAGATAGATTGCAAAGAAGAAGAAAATTCAAGCGATGAATCTGTTGAAGAAGAAGATTCAAAAGAAGCAGACTCATAAGAGGAAGAAGATTCCATAGGAGAATAAGAGTCTAAAGATCAAGAATGTGATCAAGAAATTGATCTAGAAGAAGAGCAAGAGGGTGATAAATAGGAACTCAGGCATGATGAAGAACAAACTATATCTCCACATGAGAATGTAGTCGAGGATTTTCCCTAGACATCATCGCCCGTAACTTTAAACGTTCCTCACACACCTCCTAATCCAAACACTCCTCCACCTAATTTTCCTACATCACCTCTTCCTACATCTACAATAGCCATAGTGGAAATTTCACAACCCCCTATAGCATCGACCGTACTTGATACTCCTCCATCAGTGACAAGTATACAAATGGTTGATATTTTTTTGAGCCCTCTATCATTCATTCCCAGCCTGTCATCTCCATCCTATGATATAACTTCAGAAGCTGAATTCAATAGGTTCATGAATGAATCCTTGCATGGTCAACTTAGTTTGCAATCTACTGAAGCAGTTATGACAAACACTACCCCAATTGTCACTATACTAGTCATTTCTTTAGAATCAGCAGTGACAAAAGAGTTGGCAGTTAGCCAAGAAGCTTGCACTTCATCACTTCCCCCTTGATTGGTATCTCAAGTATCAAATAAGAATCATATGATCTCTCTAGAAGAGCTTGATCTTGAGGAATTAGCCCCTCCAAAAGCTAAGGGGAAGAAAAATAAAAAAGTACATTTATGGGTTCATGTTGACAAGGCCGGTCATAAGTATGCAGAGATTAGTGTACCACCTCAAGAGGAAGGGGATGTAAATATGGAGGAATACATTGTAACAAGATTCCAACTTGGAAAGGTCATGAATGAAAGTGCAAAGGAAAATGAACAGGTAACCTTGGATGCACTGGTAGGAAGGCTTGACAAAATGTAGCAAGCTCGAAACATGTACAAATAGAAGGAAGAGCATTATGCCACTATTTTAAGTAGAATTGCAGGATCTTCAAGTAATGCACAACCTTTGGAAATGATAAGCGCTGAGGACCCAACTATGAAGAAGGTTGAGAATTTTTATTCTAAAGGCAAAGTGTTATATGATTTTATTGATGAAATTATAGAACACGGTTCCCAGGTTATAATTGTTGCTGGTGAAAAGGCTACCCAAATTGCCAAGCTCAAAATAGAGCTTGATAAGGAAGAAAGTATTCTTTCCCAAGAGCGTGAAGAAATGGAAAAATGCATGTTATTGTGGTCACAAATGAAATAGGAAAAGCTCAGCAAATAGGTGGAAGTTGGGGTAATTCCTGAAAAGGAGAAATATGTAGAAGTAAGAGAATTACTTAGCCATCGTATCCAGGTAATCAAGTCTCTTAATGAAGATCTCCACCAAGTGCAGGAAGATGTCAAAGGACATTGTGCTATCCTTGAAAAGGGTATTAAGGAGTTAACAAGACAACTCCTTGAAGAAAACCGTATCTTCCTCCTCGCCACTAAACTTTCTGAGATCTTCAAAGAATCCATCATGAAGCAACTAGAGAGTGTCGACTTTTCAAAGACCTCTATGCATGTTATTTGTGATACACAAATCACTCTTGACAACCTCAACATGCATCTTGATAGGTGAAAAAAGGTTCATTCATCCACCATGAGATCAATCACCAAAATTGACACCATTTTAGGTTATACTGTTGGTCCAGATGAGACATTCATCCAGGAGACCAAGAAGAAGTATGAAGGCTTCTGTGCCCAAAGCAAGGAACCATGAAGATTCTTGATCTCCAATGTTGAAATTTGTGATGCTTCCCTTTATGCATGTTATAAATATTTTTTGACATCTTAAAATGTCCTTTTAGCAAATGTAATTACATTGAAAATCTGAGATGTAGTTTCATGAAGATGAATTACATTTTGACTTAGTCAAAGTTAGGTGATATTTTCTTAAATTAGCTCACCTAACTTTTGTAATTTTACTCAACTGATTTCCTAGATTTACTCTCCCCTCTCTTTTATAAATAATATTTATTTCTATTGTAATCTTTACCTTTGGTATTTTGCAACGAAATATTGTTGTTTTTGAAGTAGAATTGTGAAACTTTGTGTTCATGTTTGTGAATAAAAAATATGATCAATAAAGAAGAGGATTGTATACAAAACTTTGTGTTGGAATCGATAATCTTGTGGATTGATCTTATTGGTAGTGGTTAGTAAATGAGATCTAAAGGGCTTCAAATAGATTTATGTAAAATTTGCGTTACATTCTTTGTTTGAATTTACGTTTATGTTTGGATACTATTGTTGGATGATCTACAAGACTTTGTGCTTGTAATTGTTCATGTTGTTCGAAGAATTTTTGTATCTAAGAAGACTTTGTGCTTCTAATGGAAAAAACATTATGATTCTCATAGATCCATCGTTGAAAACCTATAGAATGACTTTGTGCCTTCATTAAATTTTCTCTCTTTCTTTTATTTGCTTATTATCATCATACCTGGTATCTCTACACTCTACTTTGAAAAGATAGAGGTATTGGAATTACTACTTGTTTTTAGTTTAAAGTTATCTTGAATCAGAACTATCAAACTATGAAGCATTGTAAAACATCTTCTCTGAAAAAAGAGAGAAGAATGAATGTGACACACCCCCAATTTCATAAGTGTAGTGTACATTTTGTAAATACATAATTAGTTTTACTTAGCTTCTGTTAGTGATAAGAAGGGCTCCTCCCCTTTCTAAGAGGAGAGATTATATCTCACACAGCTGTGGTTGAAATCTAGGTTGTGTAATCTATTGAAAAGGTGATTACATAATTTTCACCCAACAATTTTTTGGTGACTCCACTAGGGAACAACACACGCAATCTAAGCCTCACGCTTTTGATTGAAGTGAAAAATTTTTCTAGTTTCTTATTGTTCTGTTGTATATTGTTATTTTTAATCTTCATCTTGTTTAGATCTACATTCTAGTGGACCAAATATATACACGAGGATTGAGGGCTCAAGGAGTAGCAGATCCACTTTTTGAAGAGTTGTTGCAATGTAATTTTCCATTTACTCCTTCGCGAGTAAGGTCATTGTTACAACGGGTTGTGAGCTACCCTCCTTGAAAGAAAAAAATCCTCTTCCAAGTGTTTGGTTTGTTTACCACAAGCATCCAATTTAGGTACCTATTTTGTAGCTAGTCATGGCCGCACCACCTACAGGGTCTTGGGGACATGCCTTTGGTCCCCTCCATTTGGCCGCACCTCTACATGAGCTTCTGCATGTTTTGAGAAAGCATCTCCCAAAGTTTCAAGGTGATGAAAAACATCTTGATGAACAAATCTCTGCCTTCTACATCATTTGTGGTGTTCTTGGCATAGAGCATCAAGACGTTTCTATAAGATTATTCATTGAATCCCTCCAAGGGGTTGCAGTCGAATGGTTCTATACTCTTCCAAATGCTTCAGTCACCAACTAGGCCACTCTACGCACAAATTTTAAAGAGAGATTCAAACTTGCTAAAGATTCACATGCTTTGTTGGCGCAACTCATGACCATGCGGAAAGAGGCTCATGAACCCATGCATGAGTTCATAGCTAAGTTCAACAAGCTGGTGACGTAGATCCCAAATGATGCAAGACCCACAGATCACAACTTGAAGTGCTTCTTCATTAACACTCAACTTCCCAAAGTAAGCTTCTTCTTATGTAGGGAAAATCTCACCAATGTTGAAGTAGCTCAGCAATTGGCCACCAGTCTTGAAGATGATATAATCCTTGTTGGAGAGATAAGGACAAAAACCAACACCAACAAAAGGATGCAAGCATCAGGATCTTCAACATCTAATGTTAATGCTCCCAGCACCAATTCCAACTTTACAGATCCCATGATCCAAAGGTTGGAAAATGAAGTCTTGTTTCTGAAGAAACAAGTTTCCAAAAACAACAACTACAAAGATGTCCCAAGGAGGACTTTTCCCAATTATGCTGGAAATAGAAATTAGAATTCTCTCCTAGCACCCCCAAGAAGGCTTGCTCTAGAAGACCCACCTGCTAATAACGCAGCGAGATATTATGAGGTTGAACAAGATGATTATGCATAGCCAGATTACCCTAAAGAAGAAAATGTTGATCTCCTCCAAGACAAAGAAATGGAATCGGTTGGAAACTCCAAGATTGGATACTTACAAATAACGAAGGAAGATGATGAAGATGAATTAGTGACAGAAACTTATGTTGTTTTTACGCAACATCAACAAAACCAGCTTGATAAAACTCAAGCTACTTGCTCCACCAACAAAGGAGAAGTCGCCAGCTACAATTGCCAAAAGAGGATTTCCTCTCCCTTGGCAACCCAAGAAAGCAAAAACCCACAAGTAAGTGCACCTCGTCCCCCTTCATCCACTCCTGTTGTTCCTAAATCCAATCCTATCGTTCCAAAGACCAATGTGCCTTTTATCAAACCTATCAGTGAAGTTACTACTTCTAGCTTACAAAATTCTTTCCATCTTTTGACATTATTGACCATGCCAAGAAAACCAAGGTCTAGATGCCTGAGGTTAAGTACCTCAAAGCCAACCCCGACCAATTTGACAGGCCTTTCAATTTCGTCAAAGATGAAGGAATTAATCCAAGTCAGGATACACCTCCTGATGTTCCTATTGCTCCTAAGCCCAAAACGCCACAGAGTAACCTTGTGTCCAACCCTCCAATAGCCTCCAAACACATTGATCCATTTTTCATCTCCTTACTTGTTAATGGCTTTAAACTAAGTAACTGTGTTATAGATTCTGGTGCGTTTAACAATGTGATGCCCGCCAAGGTAGCTATTGCCTTAGGCTTAGATCTGACCAAAACCTTCAGTTGTTGTTTCTCCATGGATAATAAAAAAGTACCCTTGATCTGTCCAATCAAGGATGTACAATATGCATTTTTTGTGTACCAAGAGAATAAGATAAAGATGATGGTTCTTGTAGCCGATGTACCATTGTCTTACGGAATCCTCCTTGGACACAATTTCTATAAGGATGTTGGAGGAGAACTAAGTATGGACATATTTGAACCCAAAATACCATTGAAAGGCATGATGCAAAAATTGATTCCTGAAAAGGAGTCAAAGTTTTCACTAACCCTATCAGATGACCCAAGAGCTCAGATCCTGTTTGAGTCTTCAGGCATGGGAACTTACTATTTGCAAACAGAAGAGGTTGGTGAATCTTTGACCAGACACGAATTGGAAAGCGATGACTCTTCCTCAACAAAAAAATAATCATCAGGAGATTTTTCCATCTCTGATCATGAAACTTCATCAGAGGATGAATTTCCAGATTTTAATATTGTTAGTCTTGGTGACCCAAATGGTGTTTGGTTGCTTGAATTTGATGGTAGTTGTTCTTCTACTGGTTCCGGAGCAGGAATGGTTTTCATTTCCCCTACAAGAAATTTTTTCCCTTTCTCTTTCAAATTATAATTTGATAACACTAATAACATTGCCCAATATGAAGCTTTGTTGTTAGGAATGCAAGTTGCACTAAAGAAAGGTATAAAAAATATTCATGCACAAAGTGATGTGGAATTGATAGTATGTTAGGTAAGAAATTTGTACCAGACAAAAAATGATAGATTAAGGCATTATCACAATCTTATTTGGGATTCCATTAGGAATTTGAGGCTTTTTCTATTGTGATCAGGTGAAAATATTGTTCCAGAAATGAGCAGCAACAAAATAAATGTGAGAAATAAACTAAACATCTAACACCTCAAGATAGGGAAAAAACGTTGAACTTAACAAAATAGACGAGATAGTTATACCTTGCTAAGTTTCTCCTTTGGTTGGCCCTTGATTTTTGATGTTGTGTATGCTCCTTTGGATGACAAAAGATGCAAAAATAGGATGCAAGATGGATGAGAAGTGGATGAGAATTCTATGGTGAATGCAAGAAATGCAAATTTTGGCTAAGTATGGCTCAAATATCAAATTGGTAAGTATTTGGTAGAAAAATCATGAACCCCCCAAATGAGAGAAAAGAGGGGGTATTTATAGAGGAATTTGAATTCTCTAGAGAATTCAATGGTCAATATTTATCCAACAAGGCCAAGATGAAGGGATATGGTGAGTTGAGGACTCACAAGCCCTCACATCTTGACATGTGGAATGTGAAGTGGCTAAGGATGTGATGATGTGTAAGTGAGGTGGAAGGAGGGTACATGATGTGGAAGAAGGACAAATACTTTGCAAGTACCTTGGGGGATGGAAATATTTCTCCAAAAAGGAACTTCTTGTCTCCAAATGGGAATGAAAGTGACATGAGAGGAATTTTAGAATTCCTCAAAAATATCCATGGGAAAAGGGAAAGTAGTTAGAAAAATAAATATGAATTAAAAATTCACATGCTTGGAAGAGTTCCATGGACAAAACAAGGTTCCAAAAAGGGAAGCACTTGTCCACATGTGACTTGATGTGACAAGTCAAAGATCACATGGGGAAGAGAAAAAGGAATTTAATATTCTTTGGAAGGATAAAAGAAATTAAAAATTCCTTGGGAGGTTGATTAGGCTAGTTAATGAAGGATTAGAAGAGGGTTAGGTGGCTAAGAGAGATTAGGGGCCAACTTGCAAACGTTGGAGGATGTGACACATCCTAATCAAGGATTATGCATGTGCACATTCCTAATGATGGAATTAGGAGGTTGATTAAGATTAAGGAAAAGTGAGGTGACATGTGAGGAAGTAAATAAATGTCATATTTATTTAATTCATTTGATGAAAGGAGGATTAAAGAGGGTAAGGTATTTAATTGTCAACTAAATACTTTAGGGAATTAGAGGAATTAAGGGTATTAATTAGATAATAGCAATATTATCTAATTAACACAAATAAGGGAATATTTAGATGAAGAGGGATAAATTTGGACAAATATAAGTGTCCAAATTTAGGTGTCTACATTTTTCCCCTCTTTGAGATGGTGTTATGAAGTAGCATCATTTCAAAGAAGATTAAAAAATAGAACCCAAAAGAAGATGGTTAGATAGGAAAATATGCCCCAATCATTCAAAGGACTGACTAGGAAGGAAAAATGATGGGGGTGAAGATGAAGAGTAGGGATTGAGGGTGCCCCCTCGAGAGGACATGCGGGTTCAAAATAACACGAGTGTGCTCTTGAAATGGATGAGATGATGCAAGGGGAGATGAAGAAGATGATGCAAATGAGGGGAATGCTAAGCGGTAGGAGATGGATGAAGAAAAGATGGATTTAAGGTGATGTTTCCCTAGTCAAGCTACAAGCCAAAAGGGGTTGATGATTGATGGAGTGTTTTGGATAAGGGAATGAAGGGAAGGATACATCTCAATGATGAGGGAATGATACATCCTGATAAAATGGGTTGTTGATGGGGGAAGGATATATACCAAAACAACATGAGGATAGGGAAGGATACATCCCAAAACACCACTAAAGGATAGGGAAGGATACATCCCGATGATGATGATGGTGATGATGGTGATGATGATGATGATGGGATCGAGGCTTGTAACAAGTATGGGGAGAAGAAAAAGGATTTAAGTAGATGATTTGCGCTAGATGGAATGGATGAGGCTTATATTGGGATGTGAGATGGATGAAAGGATAAAAATGATGGGGGACAAGATGCTTAGAATAAGCAATATATATTATTCTAAGAATATTGAAGAGATGAGGATAAGAGATTGGATGGATATGGGAGGGAGATTGATGAAGGATGAATGGATGGGGAGGGATGAAATGCAATCCTAATGCAATTTTCCATTTTTGGAGCACTAATTTTTGCTATAGCATAAGACACCAAGTGCTAGGGTATGTGGAACCAAGATGCATTAGTGTCTAATCTCTGAAACAAACACAATAGACAAGAAGGCTATCCCAACACCCAAGTTGTGATGACTTTGGTTAGGCTAGGTATTGGAATAACCACAAGCACATGAGGATGCCCCAGCATAACACAAGACCACAAGGATCTTGGTGAGTACTATGTGGGACAACGCAGAAGACAAAAACAAACAAAAGAACAAGATATGCCCCTATGTTTACCAATCAAAGCACACCATGATATGATGGATCAAGGTGACCATGACAAGTGATGATAAGGGGATCAAATGATAAAAAAAGGAAAAATAATCAAAATATCACAATCAATTTCAAATGTCCTTTTCCATAGGATCAAGGGGGTGGATGGGATTGATGAGGTCTGTTAGGAAGGATGCATCCTGTTGAGACCGATGATGGATACTAAACTAAAAGATCAATATGACATAGGATATTCAAAACTGATTGGATTTGATGATACAAGTGGATCTTGTTTGTTAAGAACCAACTAGATAAGGGCATAACTTGATGACACAACATGGGATGCGATACACAAGACACAAGAATGACACATCCTAGTGACCTAGGGACTTGAGGGTCGATCAAAGATTAGCCTTGCCTACGTGAAAGCGTAGAGCCCTCATAGTTTGATAAAAGGCTGATGAATGACCATGGATAAAACTAGAAAGAGGAAAATGAAGATCGATGATGGATGACAAGTACTAGACGGAAAAAACAAAAGATTGATGATAGACGATAAAAGAGCCCTGGGGGCAGATCAAATGATCGACCTTGCCTATGTGAAAGCATAGGGGAAACGTAGTTGACAAAATGCCAAAGAAAAATTATGGATAAAGGATGATGAGATAACTAGGATAGGTGGATAAAACGATGGGATTGATACAATGAGACAAGATAGACCTATTGGATTGGATAGGATGATGGTGATCAAATGAATCTTAGGGATGGGATAGTTATCTAAATCATCAAAAGATGAATTGGGATCGAGAATGAGAGATGAATAATAAGAAGCGATAGGAGATTGGAAAGATGTGCAAAGGAAGCAGGAGTGATGAAAATGAGATAGATGACACTGGATTGCATGAGGAGTGGCCTATAGCTAGATACCAATGACAAGGGATTACAAGATGGGGTGAGGATAGGGATGAATGGATAAGAAGAGAAAGATGGGTGGATAGGAAGAGTAGGACGATAAGGGTGAGGAGATGGAAAGAATTGCTATGATGGATAGGACGATAAGGATGGGGGGATGAAAAGGATGCTATGATGTGTTTTTTGAGTGGATAGGAAGATAATGGTGGGTAGATGGGAGATATTTTTATGATGGATGTTGTTTCCAAGGACTATGTCACAAAGGGAGATAAGTTCCCCCACTCTAAATATGTCATGTGTCATGAGGAAGGAGGGATGCAAGATGAGTGGATGTGAAGGTAAAGGAGATAACTATAGGAGGATAGGATGGGTTACTAAGGAATACAATAGAGCATGGATGAAGGAAATGTATACCAAGAGGTGTCCAATGTATGCATAGATAGGTGCCTCTATTTTGATCAAGATCACAAGAAGGATGGAGGGATGGAAGATAAACAGGATATGATGGTAGGATGCAGAAGATAGGTGGGGTGGAGGGGATGAATGAAGAGGACATGTAGTGGGAAAACAGGTGTATAGTTGGAAGCATAGCAGGATGTATAGCGAATGGAAGGAATACATATCAGGAAGCTGCCCCTAAGTGTGGAAAAGACGGATGGAGATTTATGCATGAAACTTGTTTGCCAAGTTTTCATCATGGTACTTATCCAATAATTTTTTTTTCTAGGTTTTCACTATTGGATGAATTATTTCTCTTTACTTTTTCTTTTTTTTGACTTTTATGTATTTTTTGATTTTTTGATTTTTTGATTTTTTGATTTTTTTGATTTTTTGGATAGCATGCAAATGGAGATGGATAAGGATAGGGATGTGGATAAGGGGATTTAGAAGATACACAGTAAGGATATGGATGAAGGACTCAAGCATCAAGGTCCATACTAGGTATTAAGAGTCCATGTGTGAAGAGACTATTGGATGTTGGTATAACCTTATTAGGATAAATGGATTATGCAACAGGATGAATTAAAGGGATTTGATGGGGAAGATATGTGGGATAATGATGGGATGCTGGAAAAGGTATGGATAAAATGATGGGGTAGATGTGTGATGGGGTGGTGAGTTCAGGACCAACATTGGAACATATGGTGGTGTATGTGAAAGGATAGGAGGATTAATGGATGGAGAATGTGGGGATGATGGAGGAGATGGGATAGTGAATTTTGGGACATAATGACCCAAAATAGATTTAGGAGATGGAGGGGTTGTATGATTAGCTTTTGGATTAGAAACTTTGGATGTTATTACATATTTTTCATGTGAAGTCCTTGAATCTTTTTTCCTTGGGATCCACATGGTTTTGAATTTTGCTTTGGTGGGCCTTTTTGGCCAATGGGATTGATTTTGATTTTGATTTCGGATTGGATTTTTCTTTTCTTTACCATGTCTTTGAGAGGGGACATGGGGAGATTTTGATTCATGTGGATGTTTAGATTTATACATATTTACGTTGGTATCCAAAGTGCTTTTGACATCAATGGGATGGGTGTGATGAGATGGATGATGTCACGAGGATGTGGATGGAGTGATGGAGGTAGGACTTTGGGGATGATATGTGGAGAGAGGATGTGTAGGTATGTGTCTTTTTTATCCTAATTAGGGGACCTGAGAGTGGGATGTTTATGATGGATGACATGGATAGGCGATGAATGGATGGAAGGATGAATAGGATGAGATGGAGGAGGTGATTTTGGGATATAAGGGCCCAAAATGGATTTAGTACCTGGAGGGTGTGTGATGGCGGATGGAGGGATGTAAGGACCTAAAATGGAGGGAGGGGATGAACGAGGAAGGTGGATGGTTTTTTTGAGGTGATATGATGGAGGAGGGATGGCAGCAAATGAGCTGGTGGAGTGATGGGAAGAGCCTATATTTCTTTTGGAAGAGGCTCATTTAGGACGTGTAGAGGTTGTACCAACATCTTTAGATTTTAAGTCTTGAGAAATATACCCAAGACTTGGCATACAAATTTGTTCTTTGACCTCGATGGGCTCTAAAATACCTTGCCCATGAAGGCCTAGCCTTTTCCTTGATAATTCATGCTCTTAAGCATTCAATCCATGACAAGATTCTTGTTATTCTGGAAGAATGATGCGAGTCCATTATTAGGAGGAGGATAATGGGTGGTATATATGCTTTGTTTTTCTTCTACAAGGAGACCACCATGGAATAATGTGAGGGTACCAAGGGGATATACAAGTGGTGTGGGGATAGCAAGTTTAGGTGACGATGGAGGATCATGAGATGGAGATGATGGGATAGCATCATTTGGATGGGTGGTATCAAGAGAGGGATTAGGGGATATATTAGGATTTGGATTTGTGGTAGCGGATGATAAGGGCTCATAAGATGGAGTGGTGGAATCAAGGATATCATTGGAGAATGGATGGGGGACTTTGATCTTGATGTGGACTAGATGGGATGGTAGGATCTTGATCTGGAGAATGGGGTATGCTGTTATGCTTTGGATCAAACTCTTGGCATGGCTCTTCTTGTGTGGGTGGCATGATAACAGAGTGTCAAAGGGACTCCTAAAGTTGGGGAGATGGAAGGATGGAGGATTCAAATCATTCATTGGAATGTATTTCAATGATACTAGGGGTAGGAGAAGTGGATTGGATTTGGGTGTCTTCGATGGATTGGGTGGATCTAGGAGTAGAAGGTGGTGGTGGGGTTTGGTTATCTTTGATGGGTTTGGCGGCTCCCAAAGTAGGAGATGGGGACTCAATGGATTCAATGGATGTGGGAATTTCAAATGTTTGAGTGGTGCTAGGGGTGGTGACATCAATGATGGGTGTGGGATGGAGAAGGGTCTCATCACTAGCGACCGTGGATGATGGATTCAGATGGCATGGTTCCATGACTTCAAGCTATGGAGTGGGCAATGTTTTCTTTGTCATAAGTCCTTGGAGAACTTCTAGAGTGAGAAACTTGCATGCTCAAGGCTTAGATGGAAAGGTAGGAGTCGATGAAGGATTAGGGATTAGTAGGGGATTAGGGCTATGGATTGGTGGATTGGGATTAGATGGAGAAATGGGATTGGATGGAAGAATAGGAGTATATGGAGGATTAGGTTTGGATGGAGGACTGGATGACATGGATGGTGGATCGATGCTAGAGGAAGTAGATGGAGAATGAATATAGGGATATTGGGATGGTGGATTAGGACAAGAGGATATGGGTGGTGTGTTGTAATAAAGGTATTGGGATGGTGGATTAGGATGGGAGGATTGAGATGGTGGATTGAGATAGGGAGATGTGGATGACAGATTAGGATAAGAAGATATCATGTTAGATTAGGATAGAGAGATGCAGATGTTGGATTAGGGTAAGTTGATGGGGTTGATTGGTATGGAGGATTACGATAGTGTGACATGGGCATGAGATTATGATAAGATTATTGGGATGGTAGATTAGGATAAGAGGTTGTGGGTGTCAGATAAGAGGAAGGTGTAGATGAAGGATATGATGGATATGAAGATGAGGAAGATAGTGAATATCCCTTGTCAAAGGTAGCATAAGGAACGTGATTAGGCATGGATGAAGACATAACGAGATATCTTGAAGGGGTGATTGGATTTTGAAAAGCGGGTGGAGAAAGCTTACTAGCAATGATAGTGTCAAGGGGATCTATGTCATATTATTTTGGATCAACAAGACTGTTGTTATCGTCATTGATGTAAATAGGGTTTCCCTTGAATACTATTGATGAAGGATAAGGATTCATGATGATGAAAGGATAAAGAGGATGGATCAAAGATTTTAGATGGAAACAGACTAAAGCTCAAGTCAAGATTTAGGTCAAGCTCAGATCGGGATTGGATTAAAGCTCAGATTAGGATGATTGGATGATGCGATGGGATTGATTTTGATGATCGGATTTGATTACCGAAGCATGATCTCGACACTGAATTTGCTTCGAGATGCAAGTAGAATGATTGGGTCAAAGGTGATTGGATAAGGATGTGATTAGATTAGATTGGATAAGATCGATCGATGACTGATAAGATCGACTGATGGATCAAATAGGATGACAAAAGGGATTGGAAAACCCCATTCAAAGATTACCCTAGGTGACTTAGGATACTGATTGATCGGATTAAAGGATAAATGGATGATTGAGGCACTGAATCCACCTTGAGATTGAAATTGGATTGATTGGGCTGATGATGATGATTAACTTAGGATGGATGACAATCCTAAGCAGACGTTGATGATGAGGATCAATTTCAGAAACCTAGGTCAATTCAATTAATAACTTTAAATGAAGTTCATGAGATTTAGATGGGGAAAATAATGATTTGATTGGGGGAGTAGATGATAGGAATAGATGAACGAATACTCAAAATGAGTAAATGATTGATCAAATTGGACAAACAACTCTCAGAATGAGGAGACGAAAGCTTAGGATGGATGAAAGATTACTCAGAACAAGTAAACAAATGATCAAGAGGGATGAAAGACTATTTAGAATGAGTAAACAACTGCTCACAATAGATGAATGATTCTTGAAACGAGAAGATGAATGTTTGGAATAGATGAAAGATTACTTAGAATGAGTAAATGATTACTCAAAATGAGTGAACTACTCAGAACGAGTAAACGACTGCTTGGAATGGATGAATGACTCTCAGAATGAGGAGACGAAGGTCTGAAATAGATGAAAGATTACTGAAAATGAGCAAATGATTGATCAAAATGAGTGAATGAGAGTTTGAAATGATAGGAGGTTCAGAATGGATGAATTTTTACTCGAAATGAGTGATCGAATGATCATAATGGATGAATGATTACTCAGAATGACCAAATGGAGGATGAAAAAAGTTGTTTGAAGGGCTGGTCCACCCCTGGAATAGGTTAGGTATGGCTCTAGAAAAGGTTAGGTATGGCTCTAGAAAAGGTCAGGTATGGATCTGGAGGGTGGGTATGGCTCTGGAAAAGTTCAGGTATGGCTCTAGAGGGTGGGTATGGCTTTGGAAAAGGTCAGGTATGGCTCTGGAGGGTAGGTATGGCTTTGGAGGGGTAGGTATGGCTTTGGAAAAGGTCAGGTATGGCTTTGGAAAAGGTTAGGTATGGCTCTAGAGGGTGGGTATGGCTCTGGAAAAGGTCAAGTATGGCTATGAAGGGTGGGTATGACTCTAGAAAAGGTCAAGTATTGCTCTGGAAAAGGTCAAGTATGGCTCTGAAGGGCAGGTATGGCTCTAGAAGGGTGGGTATGGTTCTAGAAAAGGTTAGGTATGGCTCTGGAAAAGGTCAGGTATGGCTCTGGAGGGCAGGTATGGCTTTGGAAGGGTGGGTATGGCTCTAGAAAAGGTTAGGTATGGCTCTGGAAAATGTCAAATCTACCCCTGGAGTGTGGGTCCACCCCTGGACAAGTATGAACTAGGTTTTCACAAGAATTACTAAGGCAAAGGACCCAAAACACAACAAACAACAATTAGAGGACAAGGCTGACTCAATTGAACAAAAAATTACTAGTTTTGCACATTAAAAATAGTTCAAGCAGCATGATCCTAAGATGGGTATGGCCAAAAAAGTCTTCTATTCTAGGATAAACATGGTTGCTAGGGAGTCCTCAATATACACTCGGTACGTGAAGCCCAAACTGTGAACACTAGCCCATCACAAGTGTGAGTCAGGAACCTTAGCGAGATACTAAAGGCTCAGACCAACTCTTCATTTCATCCCGACGCTTTGCCAATAATGATGTGGATGGATTGGGGTACAACTTTGGCTCTCCCCCCTTTATATACCTCGTTGGTATGCATGGTTGGGATGTCCCTTAAGGTGATGAAATCCCCAAGCAGGTCCCCTAAGAAAAATAAAAATGGGTGAATCAAAAGGACTTGGTAAGCTACGATTTCTCATCACCCAAGATCGCCAAATGGCACAAGGGAATTAGATACATCAATATCCTACCACAAACATGGCACACAAAGTATATTGACACCCCCTAGTTAATCTATGTGCCTAAATTAATGAGAAACAACAACAAACAACTAATAAATGTTTTGAATGGATAGCCCTACAAGAAACTTGTTAGAAATTTTTGTTTTCCATTTTCCAACAAATGTTAGTTAGATCCTCACATAGACAAAAATAGTAAATGTTAGGGGGTTGGAAATACCCAAAATAACTAAAAATGGTGCTTAAACTTCAGTTTTCACCTTCTAGAAAAAGTTGTTTTGGTCAGGTCCGCCCCTAGAAAAGGTTAGGTCTGCCTCTAGAGGTTAGGTCTACCCCTTTGTGAAAAAATTGTAAATCTTATGTTTCTGGACTCTGTGGAGGGTAGGTCCGCCCCTGGCCAAGGTTAGGTCTACCCCGGGAGGTTAGGTATGCCCCTTTGCTAGGCTAGGTCCACCCGTGGAGGTCAGGTCCTCCCCTCTACTACATTAGGTCTGCCCTTGAATGGGCAGGTCCACCTCTCTACTAGGTCGGGTTTACCACTCTACAACATGCACCTACAAACAGTAAAAAAACATCAAACATGAAAGAACAAGACCCGTTTGTGGTTCCCACCAGGCGTGCCAAAAATTTGATCAGGTGAAAATATTGTTCCAGAAAAGAATAAAAGAAATACAAGAAACAAAGTAAACACCTAACACTTCAAGATAGGGCAAAGGATTGAACTTAACAAAATAGATGAAAAGATTATAAATTGCTAAGTTGCTGCTTTCGTTGGCCCTTGATTTTTGATGTTGTGTATGTTCCTTTGGATGACAAAAGATGCAAAAATAGGATGCAAGATGGATGAGAAGTAGCTGAGAATGCTATGGTGAATGCAAGAAATGCAAATTTTGGCTAAGTATGGCTCAAATATCAAATTGGCAAAAATTTGGTAGCAAAATCATGAACCCCCCAAATGAGAGAAAATATGGGGTATTTATAGAAGAATTTGAATTTTGTAGAGAATTCAATGGTTGAGATTTATCCAACAAGGCCAAGATGAAGGGCTATGGTTAGTTGAGGACTCACAAGCCCTCAAATCTTGACATGTGGAATGTGAAGTGGCTAAGGATGTGATGATGTGCAAGTGAGGTGGAAGGAGGGTACATGATGTGGAAGAAGAAAAAATACTTTGCAAGTACCTTGGGGGATGAAAATATTTCCTCAAAAAGGAACTTCTTGTCTCCAAGTGGGAATGAAAGTGACATGAGAGGAATTTTAGAATTCCTCAAAAATCTCCATGGGAAAAGGGAAAATAGTTGGAAAAATAAATGTGAATTAAAAATTCACATGCTTGGAAGAGTCCCATGGACAAGACAAGGTTCCAAAAAGGGAAGCACTTGTCCACATGTGACTTGATGTGACAAGGCAAAGATTACATGGGGAAGAGTCCACATGTGACTTGATGTGACAAGTTAAAGATCACATGGAGAAGAGTCCACATGTGACTTGATGTGACAAGCCAAAGATCACATGGGGAAGAGAAAAATGAATTTAATATTCCTTGGAAAGATAAAAGGGATTAAAAATTCCTTGGGAGGTTTATTAGGCTAGTTAATGAAGGATTAGAAAACGGTTAGGTGGCTAAGAGAGATTAGGGGCCAACTTGCAAAAGTTGGAGGACATGACACATCCTAATAAAGGATTAGGAATGTGCACATTCCTAATGATAGAATTAGGAGGTTGATTAAGATTAAGGAAAAGTGATGTGACATTTGAGGAATTAAATAAATGTCATATTTATTTAATTCATTTGATGAAAGGAGGATTAAAGAGAGTAAGGTATTTAATTGTCAACTAAATACTTTAGGGATTTAGAGGAATTAAGGGTATTAATTAGATAATGGCAATATTATCTAATTAACGTGAATAAGCGAATGTTTAGACGAAGAGGGATAAATTTGCACAAATATAAGTGTCCAAATTTAGGTTTCTAAAAATATATCTTTAGTTCCAAGGGAATATAATACCAGAGTCGATTCCTTAGCAGTTTTAGACATGCTCTTGATACCATATAAATACTTTCAAGGTTCCACCTATACCATTGAGTTGGTTTTCTGCCCAAGTGTTGCTGATAATTCAAAGAACTGGAAAATTTTCAACGATGATCATCAAATTGTTTCCTTTTTGGAGAAGGAAGAGAATTTTGTTGAATTATACTTTGAAGGAAGTGATTCTCTGCATTGAGAATCTGTGTCTAATATTCATCCAGTTACGGGTGAAGAATTCTTGTAGCTTAAAGGGAATAAAATTCCCAGAGGATTGGTATCTCTAGAGAAACTCTTTGATAAGGATAATCGCTATGTCAAGAAGCAACTCTCAGACTCTGATTCATCTAATGAGGTTGAACAGATCAACTTAGGAACTAATGAAGATCCTAAGATGGTAAACATTGGAAAGTACTACACGGTTGAAGAAAGGAAACAATTTTCCCAGTTGTTACAAGAGTATATGGATGTCTTAGCATATTCATATGAAGATCTGAAATCCTTTCAACCAAAGGAGGTGTAACACAATATTCCTCTCAAAGTTGGAGCATTTCCTTATAAACAAAAGCAAAGGCAATACAACCCAAATATTTTTGGAATGATCCTTTTAGAAGTTCAAGAAATGTTAAATGCTCGAATAATATTCCCTATCCATCAGTCAACATGGTTAAAAAATATTGTTCCCGTTTGTAAGAAATATGGTGAGATCCTTATTTGTGTGGATTTTAGAAATCTAAACCAGTTGTCACTCAAAGATAATTATCCTCTTCTAGTGATGGACCAAGTCCTACAAAACGTGACCGAATCTGAAATGCTCTACATGCTAGACAATTTCTCCGGTTACAGTTAGATAGAAGTTAATTCAAGTGATCAACACAAGACAACCTTCACAATGCCATGGGGTACCTTTGCATATCACAAGATGCCTTTTGTTTTGATCAATGATGATGCCATGTTCCAACATGCTATGGACTTGGATTTTTGTGATGTGATGGGTAAGTTTATTGTGGTGTATCTTGATGGTCTCATAATGTTCTCTAAAAAGCGTCATGAAAATTTTTACCATCTAAGGAAAATCTTGGAGAGATGCCGACAGCAAGGTATGTTTTTGGGGTTACAGAAGGAAAAATCCTTGGTCACGTAGTGCCCATAGAAGGAATCAAGATTGACTCAAAAAGAGTCAACAGTATCAAATCACTTACCCTGCCATCAAGCAAGAAGGTTGTTCATTCCTTTTTTGGAAAGGTAAACTTTCAGCAAAAGTTTCTTCCAAACTTTGCAGAAAAGACTCATCATATTGTAAATATGATGAAAGGTAATACTAATTTTCATTAGAAAGTAGAAGGGAAAGTTGTGTTCAATGACATCAAGGAGGCCATTGCTCATGCCCCCATGTTAGTCTGCCCTAACTATACCAAAGAATTCATCATGTACAATTATGCTTCCGAGCATACACTTTCGACAATTCTGGTGCAAGAAAACAGTGAGGGCTTTGAATCTCCCATTGCATTCATGAGCAACCCTCCAAAAAATTATGAACTAAAATATTCTCATATGGAAAAAAATGCTTTCATTGTGGTCAAAGTTAAACATTTTTGGTTCTATATTATAAATAGCCATGTCAAAGTTTTAGTCCTAGACTCAACTGTTAAGTCCATCTTAACACAGCAGGAATTTGGAATGAAAAGAGGCAATTGGATTGCCAAGATTTAGGAATATGGCATGGAAATCAAACCTACCAAGTTGATACGTGGATGTGGGTTGTGTCAGCTTATCACTAAAAATAATCCTGATGAAGAAATTTTAGAAGATGAAGAAGTTTCAGATAACAAAGAGGTAAATTCAAGTGAACTTCCAATGGTGTTGTTCGTCAGCACCACCGATGAATGGTATTCCAACATCACCCATTTCCTCACATATGGGGAATTTCCTGATCATTTGAACTCAAAGGAAAAAAGAACCATCAAGCTGAAATAAGAAAACTTCATCTTATGGGACATGTTAGCTCTCAAAAATGCAGGTTGAATGCCTCAAGAGGCTGCCAATCTCTTGATATGCTTTAGGGTAATAGAAAAAGTCAAGAGAACTCAACCTTCTACTCTTTAGGTGCTGCTAACCTGGGCGGGTGTACCTTTTGAATTGAGCAGACTTATCTTATGATTATCCTTCTGAAATGCTTTGTCCACAATGGAAAATGGAAGTGAACAAAGGAAATCAAACTTGATAGCAATCTTCTGATCTAAATCCTAAAATGCTTAATTAATAGATATAAAGAAACTGAATGAATTCAAATGATGAAATTGCAAATACCAATGCCTTGTTGGGTATGCGGAGTCAAATGAAACAGAAGTGGGCAACTTATTCTGGCAGAAAATCAAATTGCAGGCATATGATTTGTTCATATCTTGTATAAACAATGCAGGATTATGACTACTAAGCTCTACTTTAATAATCCAGATGAATCTTCTTGATTACTGTGATCAACAAAAAGGATTTAATCTCTGCTTGAGAGAACCAATAGATTAATCACACAAATACAACAAATGTGCATTGAAAAACTGAACATAAACTTGTTATGTCAATTTAAACAACCATAAAGAATCAAATTGGAGACAGCTTAGCAATACTTTTCAATAAACTCAACATACAATTGATACCAAAATAAACTGCCACACCAGCTAAATTTCATTGGAATTGTCATTTGAAAACATGCACCATAGTCTCTGACATGAGAAAATTATTCTACTATATCCATCTCTACCTACTATTTCTAATCTAAAATCTGATTATATCTCAATTACAATCAGGGTGCATATTCATACACCAGCATGAGAAAAAAAATCATTTGAAACTCCACGTCAGCCCTCCACATAATTCAGGCTCCAATCAAGTCGGCTTGCAATGGTATTTTGCATTCACATGTCGGCCAACAACATTTGAATCTTTTATTAATCTCTAATGGAATAGACATCGAGACAACCATAAAGTATGTTGAAGGAAAAATATCGCTTATCGTTGTCTACCCGTGCTCCCCTGTTCATCGCCATGACCAATCCAAGTCGTGGAGATACCATAATGAAAACCATTAGTCATACCGAGAGCACACATGTATTACATTTTTTTCAGTCACCGAGACACAAGAAAATTTCATATCGAAATGAACCCCTATTAGATTCACTATCGCTGTAACATTCAACCATCGAGGAGACGTTTCATAGAATTCTCTTGTTTCACCAAAATTCTTTCACCACTCTGAGTCACCGTGACAGCTATTTCTTCTTGGCAACGAGCATATTTCATTTGATTTGCTTCGCTGTGACTTTCAAAGTTGGGGAGAGGTTATAGAGATTACTGAGTTATAGCGAAAGTCCATATGAAACATAATAGTCACTGTGACATAAGCCCCATCCTGCCGACAAGCCCATTTGCCCCAAGTATGTTGCTATAACAACCAACCCTCGGCGAGACGTCACGTAGAGTATATTGTTATGCCAATCGGTAAGACAAAGGAAGATCGTTATGACCTTGCTTCGAAGAAGAGTCTCTCACTGATAGAAGCCTCCATGTGTGAAGTCGACGAGACCGAAGGTCACTCGCTGAGACTTCACCCCAAATATCACCAACTTCTGCTAATATTTAATCCTTTTGCACACTGCCGGTGAGACTTATCGAGTTCGCTAAGACTTTTACCAAAGCTTTTAACTCCTGCCGATAAGAATCCCCCAAACACGGGTTAGCAAGACAAGAAGATATCGTTATGACATTTCACCGAGAACAAAAACCTTTGCCGATATGTATATCATCCTTTGTCATTGAGACCGAGAGAAAGTCCCGCCAAAAGCTGCTTGCAAGAAAATTTTGATTGTTGTGACATCAAATGAGTCTTGCCGAAAGGCAACACAAACTCATGTTAGCAGAAAACGCACAATGGGTCGGGGAGACAAAGGTATTCTCACACCGATAGGAACCAAAATGCAAAAAATGCATGACTCAAAGGATTCAATGGGGCAATATGGAAAAATAGGAGTGAAATATGCATATGGTAGGACCAAAACTAGAAGTTTATGAGTAAAACCAACATGTGAAAACATCAGATTTTTACAGTTCCAACAGGACAATGGCATGTACAAGCGTGCAATGGATGGGACTTTTCTGTGATGTGTTGATAAAGAACAACAATAAAGACTGTTGAAGTCATACCATGACTTGGCATGTGGAGGAGACTTCTTAGCGCTAGTAACCACTCAAAAAATCCCAAGAGCTAAGTACTACTGGCCCACACTCTTTCAAGATATGTACTCTTGGGTGCATAAGTGTGAGCTATGCCAACAGTTCATGGGAAAGCCAAAGTTGGCAGCCTTACCCCTAAAACCAATTGTTATTGAGGAACCTTTCCAGCAGTGGGGAATTGACTTCATTAGTGCAGTTAATCCATCGTCATGTGTAGGACACACCTATGTCCTAACTATGACTGAATATTTCACCAAGTGGGTAGAAGCAGGCTAATGGTGTCCCCAAGTTGAGAACTTGCAAAACAAATATATTAGGAAATAAAAACCTAAACAAGAAATAGAGTTAGAACAACATATTAAACCTACACAAGACAAGTATTAGACAAATGTAACTTGTAAAAAAAATGTGTTAGCAAATTATATTTCCTAATACATAAATTTATAAACATATACGAAATAAAAAAAATTAACTAACACAATAATAACATACAAGAAAAAAATGATGACAAAAGAGAGACAAAAAGGCTTTTTCCAATGATATGTTCCTACAAAGGAAGCTATGTATGGTTCAAGGGTTGGCACACTATGAGGGCTAGGAACCATACAATATTTTTATGAATCACAAGAGCTACAAACTAGGTTGTAAGGTGACCATGAAAATTACCTGGAAAGGTAGGTTAGGTGAAGTGCACAAGCTAGAAAGGGTTATTGCTAGGTGACTCATGCTACTAAAGTAAGTCATATAAAGCACATGGCTAGAAAAATGTGTTTCTATGCAACTCACATGCCATCAAAAAGTAAGTGATATTGTAGAGAAGGGGAATTTTCTACCCCAGAGAATCAGGTCATGAAAGAGCCTAAGGGAGCGAACTGCCCTAAACTACCTTAAACTACCTAATAAGCTGAAAAGGAAGGAAAAAATGGCTATGTTTCCCTTATGTTTATAACAGATGTTACTGGAATTGGGTGAGCCAACCACAAAGGTCTTGGACTATAGACCAGATGGAAATGTGGGTGTAGAACTTAAGTTCAATGTGTTGGAGTCCCGAAGACACAATGGCATCCTTTATGGACAAAGGGTCAATTCGGGGCAAGAAAAATGCAGAGTCTGCTGAAAACCCAAATGTTATGGCTTTACAATTTGACAAAAATGTATGGAAATGCAAAGTACAACAAGAATAATACTCTAAAAGGTACTCTAATAGTGAAATGACAAAGAAAGAAGAATAATTCCAACTTAATCAAGGTCGAGTTCTATAGCTAGCTCCAAGCAATCAAATAGCGCCTACACACAAAGTAACAAGAAAAATGTTGGGGCTATGTTTTGGAACTTTCCTCACTCAAGTCCCCATTTCAATGTTCCCACCTCCATGGAAAACCAGTAGACAACAAGATATCAAAAGGAAATAAAGAACTAGATAGAATAGATAGAAAGAAGAAAAGAGCAATGACAATTTAGATGCTACTCTAGAACTAAGATAATGCAAGTAAGAAAATAGACACAATATCACCTCCCTTTCTACGAGCGCTCAAGGTTGATAGAGATAGGAAAATAACAAGATCACCACTCCAATGAGGTGGAGCCTCAAGAACCTGCAATAACAATGGAATTGGAACAAGAAGATGGTGTAGAAGCCAAGCATGAAGCTTATCGAAGAAAGGAGAGATATAGATGCAAGGAGAAGTGCTAGAGTGTGATAATCAGTTGATGGAATGTCAAACAAAGAAAAAGAGAGGGTGCTCAAAATTATTTAACAAATGGATGCACCAAATGTCACTTGTATTTTATTCAATTATGAGGATTATAATGCATAAATGAGAATAAAAAATAAAACCTAACCAATATAGTAATCAAAAGGAAGGTTTTAAGAGGGTCAAATGTTGTGTACCTATTGCAAAAAGTTCTTTTTCAGGCCTCACTAAGGACTCATTCGCCCTATGGAGAATGGGTCTTGGCTATGATTTTGGAAAAGTGGTTTTTGGGTTTTGTCTTTCAATTTTTGCACTCCTAAATCCTAGTCGGAGACTATCAAAAACCTAGAAATAATTTTTTTAGCTCATTTTTTCATGATTTTACTAGAAAGGTGACAACTTTGCAATTTTGCAACTTTTTCTCTTCAAATGATCTTCAACCTAAAACTTTCAATCACACATCAAAGGAGAAGAAAAATTTTGTTTTGTTAGGGAATAGGGGTTTTCCTTGGTCAAACCCCATTTTGGTAATTGAACCTTGAAATGAAATACTACAAAAAGGAATGATGAATGAACAAAATGGAATGTCACAACTCACCAAACCTCAATTGAACCTTGGAGTACACATCAACAATCTTGCATGAAGTAGCCTCAATGGATATAGATCTCGATCACAACACCTGATATGTAACAATGCTTGAATATGCTTGATCGATCTTCAATGCTACAACACAACATTAGCTCAACAACATGCATGATGCACTATGCCATTGACATGATGAAATGACTCTTGATTTCTCCAATAATATTCTATAAATCTGCCCTTGAATGCCTTAGAAATTTTCTTGTGAACTCTTGATCTCATAAACTTACTATTATGCTTGAAGACTTGAAATTGCTAGGAAATCTTATTTGAAACATAATGAAATAACCTGCATTTATACATAACATTAAATCCCAAAATTAAAATATCACAAGACGACATCAAATCTAGGATTTGAAATCATTAAAATACCACCAAAAACATATCCCAAGGGGGTGTCCTAGGTCTAAGTGAGGACTCATTCGCCATGTGGCGAATGGGTCCTAGCTCACTTAGCTAGGACACACTTCAAGGATTGTGAAATGTTATGTAGAAATAGGGTCCTAGGACCTAGTGACGACCCATTTGCTAGGTGGCGAATGAGTCTAGATCATTAACCTAGGATACACACCTTCAAAAATTAAGTGTTGTGTAATATCATTTAAGAATGTCGAGATTTATCCCTCAAATTATGTAATTAATTAGGCTTGGATTTTAATTAAAGGGACCAATTAAGCTCAATTAACCTCAATTAATTAATAAAGCCCTAGATTAGTGTTAAAGAGTAAAGATACACTTTAAAACACCTTAAATAAGGCACCATTAAGTCCATTTTATTAAGAAGGGTCCTAAACTTAATGTGAATGTATGAAACACATTACAACACTAAATCAAAGCATAATTAAGCTAATTTTAATATTAATTATTCCCAAATTAAGTGTCCAAAAGGGATAATTTTTTTGAACACTATATTTTTCCCGCACTTTAGTGAGAGTATGACGCCATGTCAAACTCACACTAAAGTAGACATTCAAGACACTTATCTATGCAGAAATGAAAAAGATACACAATCATACAATATCAAAGACCAAGAAAATATCAAGCCTAAATGGTACAACGCAATGTGGAACACATCTAGACTATCAGGTATACCCTCAATTTGAGGTAGTGGAAACTCAATCCATCCACTAGGTGAGAATCCCTAAAGAAGGTAGCTTAGTGAGAAAATCATGCCTCTATGTCAACTCTCACTGTACCTACCAAACCAAATCTATCCCTTTGATAAGTTTGATAAGGCACCAACATTCATGTTTTGTGCTTAACAAGGTATGTTATGCTAAGCACCCATGCACATGGCAAGGCTCCATAAGAAAGCAAGGCGTGTTATGTTAGGTGACCTTGAATTAGGGTTTCAAACTTCACAAGGTTAGCAAGTTGTATTATGCCAAACACTTTGAACATTTTTAATAGGTTTTTGTTCTAAGGGATTTTTCTTTGTTCATGTAAGGTCTTCTTCTTAAGGATCATCGTGCCTAATGTATCCAAGATTGGACAAGTCAAGAGTAAAAGTTTCACAACTTAGGGAATGGAGTGTGTTGCATCAAGCCACTAATAGAAAATTAATATGCTAAGAAATATCGCACTCTTGGAGGACATCAAAATCAATGACACCACCAAGAAAATAATGCATCACAAGAAAAAAGAAAATCACACCATGAAATATGCAAAATTTCAAAAGATATCATCGATGTATTCCCCCACTTTAAAGTGGTTGCTAACACCATTGTTGTGAGAAATTTCTTTAAAGTAGCCAATGTTTACTCCTAGGACATGAGAGCTTTCCTCAGAAAAGCCTATGCCTGCAAGTCATATGTTTCTGAAATAAACCTACATCATGAAAAAGGAGGGGGGGGGTTGCCCCCAAAAATACATAAGGGATCTGTGGATTTGGGGCCAGTATATCTTTGCTACAATGTTGTTTTTAGAGCTCAGAAAAAACATCATTCCCCAAATACTCATAAAAATAGAAGAATGACACATAAAAAT
Organism: Sequoia sempervirens; assembly: GCA_007258455.2. NCBI lineage: Eukaryota > Viridiplantae > Streptophyta > Pinopsida > Cupressales > Cupressaceae > Sequoia > Sequoia sempervirens. Next base: position 481,123,933 of record VDFB02000003.1, on the reverse strand, counting down.
TCTTTTATGTAAACATGGAAGATACCTAAATGTCTTTATGTCTTGCATCATTCCCAAAAGGAAAACACAAGACAAATTGAAAAGGATAAAATATTTACGACATATAGAAGAATGTAGATAAATATAGAGTACACAAAAAGGGAGAGATACATCAAACAAAATAGTACGAGGGATCACATTACACACATGAAATCACATAAAGAAACATGAAAAACAAAAACAATGCAAAATACGAGTAAGGCACATGCAAGTCAACCTATAGCAAGTCATCCACATCCCAATCTCGGTTAGTATATACAAAAGACGAAAAACTAGCCAAAAGGACAATAGCAAGTTCCAAACTAGGAGACGCACCAACTTCAACACTCTTTATTGGGGAATTGTCATTTAAGCTCATGGAAGAGGAAAACAATGAATTCAACTCATTATGCACTTGTTCATCAATCTTCATAATATCAATGTCATCATCTAAATTAATCACAACATGAGGCCAAATGATAATGACTCTGGAAGGTTCTTGTTTATGTTGCGGTGAGGGTAGAGAGTCATCATACATTGCTTCAGGTAAGTTCGGATTTTTATTTTATGTGTTGCTCTTTTCTTCTTTACCTTGTAACATACGAGCAATAGCACAATGTCTACGCCTATGCTCTCTATCATTTAGATTTCGTTTCAATCTATTGTCAATTTGTGATTGTGTAGGAGTAGGTTTATCAACCATAGGTTTCTTTTCTTCCCTTAGGGGAGGAATGGAAGGAACCATAGGAGGTTGTTCAACCACTTTCTCTTTAGCTTTGTAAACTTGTTTGACTTTAAGAGGCATAACATGATTGTTTTGATTGTCTGGTGGTCTCTTATAACAAATGGTAGGATGATTTGTCATAGGTTTCTCTTGGATATTGGAAGGTATTTTTTTTTCAATCATCAGTTTCTCATAGATAGGAGGTTCAATCACAAGTGGAGGAATGTTTCTAAGGGATAATTATACTATGTGCTTCACCTTAAACTTTTGATATGCTTTGAAAAAAATAGTCCTCACGATGTCTAGTTGGTTTAATAGGCTTGGGACAAAAGAAATCCAATGAAAATTTCCCATGGGAAGACATAGAACTAAAGCCATATGATGCACAATAAAGATTTCATTTCCAAAGGGAAAATTTAAACATTTATGCACAACTGATGGGATGAAATTCATGGAGCAAAGCCATGGATAGCCTAACTTCACATAAAATTGGTCTAACGAAGGGATGATGGTGAATGAGACATTTAATTTTTTAAATCCAAATTTTAGAGGGAGATTTATTGAGCCAATAGCAGTGCAAGAAAAACCATTATGCGTTTTAATCCATGCTTTTGATTTATCATATGTATCTTCATAGAGTTCATGCACAAATAGGAATTCTTCAGTAATCACATTCTCTACACAGACAAGATCAATTAATATCCCATTGGTAGGCTTGTCGTTGATTCTTCTAGCTATGTAAAGAGGAACATCGGGTGCATGTGTAAGTATGTCTTTTTGTGAGAAATAAAAATCAAGAGGCATTTTGGTTGAGCCCTTATGAGGTCTAGCTTCAATAAACAACACCATTCTAATCACTTTTTTTGCATTGTCATCTTTTGTGTTTTCATCATTTGTGTCAACATTCATCACATCATTCTTTGTTTCACTAGATGTGACAAATGAGATAGTGTGTTTCGGCATGGGATTTGTAAATATTTGTAAATTTTGGTTAGGAGGAGCTATAGACTTATTACCTTGATCATTCAAACCTCCAATTAGAAGATGATTAGAATCATTGACGTCTTGCACAAGATGTTTAAGACACTTACAATATTCTATATCATGTCCATTTTTTTGGTGATAATGGCAATAAGAATTTAGTCTAAAGCCTACAGGAAATGGTTTATTAGGATCAAGAGCTCTAATAGGAGGTAAAGAAAGCAAATTCTTTTCTACCAACTGCAACATGATATTATGAAGGGTATTAGGTAGAGGAGTAAATTTCCTATTCCTATCTGCAAAGGCATATGAATTTTTCGTCTTTATGGAAGCCACTTGGTTATCAACTTGTTGATTTGGTTGAGGGTAATTAAGTTGTAAAAATCCCCTGTTCTATTTCTTGAAAGGTTGGTAACTATTTTGAGTTGCAGATTCATACTTTTTAGGATGACTAGGAGGATTTTTCACATCACGACCATAAGCCAAATTATGATAATCACGGAGGCTTCTACAAAATTGTGTGAAGGATGGAAATTTCAACATCTCAAGTTCAGTTTTATTTTTTCTTTGTAAATTGGCAATAAACATTCGTTGAAGGTTGGAATAAGGAATCTTAATATTTATTTATGAATAAAGTGTTTGGTATCTCACTATGAAATCAATCACTTTCTCATCATCTTTTTTTTTGCACATCATTAAATCAGCTAGGGTCATCTTGGGACCCATGTGAATGTGGAAGTGGTTGTAAAAGGCATCAATAATCTCAATGAATGAGCCAATTGAATTATTTGGTAAAGAGAAAAACCACTCAAAAGAAGTATCCTTTAATGACCTAGGGAATAGTTTAGACAAGAGGTTATCTTCAAATATGAAATCACTACATAGGTCTATATAAGAGGAAACAAGGCTAATGGGAATTCCCTTCCCACCATATTTCTCAAATCTAGGAACTTCTATACCTTGTGGAATTTGTGCTTTCAATATATCCAAGGATAATGGGTTGGTTTTGATGTATTGTGAAGGTTGACAATTGTTGTTTTGATTTAGTGTTGTGACTTGTTGAAGGGATGACATGCTTTGAAAAAGTATCTTAAGGATGTCATCATTGTTGTTATTCTAAGGTGGAGTGGTGTATGTATGTGGAGGGAAAGTGAATTGTAAATTTGTAAGGGAGGATGGTTGAGGAGATATAGTATTTGAATGCACAAAACTAGACGGATTCCCTGTGGAAATACCTAAGTGTTGATATTGCTAGTAGGTTGAATGGTTGTGGTAGCTCGAGTACTAGTGTATGTAGGAATGGAAATGGGTATTGTAGAAGGAGGAATTGAAGTTCCACCTTGGCTTTCGATATACCCCAAACCTTGAGTAAAACTAGTCATGGTAGGGATGGTGTTGTTAACATTATGCACATTGGTTGTAGGTAGGGAAATCATGGGAAATGAGGTATGCATGCTATGATCCTTGGGGGTTGATTGTCAACACTATTAGAAAGAGAGTTAGAAAACCCAAGACCCATGGTGAATGATGTATCTCGAGATGACATGAGTCTCAAACTACATCTCATGATAGTATTGCTAATAGGACACCAAGTCCTAAAGATCATACAAGTTTCACAAACTTAGTGTACAAACCAAAAATTGGAGATGGAGCCTCCACTTTATTCAATCAATTCCATCTCAATTTGGTTGCCTATCACTTAAGGAGCATATTTGAACTCAAGGAGAAAATTTGAATTCAAGAAGAAGAGTTTATATTCTTGGTGATTAATAATTTTGCACTATCTTCAAGTGTTGGTCTATTGTATGATATTCAGCCTTTCTAGCCTGGCTTGATTTAGTGTGCTATTTCTGCACTATTATCTTATTTATAAGAGAATAATTTGTTGTTAGGTTTTTCCCTTGTGAAGGGTTTTCCTAGGATAAATTGTTGTGTTGTCTACTCTATTGTTTCTTTTGTTTATTGTTCATTTCTGATTTGAAAATTAACAAAGGACATTGTTGGTCATACATTCTGCATTTATGAGGCCATACTAGTTGCTGTGAACTAGTCGTAAAGGTTACATGTTGAGGGGAATTGCAGATGGGGGCTTGTGTTTTATCTCTATAAATATCAGAAGAGAGGAAAGGGAGAGAAGGAGATGGTATAGGAGGAGGCGTGCGAGTCAGTGCAGGAGATTGATTCTACTCGTTGCCCCAACAGTTTGGAGAGGGATGACTTAGATCAACATGGAGTAGTTTTGTCATTTGTGAATAATCCATTATTCAAGGATGATGATGGATTGGTTTATGACAATCCACTCTTCGATTTTGATGTTGATCTTCCTCCAGGTACCAGTACAAATTTGGGCGATAATTGTAGTGCTTGGGATCCTTCTAGTGCATCAAGATTCCAGGACAGGCTCACTAAGGAGTTTTACAGTGTGTACATGGTGAGGAGTGCCTATAGTTTTGTTTTTGATTCACCTGTACACAATTTGTTTCAGATGCGTAGTTCTAATGCACACGTAGTGGATAGTTTGTATGATATCTTACCTTGCAGAGATATGGGAAGCAAACTTTGTCAACATTTTGAGTCACTTCCCCTTGAGACTCATACTCCTGAGACACCTGATATTGAGGTGAACGTGGTTCATAGGGATTTATCAGTTGTATGCTAGTGTTGCAAGAGTTGGTTGGTGATATTAGGGACATTACCCAGTTCTTCTAGTGGGACCCAGGTGGAGTGATCTTTCAGAGGGTTTTCTTTTGGCAGTTGAGATTGCTTGGGGACAAGCAATTTCAAGGAGGGTGGACTGTAATGTCCCATTTTTAGATCGTTCTAGTTTCTTGATGGTTTAGCCTATTAGTCGACCCTTGTAGGCTAATGTAGATGGTTAGAGGGTCATGTTTGGCAGTTATCTAAGTGTTTTCTTCTCCAGAGCTTAGTTTGGTTCAGAATTGGCCTTCATTTGGTGTTTCAGGACTTAGTTTCACACACTTACTATTTATAGTAAGTCTCTTAGTTAATGGAGTCTCATGTTACTATTTATAGTAAGTATCTTAGTCAGTGGAGTCCTACATTACTATTTATAGTAAGGCACTTGGGCATGTTGTGGAAGCAGTGTTGATCCCAACTTTTAGTTGGCCTAGCAAAATAAGAATTAATGTGCAAGTTATATCATTTAATCATTATTAGAGGTGACTTTAATAATAATTAATCATTAAAAGCATATTATAAAGTTATATTATAACTTTATGTCTAAAGGGGGCATTTAATGACTTAAAGTACATTAAATGATATTTTGATTTGGGCGACCATTTATGAGGAATTATTATAAAGTTATAAAGTGCACATTTAATATTATTTTAAATTATTAAAGAGAGCCTTCTAGAGGATCGACCTCTTCTTGGAAAATTATATAAAGCATCAACCAAATTTATTTGGTATCCATTCATAATTTTGATATTTAGCTTTTGAAGAGTTCACTGTAGAGAAGAATAAACCTAGGGTTTCTGCAATTTCTGCAATTACTTGACAGTGGAGAATGTGGTATCTATGTTGATCAACATTCTGAGGTTGTGAGATATCAATTGAAGATTGTGTAGTGGGTTGGCTTCATCCAGGGGTCAAAATTGTGTAGATTGGAGAAGTTTTGTGAAGAGGTTGAAGGAGAAACATTGATAAAAGCAATAAGCATTCATTGCAGATTGAAACATCATAATATATCTTTGTTGGGTTGTACTTCTAGTCTTTGCCAGGCCATACCATTTCTTCTTATCAGGCTGTACAACTGCTTATTGGAGGTGTTAATGGAAGGAATTTGAAGATTTTTTCCATTAGAAACTAGAAGACACTAAGTGAACTGATATTAATAATGATTTAAGAGAAAAGTTGGGCCACACTTTGATGGATTACAGGCTATATAGAGCACATACAACCAAGTCATACAGTTCTTGGAAATGGCATGTTGAGCTGAGTCTGAATCGCCTTGAATTTGAGGCTGCAAACTGATTCTTTGAGGGCGGATAAGGGTTTGCAACAAGGTTCATGCATTTGTTTAGTGGAGAACTCCATGATAGCTGCTAATCATTCATCCAAGGGTTTGTTGCTGCTGTAACTCAACTTCAGAATTGTAGACACAAAGTTCTCAATCCTATAGTACCCACTTTTGTATTCCATCTTAGGTATCTTTCATCGCCATATCAATAATATCTTGTATACTTCATGAAGGATTGATCATGGGTATGTCATACATTGTTATTTGATCATTTGGAGATATATTTTATTGATTGTAACAATCTGATATAACCTATATTAGACTTGTCATAAGTGTATACAAAGTGTAATCAGACCTATTATATGATCAATAAAGGCATATTTGCAAGTGGGTTCCTTGATATATGAGTATGCAATCATTTATCTATCATTTCTATGTTATTGTCTATGTTTTGGCATTGAAACATATTTCAAAATAGCATTAGAACACTCAAAAATTTATATCATACTTAAGGAATCAAAATTTAGACACTTTTCATGCCAAGTGTTTGACGAAATGTCAATTCATTCAAACTAAGTTTTTGGGACAGAATAAGACAAGGTTCTTATAGAATTCTAGGACTATTATTTCATCTTGTAGGCTTCCATGAGGACTGGTTTCTAGCTTGGTTGTGACCTAAGAACACAATCTTTACCTTTACATTATATCCTAACTCCTTTATCAAATCAGAACCAATTCCTAAGGTGTGTGGTTAAAAATTAGCAAATGATGATTCAATTTGTGAAGAAAAAGGTATTGAAGGACTTACACACTTTCCTCCATTATTTGGGCAACTTGTATTGAGTTATGATTCCTGTGGATGACATAGTACTCTTTCCTCCTCATTGCTTCACAATCTTCTTGGAATATAATCAACTCTCTCTCTCTTTTATAATCAACTCTTACTACAATCTTTTCCTGACTTGAAAAAACCCTAATTGTATCTGACCAAATATTTTGGAGATATCTTACACATGCAAGCAGGCTTCATATATACCCTTCCCTCTCATGACACCAATGAGGAACTCATTTTGGCTGCCAAATTCTATTCTTCCCTTCCCAACTCTTAACCTCTTTTTGCAGCATTTGGTTCTTCTCTTAAACTACTTAAATCTTCAAGTTAGTCTTGGATATTTTCCTTCTTATCACCTCTACCCATAGATAATTCAACTTAACACTCCACAAGACCTGAAAATTAACTTTGATACCAATTTGATCCATAATTGCCAAATGTATGTCTGATACAAGTTTTCAACACACTTAAATATATTGTATTGCTGATTTAGTGAAAAAATGTATTGAAATTCAACATAGAAATGTTAAAATTGGTATTTAGCTACATGTTGCCATCTGACTCAAATATGGAAATGGCTAAAATAGATGACTAGATTACCAAAAATCATCGACATATACTTTCTTATGCCAATGCACATGCTCTTGTATAATAAATACATATAACTGCAGCTGCTAGTATTGAATTCTACAAATTGTACAAAAATAAAATTCTTAGTTTTGAAACTGTATATGCTAAAAATTGCAATCTATGATTCTACAGTATTATCAACATATGTGTATCTCATCCCAAAGAATTTCTAGATAACACATATCATCAATGTGCAGGAGCTGAAAACAATAGATTGTAAAAGACATCATAACAATGAAATCATGTATATGACACTATATTTACCCAAGAGAAAACCTAACATGAGGAAAACACCAAGATGGAAAGAACTACTTTATTCAGTCTTTATAGCTAGGGATGTTTATGTACATAGAATAAGCTCTCTTGGAAGGATGATTTGTTGGGATAACATGTATTTCCTTGTTGTTAATTCAGGGAATCTTTGTAGAACTTAACAATCTAGGCCTACTTGAGTGCACATGTTACAGTAATTCTACCCATCTACGAGGGCATAGGAATCCAAAAAGTACCTATTATCTCATACTATAAAGTAACATGTAGTGAAGAAGAAAAAGTATGTCTACAGGTTGGATGTTTCTAATGAAATGTTAATTGCAATATCATTCTAGATGAATCTATTATTCTCTTCAATAAATCTATGATTAATCATAGAAATCAACATACTAGAAATTATAGCTCTTAACATTGATGTTTAAACAAGCAAATTAAACTCAAACAAATTTCTATTGCCATCATTCTTTTTAATACTTGAAATTATTGATGTGGTTGCAATGCATTTGCTAATCTATATAATCATCCAAGTGATAACAAGTAATCCTATGGTAATGACCTTTTACTATAAATTTTCACTTAAGTGAGTTCATTAAATCTTAAATATGTGAAATTTTTCAAGAATTCAGCAAGATGAACAATTGTTTCCTATGGCATGAAAAATTGGTTTATTTACCAACACACTAGTCTTCCCTAGTTTCATGAATAGAAAAAAATAAAACGTAGAAACTAATGATCAAGTGGCACACAATGTATGAACTGTGTAAAAAATAAAACCTCAACTATTACCACTTACTTTCAGTATGTTGAATGTGAAATTCTCTAGTTTAGAGTGCATACCAATGTCTATTGATACGTGATACTATTTTAGAATATTTATTTACAATCTATATGTAATAAAAGGTAAGCATCCAGGTAATTTAGAAATTTTGATGTCTTTGGATCCTCCAAAAGTCATTTAGAACTTATCATGTTTGTTAAGCCTTTAAACTTCATAAGGCATTTGCATCTTCTAATACTTGTCTCTTTTTGGCATGAGAAAAGGTGAACTCTATAATAGGAAACAAATAAATCTTACAAACATAGATAAATTTAAATTAAAAAATAAAATATTACACAAAATATTTGGAGAACCATTATAACTCTGTTATACTTATTGTTATTAGTTGTTCATAGCATATACAATGAGAATCAGTATCACTCACCAGAAATAGCAGAAATAGTGAACGTGGCATGTTTGTCTTTATGAATAGGATCTGGATTTAAAGTTGTAGAGTGAACCCACACATAATATTTCCACTTTGTTCCTGCAATTCATAAATCACCATAATTTCAATAGGATATTGAGATCCAAGCTAAGCAAACCCCTTATCATATCAAACATTAAAAAGTAGTTATATCCTTTCCATCCTTGAAAAGATGACTTGGTGAAATATAGGTTTTAATATGGGTATGCAATCTAACAACAAAGATATCATCCATTTACCAAAGTTAAAAACATTCCGAGCAATGTGTGCAAAAGGATCTTTGTTCTTTTTCCCCACACTGAAAAATGCAATCCTTGTATCCTAGAAAAAGGTGGATAACCTCCTATAACTTCAATTGGAAATTTAACTCCCAAATGAAACTTAGCTCCTATCAGTCATCCAGAAGAAGTACAATCTTTCTCATCTTTAAAGGTTTCAACCAAGCAAGCAATGATTGAAATGTCTTACATATTCTAGCAGCATGCAAGTAATTGACAATATGGATCACATGAATATTATTATTTCTAGAATGTCATGTCAATCATGTATACAGGTTCAGGGTTATCCCCTTATGCTCAATACATGTAAACACACCATGTTAGTGGATTTTAGGGTTTTGGGTTGGACCCTTTAGCTAATTTCCCAATAAAATTATGGCGAGAATTCACAAAGTTTAAGGGGTAGAGTCTAGACACCTAAATATGTGAAGGGAAGGATACATCAAATCAAGAACAAGAAAATTGTGGATGACCCATTTCAAATTAAGTGACATGTCAATCAAACATCATATTCAAAACAAATTCCATATGATAAATTCAAGAGATCCCACTTACCGGTACCACATATCCAAAAGCTCACAGCACCTAACACTCGAAGAGATGGGCACATAGCCAAAACTAGTAGAAGACCAAACGACACCAATTTCTGGCTCATCCCACCAAAATTACCGAAATCTACAATAAAAACATTGGAAAACACTCAATGAGTAATTAATTCCAGAGAACCCAAGAAAAACATTGGAAAGAACTCAATGGGTAATTAATTCTAGGGAACCCAAATCTAAATCCATGCTTCAGAGTTTAAGATTTACGAAGTTCCAACATAATGTACACTTCATAAACCGATTATTCCAAGTTTCCCTGTGAGCATTTTCTTGGCAATTCCATGCTCCAGGTCTTCAGAGTTCAGATCAAATTCCAACATAATGTACACTTCATAAATTGATTATTCCAAATTTCCCCATGAACATTTTCTTGGTTCTTCATTGGTTCTTCATTGATTAAAATAATAAGAATAATTTAAAGGAATAAGAATAATTTGACTAGCCTAGATTATGATGAAAGAACAGGGTAATCAGACAAGAGCAAAAAGAAAAGAACAGAGCATATGCCTATATCTAGACAGAATTATAAAACCAGAATGAATTCAAATGAAACAGTTCAAGCTTACCAACTCAACAAAAAGAAAATCAAACATTGAGAAATAAAACTGCAACGTCTATGTAAATGTTTAACGGGAATGCGCTTTCAATATAAGATTTTATATTTTCATTTCACCTCTTCGCGCTTTTTTGAAAAGGATTTTTACCTCTTTGTCGAACTTCTTGGTAGATTACCTTTATGATATTACCATTTTTTTAGTAGATTACCTTTATGTTTTTTTATTGACGGTGATAGTTAAAAGTAAAAAGTAAAGGTATTTTTATTGACCTTCTTGACCGTTGGTATTTTTATGTTATTTCAAATTGGAATGATCATATTTTCATTAATATTAGCATTTAGTTTCAAAGAGGGAGAGTATATTAATAGGTTCTATAGTCTTTTTTTAATTTCAGATTAATATATATATATTATATTTGTTTTATTATGTTTATTTTGTAAACATGTTTTTTTCATTTTAATTGTTTGGAGAGTAATTGATTTTTGAATCTATATTTTATATTTAAATTAATTTATTATTGTTTTTGGACATCTTTCCACATTTATTATTAGTCATTTTTTCCGACTTAGATACCAACACCTCTTACATTTTTATACATATTTTATTTTCAACCAAAAACATGAAAAGAAAAAAAATTATAAACAAAATAATATAATGTTCAAAAAACTTGCCATGACCTTTGGTTAACAAAATTTCCTATAAACTCTCCCTTTCTATATGTTTTTGTAGGTGTCTCTATTGTTTTAGGAGTTACATCTTTCTATATTTTCTTTGCAATATTTGAAACCATGGATGTTGTCTCCTCTATTCTAAACACCCTCACCACATTTACCATGGACTCATCAATAATGGCCCTTTTTTATAGCCTATGATAGTGATTTAACACTATAAATGATTGAACTATTTAGGGATAATATTTATAACCCATCCCATTCCACTACCCATGATAACTTATCTCCAAAATGTTCCCATACTTCTCTAAATGATTTATCTTTTGATGTTTTCAACAAGTCCTCCCATTATGAAGATGAGGTTTGTGTGCCTTATGATGACCATATTTCTTGTAACCCCCCTTACACCTTAATGCATATCATACCACCTATTTCTTCCACCCCTTTCTTCACACCTATTGTTGAGGAGGTTGGGTATAACAAAAACATTGAACAAGAAGCCACCAACCATTTCCTAAACATCACATTAGATGAGCTCTAACATAATGACTTGGACATAGTTGCTTCTCTCAGTGACTCTTCCATGCAATACATCTCTTCTACCCACACTATATTTCCTTTATTCCTTATGCGGCACATTCTCCTTCGATGACCCTCAACCTCATTCCTTGTAGCATTCCACATACATATTATCGTCAATATATCAAGTTCCCTTCCACTTCACTTTCTTGTAGCATAGGTTGTGTGGGTCAAAAACTTAAAGAGCTTAAAACATAATTGGATAACAAATCACTCCCCTAATTACTCCCACCAATTTTTACAACAACTATTTCCTTCTAACATCCTTTCCCATCCTCTCATATATTCTTTGGGAAACTATGTATTGACATGTGTAAAGAAGATGTATATTATGCTCTTAACTCATAAATGTGATGACAAAATATTGACCAAGTTAATTCCTAGCATTTTAACATAGTATGCCTTGGATTGGTTTCACACCTTATCCAATAGTTCAATACATTATTTTTCAAAATTGGTGTAAGTATGTGTGTAATATTTTCAATTCAATGTTAACCCTAGGGTTAATCTCAAATAGTTAGTACAATACAAGCAAAGCCCAATGAACATATTAAACATTATATATTTTATTTCAATTTGTTTGTTGTCAAAATGATCTTAACTCTTTTTATAACCATCACTAGGCTTTTTTTAAATATTGTTTCAATTATCCAATTTAAATTCATGGTTCAAATGTATCACTATGGGAACCCTCCTCTAAATTGACTTGTTATCCATCATGGCGTGCCTTCCCTATGCAACCAACCTCTTATACCATAGTGTATATAAGAAGAAAGGACCTTTACACCATTAAGCAATCTCCTAAATATGTATTATAACTTTTATTGCAATCTAGGTTGATCATTTTACCTCCTCTCAAATACAAAATATCTCATAAGAAAGAGCGTACACTAATTTCTTCTTGATGTTAGGTGATTCTATAAATTGATACCAAGTTTAAATACAAAATAAAAGATAGTATCTTATCGATGAGGGTTTTATCCAAGTTGACTCTACATAAGAGACATATATAGACAAAAAATGAGTTACCCTTATCATCAACCATGAGAATGTTGGAAAAATATTGTCATTAGTCTCAAAGGCAGTTTTGGTGGCTCCAAAATAAATATTGTGTATACTCATGCTAGTCACCCCCTTGAAGGTTGAAAGAGAAAATGGAAATAAATAAAAAATAAATTTAAATGCCTTCATGCTATGAACAGGCCCCCTAAATATGGTGCCTCTCTTATTGTAAAAAAAAATATATATTAAAAATAAATTTATTGGGCTGACCTGCTAGGGTGGTGTGCCCAAACGAGGGAAATAAATTTTAAAAAATAAATAAATTTTATAAGAGGGCCAACCTAGTTTGGAAAGTCGCCCCTCTTGGATGAAGAGGCATTTTGAGAGGTATAAATAAAAGTTTGTGAGAGGGTTTTATAATCAATAAAATTCAAGGAATATTTTTGTCTAAAGAGGAGAAATAAAAAGGTATTCAAGCATTTATCTACAAGATATATGTGAGCATATTTACAACAATGAATTTGTGGAAGGAGAGCTTGTGAGACAAGCAAGTTCATGGTGATTTATGAGAAAATATTATGAAGAAATTATTGCATATTTTATGGGGACATTTTTGCAAAATTTGTGAAGATATTGTTGCAAATTTTGAGAAGACATTATTGTCGAGTTTGAGAAGGTATTATTACCGGATTTTGTGAAGACTATGTTGCAGACTTGTGAGAGGAAGTTTTTGGAAAATTTGTGAGAAGGAATTAGGGCAGATTTGAGGAGTAGAAAGTTAAAATTATTAATATTATTCTTGTGGAGGTTGGAGCCTTCTACTTGAGGATATCATGAGGTTGAAGCCTCTTGTTGAAGAGATTGGAGTCTCTTGATGAGTTGGTGCTCAATGGTGGGGATTGGAGTCTCCAGTGGGTTGGTGTCTACAATTTTTTGTATAAATATTAATACAAGAAAATATTTTTTCGTGGTTTCTCCCATAAGGTTTTCCATGTAAAATTGTGTGTCTCTCTTATGCATGTTCTCAAATTTCTACATCTTGCATGAATAATATTGCTATGGATAATTAAGGCGTGAAGTAATATTGCTATATTCAGTTAAGGAGTAAATTTTTAACCTATATTGATTCACCCCTTTCAATATAAGTGTGTGTTTCATCAAAGAATCTATTGGATGGCAGTGATACACTCCTTACATCCCCTTGTGATGGAAATATTGATCTAGTAGATGATCCTAAGCAAATACATGTCATCCCTTTCACCTATGATAGCCATGATGATGATAATGAATCTCATGTTACACATATACACAACCAAGCTTCTATTGCACATTTTTACCTACTTCTTGTGCTACATGTGTTCTTTGTACTTCTCACAATGAATTTATTCTCTTTGAATTGATGGTTTATTATTATTTATGGGTAGACATTACTCTTTTTATCCACTTATATAATGCAACTAAAACATTTTACTTTTATAGAACTATTTTTATTCATGTTCTTGTTTATGTGTGTAGTGTAGGAAATTATATACCTTTACAATTTTACACTAGATGTTTGGATCCCTTAATTTATTGGTCTTAATTAATCTTCTAATTTGTCAAATTATGCACTCCAAAGCCTTATTCTTACCATTTTTTGAAAGGAGAACCAACATTTAATAAATGCATTTAATATTTAAATTGCCATGGATTATGTGTCCTAGAAATATAGGTTAGGATCCATTGTCCCATGGGTGAATTTGGGTCCCCTTTATGTGCTAGGACCTAATTTAAAAAATATTTTTGGTGGCCTTTTAATGATCAAAATTCAAATTGTAAGTGTTGGCTTTTGGAATCTAATTTTTAGGAAATTAGATAAACACCTATAGATACATAGTTATTTTATCATTTGAGATCTATTTAGTATTAAGGAAAATTTGAAGAGAAAATATTATTGTCAAGAGAATTCAAGAACAACATTATCATTCATTTATAACAGCAATCAAGATCCTAACATCATGTCCAAGCTTATGTGTGTTCATGTTGTCTTGTGAAGGCTAACAAGTGTTGTAGGTCTTCATGTATTCAAGCATCCAAATAAATCAAAAAAGAAAGATCCAATTCCTTTGAAGAGATGTGTACACATTCAGTCCTTCAAGGAAGCCATTAAAGGGTGGTGAGTTTCTGCAAGTTTTCATTCATCATTTCCTTCCTTTCTATTCAAGGTTTTATCATTGGTATTGCCATGTTGTGAAAGTGGGAACACTATTCATGAGGTTTGACTGAGGAAAAATCCTATGGCATAAAAAAAAAAATTCCCTCTTTGTGTATGTGCAAGTTATAGGTTGAAGAAGGGTTGAAGAGATCTTAAAGACCAATTTTACATTGTTGCATTTATTGTCATCATTCTTGCCAAGGGTCAGAAACCAAGTTACATAATTCATTTTCGTCATTCTGACAAGTTTGCAAGTGGAAATTAACATCTCAAATCTGGAACCAAAGGATTGTAAAAAGTATTTTCAAAAGACCTATCAAGGAACCATTTTCCCAGGGGTGAACCAGTCCCTCTGCACACATCAAAATTAATTTTTTGTGACAAGTACATGCTCTTAGATATCTCCCATATCTTCCTACAAAGTGTTGAAAAGATTTTGTAAATCTTCAGGAATCTACAATTCACAAACTAGGTCATATAGTTCATTTAGTTGCATTATTTCAAATCACTCCTAATCATTCTTTATCCTTGAAGAATTACCAACCTAAGTCTGATTGACTCACCATTGAGGTTGGGAGTCAATTTATTGGCTTTTTGGTTGGTCTTCTAATGAAATATTGGGAAAAGGACCCTTAAATCTTAGGTTCTTCATATTAAGGGATCCAACATTTTCCTCCTTTTCCCATCATTTCATTTTGGTGAATCTAATATTTAACAACATATCTTTCTGATTTGGAAATATTTCAAACCCTAGATCTAGGTTTTGCATCATTTTGTTTTACATTCTTCATTTAGGGTTACATCTTGCATGTTTGCATCAAAAATCCAAAAATATTGCATATATTTTGCATCATAGTTTGCATTAGTTTATGTTTTAGTCATTTAGATTGTAATTTCATTCAAAATTGCACTCAAAATTGTCACTTTTGTTTACACATTGTCATAAATTTGTAATTGCATTTCATAAAAAAAATCTAGAAAAAAAATCACTATAAATCACTTTGCAACTAGAAACAATAGTCATAAACATTAACTCAGACATTAAGTTTTAAATTTTTTAGACCCTTGCACAAAGACTCATTCGCCCCTGGGAAACCCTATCCTTGTACAAATGCTTCTAAAAACTTTTTCACTCATTTTTGTCTTTGTTTTCTCAAATTTCCTATACTTGCAAATCTCTATTTTTGTTTTAAAAATTACATATTCTAAAGAATTTTACATTTAGTTCATTTGGTAAATGAAGGAAAACTGATTCATACCAGAATGAATAGTTGAGATCAGTAAGTGTCTATAGTAACATTCATTTCTTCATAGAACCTCAAAAATCATGTACTAATATTCCATAAAGTGAAATCAAATAGTTTATTTCCCACCATTAATTTTTAGAGGAAAGTTTATGCAATTTTAGATCATGCAAGATCAACTAGTTTCAACAACATGCATTAAATAGATTCAATAAATAGAATCATTAAACCTAGAAGATAAAGCAGAACACATGAACAAAAAGATTTACGTGGGGAAACCCCTTTTGAGTAAAAAACCCCACACTCCAAAAGCATAGATCCATTGTACTAATCAGCAACCAAATACATAGTTACAATACAATTGCAGGCTCTAGGCCTTTACATGGAGATTTACATCATGTTCCATTTGGAGAAAATCTAGCAACATAACCCCTATGAATTTAGTCTCTCCTCTCATAACTCCTCAAGAAAAGAATCATATTTATAGAGCTTACAATGCACAAATTAGACATTTCTAAATTGACTTCCAAAGGCTAAAGATGTGAAATGGAGAGCGCCAAAACCACTACACACACATAATGGTAAGTTTCCAATTATCACCACATGTCACACTGCAAATTTGCACTTGCCAAAATAATTGCACCTTGAAAGCTCATATTCCATGTAAAATCAACACAAAAATAGAAAATTCCTCCATGCACAACTCTGCCTATAAATCAACTTTCCAACTTAACTCCTCATCAGAAAAAGAAACTGCAAGTTGTTATTCAAAAGACAATGTGAGAAAAATAGCAACAATTAAAAAATCAATACTATGAAAAAATCAAAGGTTGAGACACCTTCTTTTTTCTAACATTCTCCCACTTGTCAAACACCTTTGAAGAGTCCATGGAAGTAACAAGATTTAATTGCTAAGAGTCAACAGATGAAAAAACATCATCACAACCATACATGCAATCACAAGAATCTTGAACAATGCTTTCGTGTTCCAACCAAGATACCTGCAACAACATCCAAGATGTCCACCATTTCAAGTAACAGTTCTTGTCATCCTCTAAAGGAAAAGAATGATCCATGGTGTATATACACAAGTCCAAATATCACAGGCATTAGATCCAACTAATAGAAAAGGCTACAGAATACTACCACCACTCCACTGTGCTCACAAGCTACATAGAAGCATCAACAACATCAACTTCAAAGCCCACAACCTGAACACAACCATGAAGTCATCCTCCAAAAAATAAGATAGAACATCAGTTAGAACAAAAAATAGGAAACTAACTGCTCCCATCCAAATGACCAACCCACACAACTGAAAATAACACCCACAACAAGTGCTAATCCATCCAATCACCCATACCTAGAAGGTATCCACATTAGCAAACTCATGTCACCTACATAGCCAAACCATCAACCGCAAATAAATCTCCATGTGCCAACCAGTTGAAGAAGACCAAACACATATAAGAACTCCCATTGCATGGGTAATATCAAATCTCAAACAATCAAAGGTGTATCGATTATACCGATCATAGAACATAGAAAGTGTAGCCATGTAGTACTAAGGACCATCCACAAAGATCTAAAAATCCTACAACCAACTATTACAAGAAACATCTCTCTTAGAAATCTCCCACAACTCTCCCATGTTCTCCATATCTGACAAAGGAAAGAGATACAAGAACCTCCATGTCATCACCCATGTGACAACACATTACCACAAACTAGAGATAATCAAAGCTTCACATAGAAATATCACATCTAAAGTCATATGAATTTGAATATATAGGAAGAACCAGACTAAAGATAAAAATATACAAATGATAAACATTTAGCATGCCCTTCTACATATACCTCTAAGTTCTAATTGTGTCAAGTAAGATCTCCTTCACAACCCCAAGGTAAAATCCATAACAACATCCAAACCTATTTAACCTCAAGAGATCAAACACAACATATGCATCATGTATCTACATGGATGTAAGCTTCTCAAAGAAGATCAAACTACTCCATTTCTTGTCTTAGGAAATCAGACCACTACCATCCCCTATAATCATCATAAATGAAAATGAAAACCCAAGGAGATAACCATGCTATCCTCCTCTCATAATGAATCCTCCAAAACCATCTAATAGCAGCTCAAGATCCATGATTATCAAAGAAAGCATAAAGCACCTGAGAGAAATAATGGGCATTACCTCTTAAGTGATAAGCTACCAAGTAGACCAAGATTGGGGAATGAGAAAGCTCCTCCAAGATATGCAATCCATCATGAATCATCCAAGAGAAATCTCCTCATAGGTCTCTATTGAACTCACATCCAACCAAGGTGTAGGCTCCTCAAACTTTCTACTAAGATCTCATCAAGAGTAACCATCTTAATAGAACTTCTCTCATATCAAGAGAAATACAACCTCACCTCACTCACCATGTATCCATGATCACCAAAAAATAATCATATCATGCTAAACTCCAAATGCATCACTACATTATCATGAAATTATCAAGCATATTACCAATGCACCCAAAACACAGAGAATCACTAGACCACTGTCAAAGCTCCAATCACTTGAATCAGGAACTTATTACAACATCATGATCTTACCATCCCCATTAGGAGATCCCATGCTCCAAGTGAACATACCATGGTCTCAAGAGAAATGCATCATGCCAAAACTCTAATGTGTAATCAAAAGTATACCATGACATAAAACAAAAAAAATCTCTAAACCAACATCACCTGTCAAGAACCACCAACAAATCAACCCAAAGACCACAAGATTCCTCCATGGCTCTGAGATATTATACATCCTCAAATAATGTCTGCATGCAAATGTGAAGAAACCCTTCTATAGGAATAGGATCTAAGAGTCCCTCTAAAACATTTGCATCACTAAAGAAGATCATTCACCACATAGTGATGAATACACAGTCACTGCTAAAACTCCTACTAAACTATGGTACCAAGCTTTCTGAGCACATGACACATCATCTCCCAAATCTAAAAATCATCTAGGTCCACACACATACACGTGTATTATTGATCACACCAAGTGAAACCAAGATCTCAAAATTGTTGGTATGTGGCTACTGATCATGTAAATACTATGTACACTTGTAACATATCAAGGTTTTCTTGCTAACATGTCAAGGTTTTTTTCTCACTGACACATCAAGGTTTTCTCATTAACACATCAAATGAGAAATGACCTTGTAAAATCCTAATCATATAAGTTTCCAGGGTATGTGTAGGATCATGATGGGCCAAAAAGTGGTGATATTATGGGTATGTGTAGGGTATGTGGCTGATGACTTTTTTTTTACCCAAAACTGATGAAACAAAAATGGTTTTTAAAGGAGATTCTTAGCTTTCCACCAATATAAATTATGCTTTATTTTGAATTTAATAAATAATTATTATTCATTTTCTATTTGAATTACAACTAAAGTCCTGATCAATAGAATGATTGAAAAAAATCTATAGCTTTCAAACAAGATCACATTTTTAAATTTGAAACATGTGTCACATTCTATGCTTTGCATACTATAGGATTAAAAAAGAAAAATTAAATTTCATGAATTTTTGACCAAGTTAAGGTGGTGAGACATACAAGTTTTTATATTTTTCAAAAGTTGTAATAAAAAATTCATAATTTATTATTTACTTGGAAACGAATTACAAAAAAATATGCATCACATTTGGACATGAGTTCTCTACTTATATCTAAAATCTTATAAAAAAATATTATCATTTTATTTTGGTTAGGGTGGTCAGACAGACACCTACTTATTTTTTCCCTGAAATTTAAGTACTACTGCATTGAAATTTAAAATTTTCACCAAATATATATATTTTTAAATAAACCTAGTTGTTTAGAAACTACATTCAATTTGCTACATATTCTATTCTTACATATTTTTGAAATAATATAGATAACTTATTCAATTTTTTACGTTAAGTTGCCTAACTCTAAATTTTTTGAATTTTTTGCCACTTAAGGGCCTATTTTTTCCATGATGATCCTGCACATACCCTCCAAACAACTTGTTATAGGTGGTTGGGATGTATAGTGTGGCATGGTGCTTGGGAGATTGTAATATTTTTGAAACTAGATAATAAAATCATTGGATGGATTAGTTTTTGTGGATGTATCCCATATTAGGTGAACCACACTAAATTCTATGTTGATCTCTTTTGTGTTATTCTTCATTGTTATTTCTAGGTTATTTAATTTGCATATAATTTTTAATGTTTATTGCTCCAATCTACCTAAATCCTAACACAAATCAAGGAAATACACCATCCTACAAGATCCCAACACTAACTATCTAGGTACTTTCATATCATCCATTCTCTCATCTCAAAGCAACCACAACAATGCATAAGTGACCATAGAAAAGGTCAGCTAACAAATTTGCATCAACATTAAATAAAACCTTGTGGATATAGACAATCCACTTTTGAGTCATCTATGCAATCGTGTAGGTAAAGACAACCTACAACATTGCACAACCCATAGATCCAATCAATGTAACAAGTGAAACCACTATCACACTAGAAATTGTAAATCTAAGATTTGAAAAAGAATAACCATGTAGACAATATGACTCAAGCACTAGATCAAACTCTAATATGATTTTCCAATCATGTCCACAATGAGCATCATAGTCAAGGAATACATCAAGCATCACCACAAAAATGTTGAGTGACTAATCATATACCAACTCTCCCATGCAAAGAAAGCATCTCACCTCCTCACACCATGTATGAAGCATGCATGCAAAAATACAACTATCTCATCCAATAACATCTCAAAATCTAGGTTCTAGAAAATAGGTTAACCATAGCTCCACAAAACCACAAGTTTTTCTTGACCATGTAAAACCTACAAAACCATTGTGTTTGAAAAACACCCATGCACATCCACACCCACTTTACATATGGAAGACACACAAGTATAAAAGATCACCATAACAGTTAAACTAGAATAATGGATT
The DNA here is from genome assembly GCA_007258455.2 of Sequoia sempervirens. Lineage (NCBI taxonomy): Eukaryota > Viridiplantae > Streptophyta > Pinopsida > Cupressales > Cupressaceae > Sequoia > Sequoia sempervirens. The sequence goes on along the minus strand of VDFB02000003.1, from coordinate 481,103,121 downwards.
ATCATAGATGAGCATAACCATATATATTTTTAGGAAAATCTATAAAACACTCATATCCAAGGAACATGAATCCAAGCCATGTAAGTACAAAGCATCTGTAAAAGGAAAAAACAATTTAGGAACTCTAGGACCGTTTCAAACCAACTCCACAATCACCAACATGTACATGCATCTGAGTGGGACAAGCTATTGCAAAAGCTTCCAGATCATCCAATGGTCAACTCCATAGGCTACATGCAATCGAGGTAACAAAAACAATGCCTTCCAATACCAAGAAAAATAATGCAACATAAGCACATCACTCCATAGTTGAAAAACAACCCAAGCTTGTCCATATCATCGGGGAGCCTCTCACATAGACACCCAATATGAAAACTTTACTGCAACATAACCATAAAGAACAAAAATCACACCCCATCCATTAGGATTATTCCACTATCAACTAGGAGCTTTAGATCACATCATTTCAATATGACCAACTCCATTTTATCTATCTTCACCATCCTTCAAGTTGTGTGTTGTCTCTTGAAACTAAAACAAAAAATAAAAAACTTCAACTCACCAAAGGATCAATATTCAGTCAATTCTTTCAAATTTACTCAAGCTTTCCAGGCTAAGTAATCTTCACAGAAGGAATACCTAGAACCAAAAACACTAGGAATTCTTACATGCATCAACATGCAAGCACATTCAAGCCACATGTGAGTCCATGCAAGTACATACAAATCACAAACTTGTGCATGCAAGAAAAAAACAAATCCCAGAAGAAAGCTCTGATACCAGTTGAAGGGAAATTGATTTATCCCAATTGGAACATCTAAGATTAGTAAGTTTCTTTGTGTAACATTCATTTCTTTAGAGAAAATCAAAAATCACGTACTACTATGCCATAAAGCAGAATCAAACATAGTTTATTTTCCACCATTAATCCTTAGAGGAAATTTTATACAATTTTAGATCATGCAAGATCAACTAGTTTCAACATGTATTAAACAAATTCAATAAACATAATCATTAAACCTAAAAGATAAAGTAGAAGACTTGAACAAAAATATTTACATGGGGAAAACCCTTTCAGGTAAAAAACCCCACACTCCAAAATCATAGATCCATTGTATTATTCAAGAACCAAATATATAGTTACAATACAATTTTTGGCTCTAAGCCTTTACATGGAGGTTTACATCTTGTCCCATCTGGAGAAAATTCAGCAACATAACCCCTATGAATTAGTCTCTCCTCTCATAACTCCTCAAGAAAAATGACATATTTATAAAGCTTACAATGCACAAATTAGACATTTCTAAATTGACTTCCAAAGGCTAAAGATGCAACATGGAAAGCACCAAAACCACTGCACACGCATAAAGGTAAGTTTCCAATTATTACCACATGCCACACTGCAAAATCTGCACTTGCCAAAATAAGTGCACCTCGAAAGCTCACATTCCATGTAAACTCAACACAGAAATAGAAAATACCTTCATGCACAACTCCACCTATAAAATCAACTTTCCAACTTGACCCCTCATCAGAAAAAGAAACTACAAGTTGTAGCTCAAAAGACAACGTGAGAAAAATAACAATAATTTAAAAATCAATGCTATGGAAAAATAAAAGGTTGAGACACCTTCATTTTCCTAACATTAAAAAGAAAGTGCATTATTTAGAATCAAAATTTGCATTCAAAATTCATCATTTTCAAGTCTTTGCATTTTAAATGAATCAATTATCATATCTCAGATCTGAAAGTTGTATTTCAATTTGTTCAATATTATTATATACTTGCATAAAATTGGAAATTTTTTATCATGGATATGTGCTTTGATAAAATGTGGATTTCCTTGAAATCTTTTGTTGATGTCTCAAGTTGTGTGTTTGGTGATGATCAATCCTAATGCAATTGAGATTGTTCATGATCCTTTACCTCCTAATGAATGTCCTCATGAAATAGATATCTTGGGTGAAGATGAAGATAGTGTGCATGAATTAATACAAAGATCCTTGCATAAATTTGACCAAAATGTAGCCTTTTACCCCTCAATGTAATGGCCTAACAACCCATGTCAACAACCAACACCTCCCATAATTCCACCACTTGACATGTGCAATATTTTACAGCCCAAAATAGAACCACAAGGTGTATCTCAATTAAAGAGTATGGAAGCACACATTGATAGTAAACACAAGGAATCTATGCCATTTGAGACTCTCTTATCCTATATAGACAAAGTTACCAGTACACCTATTGATTTGGAACAAACTTATGGTCAAGGCTTTAGAATTTTGAAGAAGTAAGGATGTGACATTCATAATGAGCATTAAGTCCATTCTCTCTTATAACAAATACCATATGAAGAAACTAAGGGATTAGGATATCAAGATCCTCCACCTTCACATCAAAAAGTTAATCAAGTAAGAAAAAAAAGCCCTATAAACTTAAGAAGCTATCATTTTACATAATATAATCAAGATTGAATAGACCCTAGATAAATTTCTTAGTCTAGGACTGATTACATTATCACCTATCTGAGAAAATAAGAAAGGAAAAAGTACAAACATGTCTTACTGTGCATATCATAGAACACTTGGGCATCTTACTGATGAATGTATTTCTTTAAAGAATTTATTGAAAGAATTTGATCCTTCTACAAGTCAATATGATCGTATAATAGACTAACAATTATTTAATTTACTCATCATGTGATAGTTATAGCATTATAACATGCTCACTACCACATTAATTTAACTTTATGCATAATTATCTTTTATGTTGCACGAAGTACCATACCATATTTTATCTTGGTTCATCTTTGTCCTACACTTGGGAGAAAGGGTTAGGTAGCCTTGTCCTAGGTTTATTTCTTATTGAGATCCCTATCTATCTCCTTAAAACATTAGTGTAGCGAATACACTAACATTTTAAGAGGGCATATGGTCTCCCATTTATTGTATGCATGTTCCCTTCTTAGTGATGATGACACCCATCCCCTAGGAAGTGTGACTATACCAATCAAAGTGTGGTATTATTAATTCATGTGATGTGTCTTCTTTGTGGTGATATTAGGCTTGATGTCTCATAAGAGCGTGATCTTTTATTGGCATACAATATCCCTCTTGGTGGTAATGCTATGGCTTGAATTACCTAAGGCATGAATCTTTTATTCCCCGACTAGTCCTTTCTTGATGGTGATTTCAAGTGTGATGTTCCCTAAGGTATGATCTTTCATGAATTAAATAATCCCCCTTTGATTGTTGTTACCTTTTGTTTGCACCCCCTGAGATGAATTTTGTTTACACCCCCTAAGGTGAATTTTTTTTGCACTCCCTGAGGTGAATTTTGTTTGCACCCCTTGAAGTGAGTTTTTTCTACACCCCTTGAGGTGAATTTGGCATTTTTTCTTCCATTTTTTCATGTGTTGAACCTAGTGTAGCATTATGGACATACAACATAGGCTTACTAGTTCATCCTTTTTCCTTTTTTTGTATTAGCTTTAACATTGAACATTGGTGTACCTTGTTTTGCTGCTACATACATGTGTGTTCTCTTTTATGCCTTTGTGGGTTTTCAATGGGATCTTAGATACTGGGGGCTTGGACAACTACTTGATCCTTAGTTATCCTATCTCTCTAACAGTTGCACAATTGGACCTTCCTTGACATATATTTCTCTACTTTAGTGTGAGTTTGAGCATAAGTTCATACTCTCACTAAAGTGGGGGCTAAATATAGTGTAGGAAATTGTATACCTTTACATTTTCACACTATGTTTGGGTCCCTTAATTTATTGGTCTCAATTAAGCTTCTAATTTTCCAAATTATGCATTCCAAAGCCTTATTCTTATCGTTTTTGAAAGGAGAACCAACATTAAATAAATACATTTCATATTTAAATTGCCATGGATTATATGTGTCCTAGAAATATAGGCCAAGACCCATTCACCCATGGGTGAATGGGTCCCCTTTATATGCTAGGACCCAATTTAAAAAATATTTTTAGCGACCTTTTAATGATCAAAATTCAAATTGTAAGTGTCAGATTTTGGAATCTAATTTTTGAGAAATTAGATAAACACCTATAATACATAGTTATTTTATCATTTGAAATCTATCTAGCGTTAACGAAAACTTCAAGAGAAAATATTATTATCAAGAGCATTCAAAAGTAGGATTACTAGTCATTTATAGCAGCAATCAAGATCCTAACATCATGTCCAAGTTTATGTGTTAATGTTGTCTTGTGAAGGCTAACAAGTGTTGTAAGTATTCATGCATTCAAGCATCCAAGAAAACCAAGCAAGCAAGATCCAATTCCTTTGAAGAGATGTGTTGACTTAAGTCCTTCAGAGAATCCATTGAAGGGTGGTGAGTTGTAGCGAGTGTTCATTCATCATTTCATTCCTTTCCATTCAAGTTTTTATCATTTGCATTGCCATTGTGAAAGTAGGAACACTATTCATGGGGTTTGACTGAGGAAAACCCCTATATGACACAAAACAAAAAAAATCCCTCTTTGTGTATGTGCAGGTTACAGGTTGACGAAGGATTGAAGATATCTTGAAGAGAAATTTTGTATTGTTGCATTTTTTGTCATCATTCTTGTTAAGACATGAAAACTAAGTTAAAGAATTCATTTTCATCATTTCAGCAAGTTTACAGGTGGAAATCAACATCTCAAATTTGGCACTAGAGGACTATAAAATGTATTTTTAGAAGCCCTATCAAGGACCCATTCGCCCAAGGGAAAACTGGTCCCTCTACACATATCAAAGTTAAATTTTGGTGATAGGTACATGCCCTCAAATATCTCCTAGATCTTCCTTCGAAGTGTTGTTACAGTCTATATATCTTCAGGAATCTACAATTCACATATTAGGTCATATGGTTCATTTAGTTGCATTATTTCAAATCACTAATAATCATTCTCTATCCTTAACGAATAACCAACCCAGGTCTAATTGACTCACTATTGAGGTTGAAAATCAATTTCTTGGCTTTTTGGTTGGTATTCTAATGAAATATTGGGAAGACGACCCTTAAATATTAGGTTCTTCATATTAAGGGACCTAGGGTTTTCTCCCTTTTCCCAACATTTCAATTCCATATACTTTTTTCTTCCATTTATGAAACCCCTACTCTAATCAACCTCATGCTCTTCCTTGTTACTCATGTTTACCTTTCATTCTTTTCATAATCTCTTTTTCTACACTTATGACACTTTCCATTTCACATTCTTCTATTTCTTCCCTACTTGGGGGACATTCCTTGGTATTTTCTAATAATTTTTTATATATCATTTTACTTCTTGGTAGCCATGTCAAGGGTCTAATATGTTATTATTCTCTCTATTACAATTTATGTTACTTATTTTATATTGTATTAATCCAAATAGAATACTCATTGTCTTGTGCTTAAATGCTAAATTTTGCACACATTTCATATTATATTCCTATGTATAGTATAGTGCATACCATAACCTTGTAGCCACATTTCCTCTTTGTCCTTGGAAATGCTATTATTCTTTCCATTGGAATTCATGTTAGTGTTATTTTATGTTATTAATCTACACAAAAGACCCAATTTTTTATGCTTTAGTACTAAATACTACACACATATCCTACCCTATTAATTTACATGGTCTAATGTATACCATAATATCATCCAAACACATTTCCTCTTTATCCTTGTTCAATATTTCCGTTACATGCTTACATCTACCACTCTATCTTGTTTACTTAATCTATTATTTCTCCAAATATTCATTTATGCAACAACTTATCTTTGATTATATCATTTATGTTGCATTTTCATGTTATATCTTCCACAACACTTGTCCTCACAATGGGTATAAAATTAAGGGAAAATTATATTTTCCTCTTATGTTGATCTTTAGTGAACAAATATTATAGAAATATAAACACATTTACGCCAACAACTACTTTACTTGGCATTCTATTTTACACAAAGCGATCCCTCCTCACTTTAAATTGATCACATAAATTTATATGCAATCAAATTTGAGGGGGAATATATTATACCATTCTTCTTTACACATGTACACGTACTTATGGAATAGTTAACATGGTTTTTCATAAACCCTACATTGCACATTCCTTGTAAAAGTAAATATTCATAAGTATTAAACCACGCCTTGGTGAAACTAATCCTCCTTGGTTATTGCATAGCTCAAATTAATCATTTATATTCTTCATGGAGGTCAACTTTGTAACAACTCTATAACTACTGCATATAACATGATTCCATCTTTCTCAATCTCTAATTTTGTTTTTTCTAGAGTTCATACTTGTTTCAACTTTATTTCTCGCATATTAAAATTAATAGGATAAAATGAAGGTACTCAAAATGTGTGAAATTTATTGTTTAGGATAATTTTTATTGCATGCACTAATTTATCTTGTATGTTTTATATATTTTAATACAATGCTTGAGTAGAGACCGGAAAACTACATCAAGAAAAAAATATCTATTTTTTGTTGAACAAAATGATGTGCTAAGAGGGGGGGGGGGTGAATCCACATATCTTAAAACTTAACCATTTCTATTTGCAGATTAACAACACATCACATAAATGAAAAGAACAAAAAGGAACACATGCATCACATGAAGAAACCATGATTTTTATGTGGAAAACCTAATGAGGGAAAAAACACGGTGAGGATTAACTCATAATATGTAGCTCACTACTAACAAGAATTATAATGTTTAAGGCTCACTGCCTATGGATAAGCATAGACTAAGGTATACAACCTTAGAGAAAGATACAAAGGACCTGATGAGACTCACTATCTTAGATTATGATACATGAAGAATATAACAAAAAAAATGATTATGAACTACTTTGAGGAAGCATCTAACATATGTTGAAGTTGCAATCACTATTTCACACAATTTTCCCTTCACATTGATTTTGAACACTTCATATCTTTCATTCTGCTATGTCTCAAAATCACTATCAATCATCACCTTCACAAAATAATTTGATCTTATATATATATCATCCAAAATGACATAAAACACCAATTAAGTCAGCTTCAAGATGAACGTTGGATGAAATGATTGATATTATATGGGTCAACTTCAAAAAAATCCAAAATAAAAAAGATTTAGTTGTGGATCATCATACATTATGTCAGGGCCCAAATTCATCACAACACGTTCTTCAAGACAAGATTAATTGATCAAAATCAACCATAGATAATGAAACAAGTCATGTCGGCCCAAATAATATTAATACCATTAACACTCTCATTGTTTGAATTTAGACTATTGGGGAGCTACCAAAATCATCATGTGGACTAAGATCCAGGAACTATATATCATGCACAATATTCATTCAACTGTTTCCTTGAGTATCTAAACATAAAATGTTGGTGCTAGAGGATAAATCCATTGAAAGTACATAAACAGAGCATTCCAAACAAGTTGTAGCAAATTTTTATTTGAAAATTGATCTTGCGGACCACCAAAACACCTAAGACTTGCAAGGAATAACTCATACCCCTTTGTAAGCATATTCCCAATTCCACATGGTCACATCTATCTCACTAGAGGAATGCGGAGAATTCCAACAAGCCTTTAATATTATATTGTATAGACAGGAACACTGTTAGCTCTAACTCCTACGAAAGGTGTAAAGACTTAATTTCTTGGATATAATACCTTCACAACATAACCAACTTATCTCTTGAACCGTGAGAGAAGAACTTACTTTGCAGAAGGATGCAACCAAAAATTCATGACTATATTATAGTGACTACATTGTTAATACTTTTTTCAATCTTCTGCAACTTATCTCAATGTTTGGCACACCAATTGTGAATGATATTATCGTAGACATGTAGGGAACATATTGGAACAAGTGTACCAACCACCGCATCATCATAGACACTAGTTAGATCACCGTCATACATCTAATTGTATTGCTAACTATATCTATGCACTTGCACTATCCTTGTAATATATATATAGAATTCATCATACACATTTGACATCAATGACAACCCATAATAGGTTGACATCAATGCCAACACCTATTTCCAATAGTCTCCCCTGTTTTCATTGATGAAAACACTAATACGTTCCTCTCCTCCTTTGACATCAAGGAAAAGGGCATGCTATCTTCTATTTGCAACATCCTAAAAATGTATGAGCTCTCCCTTACTACATACTCCCCTTGAAATGGAGATGCCCCAAAACTAATGGTATAAAAAAAATACAAGTATCCATAAAACTATACAAAATCAAAATTATCTTATTTACCCTTTTGCAACTTCTTTAGAAGCTAGAATATTCTTGTGAGATTTCTTTAGTTTCTCTAGAGTTGTAGTTTAATTTATTTTTTTCGAGGTGAGAATGTGATTTTTAAATTCAAACTCTATGCATAATTCCTTAGCCTCATTTATTTTACTAGAAGTTTTTATTTTTTGACCCACTTCTACTGCTTTGACCATCAATTCAGACAATGATGCAAGTCACACATTGACTACTTCTCTTAGTAAACATAATTTTTTATTTAACTATTCTCTTTGATTCAAAAGAAATTTCAACTATACATGAAGATTTTTAATTTTTTCCCTGGTGGATCCATCCATATCTCTTGATACATCATATGTTTTAGACAATTGTGTAATTTGTGACTCAATAGAGTCAACCTAACTTTTGAATCCATTAAGAGGTTTAGCTTTTGTTTCGGAGGTAAGGAGACATCAATGTTTAATTCTAGTAGACCTTCCTGAATTGTCTTGATTGCCTCATCAACTAATTCACTCTTATTTGCATTTTCTTGTAGTATTTCTTTTCTTTTGGAGACATGTAAAGCATCACCAAGTTGTAGCTTATGGAGGGGATATTCCAAGTCAACTTATCCCTCATGTGTTGGAATTTTTAGAAGTTGAGGTAACTATCAATTGAAATTGTATTTGCATCTCCATTATATCTTTAAAAGAGTCTGTAGATGAAGAACCTTGACCTCTTTCCATAGAAGCATCTTGCTTCTCAATTTTTTTTACTTCTACATCCTAAAATTTATTTTCTTCTTTCCCACCTTCTTTTTCTATCTCCATAATGGAGACTTCTTGCACCTTGTGTACACCAAAAACATATTTTCGTTCTTTCTATCTATAAAGTTATTCCATTTCTTTATCCACTTTCTCTAGGGAAGACATGTTATGTTTTTTGTCAAATTTAGTGTTCTCTGGAGCTGATACACTCATTTTACTCTTATCCCCTCCACCTTGTGCACTTGTATTCTCTGGAGGAGTAGTATCCTCATTCAGTTTGACATTTTCAATTGCCACATCATCTTTAGTCATATTATCCTGAAAAGTTGATGTATCTAAGTCATGAGTAGACACATTAGGTATATCTGAAGTATCTGGAGGAGCTTGATCACAAATTATTTTAGCATTCTTTAATCCTTGTAGAATTTTTTCTATCTTTTCTTTAGTTTCATTCTCAATCCTTTTTATTTCTTATTTATCATTCCTATTATAAAATTATTCTTTGTTTGATTCTAATTTCATGTGCTTGATATTGAGACAATTTGATCCTTTCTTCATGAGAGATGGATACACCTCATCCTTGCTTCTTCTACAACAACTTCATTTCTTTTGTCACTTAGCACATCTTCCAGGATTTCCAGAAGTTGATCAATGATTTCATTTAGAGCCATATTGAAGCTGATCATATACATAATTATTGCTTTCTTTTGTCAATAGGGGCCATTTCATCATAAAGTACAACAACTTCTTTTAGTGTATCAATGCCCCTACAATTGTATTGATAGTAGCCCCAAGCTATAGAGGCTCATGTTTAGATGTTTCTAGAGGAGACTTCATTGTTTTTTCTTCAATTTATTTTTCCATGGATATCTCTTCATCTTCTTCTTGTTTTGTACTCTTCTTCCTTCAATACATAGGATTTCAATTCTTCTTCTTCATCTTCCTCATCATCATCCACATTTACTAGAGTAAAATTTTCCCTCATTTCTTTCTGTTTTGTTTTGGGCTTCTTTCTTTCAGAAGTCTTGGCTTTTGCTAGAACATTTGTAGTAGCTCTTTTTTTTGCTAGGAGGTGATTGAGTAGGTATAGAAGTTTTAACAATAGTGTGGGTAGAATTGCTTGATCTTCTTGGTCCTTATGGAGTGGTGATGGATGCTTGTGATACATCTACAAAACCCTTGGAAATGTCAATCACCCTCTTTAATTTTTACATCATATTTCATACTTTCTTCTTTTCCTTTTCTTTTGCATTCTTTTCCACTTTTGTTTTTCTTATTTTGTCATAAGTACCAAATCTCTCAATTTCAGTATCCTTAGTTTTGTTGAGCAATATTTTAGCATATGCAATCCAATTTTCTCTAGAAAGTTCATAGGGTAGCCTTGTATTCTAGGAAGTCCTTGGTTCAACTACTTCCATGTAACAATTATCTCTATCAACCATGAAAGTGATCACATCCTTGTACCTTTCTACAACTTGAGAGTGTATCCTATCTCTACTTTGCATTTCACTTTGAAAGGTTTTAAAGAAACCTCAGAATGTTGTGTTGCATTGAGTGGTGTCCGGAAAGCTACACATATGATCCTTTATTTGATATGAATCAAGAATATTCTTTTTTCTAGACCATATTCTTAAAACCAAGCATCTCTTTCATGAAATAGAACATAAGGAAAATTATCAAAGTACCATACTGGAAGTTGTAGCATGACTCCTTGGTTTTTTGCATATTCTCCAACAATTATTGTCATAAGAGTTCACATAAATCATAATCTTCTCCTTCATTTACCATATGATGTACAATATAGGTGGTGATGGTTGTAGTTGAATCCTCTTTGTTTAGATAGTAAATTTTGTAGGCAATACCCATCATGGCATACACGACCCTAGGGTCAATGATGCCATCTAAAGTTAGTGTTCTTTTATCAAATTTAGCTCTAGTAAGTTTCATGACTTATTCATTCTTCACATATTTCAGTGTTGGTATTGGTTTGGTGGAGCACAAACCAGTCACAACCTTGATAGCTTCATTTGTGATTGGATAGGTTTGATCAAGCCAAAATATGTCCTTGTGAATTTGACTTAAAGCAATTATAACCCATTCATCTTCATAGAAAAAGTTTGGAAAACCCTTCCACACATCTAATCCTTTTAGTTCCACATTCATATATTTAGGCTTCATCTGAAAACCATCACCTAGGAGATGATTAAATTTGAACTCTTCCATCTTCAAATGGTTGTATTCATTCAATTTTAATGAATGTAGATGCGGACATCATTTGAATGTAGTACATTGATAGGAACGTGGGAGAATGCTCCATCCTTATTGATTTCCATGGATTTGTATGAATGTTTCATAAATTTTGGTCTTGGCCTTTCAACAACATCAATTAAAATTGGTGTAGCCTTGATATCACTAGGTTTTCCATGCAAACCAAAGAATACCTATGAATTTTGCTTGTTAGGGTTTGCAAACACTTCTTTGAGAACCTTCTTCACTTCCTCAACTTTTTCATGAACTTGATATCTTTCAAATAAAATCAACTGTGATTAAATATACTTCATACCAACCCTAATTGTTTGGCATTAAATTAATTTCTTGGTTCTTGACATTAGCATATTTTTACTTTATGTGAAATCACGAAACTACACAATCTTTTAGGAAACTTCCACATAAGGTGTATTTGCTCTGAAATTATGACCAACCAAATTTGTATCACTATTAACCATTATGTTGAAGACTTCAACATCTCATGCATTTCAGGGGTTTGATAAGATCTGTAATTGCAACTCCCTCTGAATCAATGCTTTCTCTTTAGTTATCAAAGGACTCCTCTACACCATGTTGAGGTATAGATTCATTCTTCACTTCATTTTTGTCCTTCTTCTACCAAAATTTTTTCATCTCCTTTTGTTGATTGATGACATGCATCTTTTGAGGAGAAGAAGATCTTACACTCTTTCCTTGCAAATCTTGCAATGTGTCCTAGTTTATTACAATTGTAGCAGATGATACTAGCTTGTGAAGTAAAATTTCTTCGTCTTATAATTGATCTACAATTAATAGCCTTATGACCAAACTTTTTACATGTGTAGCAATAGTTATAGAAGGATTGAGAGGACATAGCATTATTCCTTACTACCTTCTACATTCATTAGATTTGTGACCAAGTTTGTTACAAGCATAACATTGACCATAAAATAATTGACTGTTTATAGCATTGTAATTTGAAGGCCTAAAATATTTTTGACTCATCTTGCTTCTGCATTCAACTACCTTATGACCAAACTTATTACAAGAATTTCAATCAATGCGTCAGTTTTTGGGTCCACACTCCTCCACAAATTCAGAATTCACTCTATGATTCTAACATTGTTTTGATGATCATCACATGCATCTAAATTCAAGATTTTGTGATGTTCTATGAAGTATCCTAGAAGATATGAATGATAGTGTTCAACTCTGTATATTGTAGTTATTTTTTAATAGTGTGTTGGTATGGGATATTCTGCATTCCTTCATAGATACTTATTTTAAGTTGTGATGTTGAAGATAAGCTATGAGGTGTTAGTTGAGAGGAAATTTTAGATGAGAATGAGTTTTTAATTACACGTGTGGTGAATTGGGTAAATGAATGAAGGTTTTTGTGTTTAGGTCTTATTTGGGGCCAACCTAACACATTTGATGTTTTGTGGAGGATAATCATGTAGTCTTATCTTATGTGGGATCTATATTAGGTCCATCTCGACCTATCTCGAGGTGAATTGAATTTTGAATTAAGGCACAAAATGTGAATACTTTTTTTTGAGGATAACATGCTATTGGTTTTCGGTGGTGGGATAATGAAAAGAACTGTGTGGAATGTGAGTAATGAGAAATAAATGAAATGTATGGTGTTCCACCTACATGTATGTGATGCGAATATAATCAGAGTTGTGCAAATTGTGGGAATTTAGAGGAGAGCAAAGTATTGATCCTGATCAATGCATAGATAATTTTTCTACTTCATTGGAACTATAATCCAACATATGATAAATTTTATTGTATTAGTTCAAATAGGCTATATAGCCACCCCTTATTTCTTCATTCTTTTCTCTGTGAATAGTGAGTTCACTTGGATAGTGAGTCCACCTAGAAGTGAGCCTTTCTGTAATATACTATATCTAGATATAATATATTGTGAGCTAACCCTCACCATGGTTTTTCCCATTTTGGGTTTTCCACATAAAAATCCTAGTGTTCATGTGTCATGTGATTTTATGGATGTTTCACATTTTCATTCACTATTGCAAGTTGAATTTGTTTTGGTAATTGGATTGATTATGTTTAACTGGTTTAAAGGAATGGTGATTCACCCCCCTCTCAATATTTTAGGTGTTTAACAATTGGTATCAAAGCTTGGATCCCTAGAAGGAGCTTGACCTCTTTGGGAAGATCTTGGAGTTTGAACACATGGATGATAGAAAGTTTCCTATTCCTCCGGAAGAGATTCCTACTATTGAATACACATAAGAATGCATTATTGAAAATGAAGAACTCAAAGTTGCTCTTGAATATCTTAACAAATTTGAAGATGAAAACAAATATTTGAAGGAAAATGTTAAAGAGGAAAATGGGTGAATCAGAAAATTGAGAGAGAAGATCAAGAAGTTCAAAGAAAGGAATAAGGAATTCAATGTAGAATTGAAGCAAACAAATGAAGACCTCACTGGACTGAAAGTACAAGTGGAAGAAAAGAAAAGAGTTGATAAATTTCTAAGTGCAATGGTGGAAAACAAATATAATGAATGCAAGAGGCTTGAACAAGAAGTGGTAAATCTGAGATTAGATTCGGAGAAGGCAAGAATTCATGAAGAAAAATTTAAGACAAGTTATACAATGCTTAATAAGTTGATTGTAGGTCAGAAAGAATCCAAAGAAAAAGTTGGTCTAGGACTTGAAAAATGAGAAAGCTCCAAAACAACTTAGACATCTAATACAAAAAAGACTGAAGATAAGAAGAACAATGGAAATATCTGAAATCAAAGAAGCAATGCTAGAAGACCCCCTATAAGACAACCAAATGCTCAAAGGTACCCATATTTCAAATGGACTATAGAAGCAAAATGAATCAAAATGCTCCATCCTTTACTGGTCAATGCTTTACATGTAAAAAATTTGGACATAAAGCAAATGAATGTAGAAGTCAAATAATGAATGGATAAAACAATCGTAGAATGATTCAATATTTTAATGGTTACTATTGTACATGCTATGGAATTGGACACAAAGCTAATCAATGTAGATCCAGAATGAATGGAAGGAATAATTTTCAAAGAAATATCATATGCAACAGTTGCAATAGGCCAGGATATATTATTGAATTTTATAGAAATAGAAACACAAGGAAGTACAATTCAATAAAGAAGAATAAATTAGTCAAAAATATTGATCCAGATGAAGTAAAGAAGGAAATGAAAATGATTTGGAGAAAGAAAGAGGAGACTCGAGATAAGGGAGAGTTTGTACCACCTTTTGGTGTAGATGTTTCCTCTGGTAAATAAGCCTAGAGCTATGGCTTAGGGGGATATTTAATGCATATCCTATGTCCCCCGCAGAAAAGAGGTGTTGGAGATATAACACGAAGATATTTCATGAAGAATGAAATTCTTAATTTATGGAAGAAAATTGTGAAAGGAAATATGCTAATGTGGTGATTTGTAGAGCTTAGAAATTTGACTGTACGTACAATTTTTAGGGTTACCAGCTTTATGGTCTTAAGAATTTATTGCAAAATTAGGTCAAATAAGAGAGTTAAATGCAAGTTTGCTAAGGAAAATTCATTCCATCAAAAGCATTCTAAGGAAGATAGAGTAGCGAGAGGTGAAATTGAAGAGTTCAACACATTTCGAAGTTGTAGAACATTAAAACTCTAGTGTGCCGAGAAGGATCAAAGGTATTTTTCAATTCCTACATAATCTAGTTTTCTAGAATTATCATTTAAAAATAATCGAATGCTATGGGGACACCAAAAGTTGTAGATGTCTCACAAAGGCTACAACCTAAGTTTAAAAGATATTCTACCAGAGTCTTAAAAGATGATCCCTTGGGTGCATCTTTTCATATTCCCTATGGGATTCTACCAACTAAAAATATTGTGGCATACATTTATGGAAATATGGAAGAATTCTATCCTATAAAATTAACTAAACTATGGTTGGATGAGTTGGTTGAGGATGATTTAACTCTAAAGCTAGAATACAAAGCCCTAAATGAGAAGAGATTGGACGTGTGGAAATTTTTTTCAAGTTTTGACTACAAAGAGAAGTATATCATAATGGCCATGTTGCCTACTTTTTGCTTATAACTCAATCAGGTAGAGTTGGAACGTAGTTTGTAGCTAAAGAAAGAGAGGTACATACAAATTTTTGCTAACGTTTTGTCATTGCACAAAAGATGTTTTCAAATGAAGTATTATGCAAATGTTTTACAATAGAAAAGATTACACAATTTCCATAAAATAATTGCTATTTTATTCATTGTACAAAATATGATGTCCCACACAAGCTATGGGAGTAACTGGGAAATACATGATGAAATGAAACATAAAGAGTAAACTATACAGCTGAAGAAGTAATGAACATGAAAGGAAATTTGAACTGTCATTGCCTGAATGACAAATCATGAAGTTGTCAATTTTGTCTTCAGTTTCAATCACTCTAGCTCCAGCTCCTTCCATTTTCACTCCAAAAATACCTACAAGGGATGAATATATTGTGTTAGATCTCAGGACTAGATTTCTCTTCATATGCATACATCAATAGATATATAATCTACTCCTATTAATCATTTGTTTAGATATGCATATTTCACAAACAATCAAGAGCAAAAGAATTAATGCATCATCAGAAGCTTTCAACTTCATTGTTTTGCTTAACTTGTTTGTTCATTGTGTAGGTATAGGTTCATTTTATATTCCATATTTTTATGGTTTGACATCACAACATGTGGAGAAAAATGGCCTCCCACAAGGGTTGAGCCCAACATGTTGCTCTCTTGGATTTTTAGAGGGGATATGAAGTATATTTTAATCAATGGAAGTGACTTCAATCTTGAAAGTCACTACAAGTTTCTAAAGAAGCATATCATCTATCAATGAATACATTATGCTTATAAAGAAACATGTCATCAATGGAAGCTGTGATAGGTTGAACTTAGGTGTTTGAAAATGAACAACAAACAAAGAGTGCAAATAACACTAAAAACAACTTACACCTCAAGATCTAGTTGGATTTAACACAAACTAAAGACAACAAATGAAACTTTTTACCTTGTGTCGAATCAATCCTTTGGTTGGCCCTTCGATCTTTGGTGTTGTATGCTCCTTGGATGGAAAGAGATGCAAGCTAGATGATGGTATGAGGATGATAAAATGAGTGGAAGTGGATGTAAGTGTAAAAATGGCTAAGTATGGATTCTAGAAATTTTTTGCAAGAGTTTGGCTACAATACATGATCCCCCCAAAATGAGAGAAAAGAGGGGGTATTTATAGAGAATTTGGGATTCTCTAGGGAAATAGACAGTCAAGATTGAGCCACCAAGATCAAGATGTAGGGCTATGGTGAGTTGAGAACTCACAAGCCCTCACATCTTGACATGTGGTATGTGAAGTGGCTCAAAAAGGGTGAAGTGGACATGAGGTGGATTGGTAGTACATGACATGGATGGGGTGCATAGTACCTTGGGATTGGGACAAGATCTCCTCATAAAAGAGTTACTTGTCCCCATGTGGGTGAGAGGACATGTGGGGAATTAAAAATTCTTCAAATATTCTCATGGGGATGAGAGAAGGAATTTAAAATTCCTTTAAATGCATTGGGGGTTTAAATGTGAATTAAAAATTCACATGGGGAATGGAGATGCCTTGTCCAAAAAGAAAAAACATTTAATAGAGTTTAATTAGTTAAGTGACATGGAGTGATTAAGGTTGTGCAAGTACTTGATTAGACTAATTAAGGACTCATTAGAGACAAGTGGGAAATTATGAAAGGGGTGACATGTGACTTGATGTGACAAGTCAAATATCTCATGGGGAAGAGAAAAATGAATTTAATATTCCTTGGAAGGATAAAAGGAATTAAAAATTCCTTGAGAGGTTGATTAGGCTAGTTAATTATGGATTAGAGGAAGGTTAGGTGGCTAAGAGAGATTAGAAGCCAACTTGCAAAAGTTGGAGGATGTGACACATCCTAATCAAGGATTAGACATGTGCACATCCTAATGATGAGATTAGAAGATGGATTAGGATTAAATAAAAAATGATGGAGGATGCGACATAAAGGGAATTAAATAAATGACATATCTATTTAATTCATTTGATGAAAAGGGGAAGGTATTTAATTATTTAAATAGATACCTTAGGGATTAGAAGAACTTTAGCGGTATTAATTAAATAATTGTGATATTACTTAGTTAATGCGTATAAGGGGATGTTTAGACAAAAGGGGATAGATTTGGATAAATTAAGTGTCAAAATTTAGGTGTCTACAGAAGCAATAGAAACATACATGCCAAGATTCAATCATTTCACTCTATTATCACTGTTATGGGATAGCACAATGCATAGATATTGTGAACATTATTTCAAACACATAGGACAACTAATGCATAGATGACAACAATTATGTCTTGAAAAGAACAAAGGATACACATTGAATTTAGTATGATTTCACCATGCACAATGGAGTACAATCATCAAAAATAGTGAAGCAACCTTCTTAATAATGCAAAGTACAGTGCCAATAATTGAAATTGTTTGATAGAATAGTGAGCTAGGTATCACCAAAATCATGTGCATCATTAAGAACATGCATTAAATTCATCATCATAGTACTTGTTAATGTAGGACAGTGAATGAAGTATCGAAGCAAGTGGCATTGTGCCAGAATAGTCAAAGACACATCATGAATGTAGGTCATTAAATACAACCATGCACCATCAATTTGTACATTTTCTTTTACTGTGAAATGCATTAGAAGACAGAGCATAAAGTTTGAATAAATGCAAAGGAATTCCTAAGTGAGAGGTTTCTTGTAAGCATTTCCAAAAAATCCCATCTTGAATGTAACCTTTAGCTAGTATTAAACAAGGTTAGAAGGAACAAGAACAAAAGGTTGAGCCAAGTTTCAAGATGAGTTTTCTTCATTTATGCATTTCCAGGGAAAGATTTTAAATAAAGCCACAACTATCACAAGAGGGTCTTCTATTGATTGTTTTTTCTAGAAGACAAACCCTTGTTTCTATGCTAGGGTTTCAACAGGAGTAGCCATGACCTAGGGTTTTTTAAAACCCTCAAGTTTTACATATGAAGATGGAACCCATAATGAGTATTGGTTTTTTTCATTTTCACAGAGAAGTAACTAAGAAGTGCTTGCAAAGAAAGAACCCATAGGGGATTTTTGTTGGAAAATAAAGTGAAGAGCCATGGATTTTCCTACCAAACCTAAAAGTTGAGCTAAATATGGAGGGTTCTCTCCATTCCCTTTCGTAGAAAATTCGGGTTGACCTATGAAAATACATAAAATTAGCTCTAGTTATTTTCCAAAAAATGATTAAGGTTTTGCATAGAGCCACGACCATACATAAGAAAATAACTAGAAAATATAATAGTGAAGCAAAGGTTGTCATAGAAAATGAATTTTGCAAGAGCATAAGCAATTTCATATATAAAGCTTTAGAAGATAATGGAACATGTAGAAAATGAATTTTTTGACCTCTTTTTTTTCACAATGAAGCTAGAATAATTGTTTTCATTTATAGGGAATGATAAATCACAATAAATTTATATAAAAAAATCTCTTACCAGGCATAATCTAGCATAAATCTCACAAAAAAAAGCTTTAGAATGCTTCAGTGAAACCCTAGCATGGCGGTGTCCAACAAAAAATTGCTAAGTGTAGAGTGAGAAATGAAAGGAGGTTGCGGGTATTTTGCTCTAGGGTTTCTTTTTGCCATAGTTTGATTGACCTTTGGGTAATTTTTCACATTTTTTAAAACATTTTATGCCAAGTTAGTGCCTTAGGTATTTTTGAGTATGCAAAGTGACAAATAAAACTCATGGTCGACTTCTTCAATTCTTGCATGAGTTGAAATAAAAATGAAATGTAAACATTATTAGAGCAATCGAATTATAAATTGCTTTAATTAATGTCATGAAAATGCAGATTTAGGCAAGTCCATAACACGAGTTAAAGTAATCCTTAATCAATTGCTTTAATATTTATTTAGATTGTTAACTTCATGTCAAAATCATGCAAAATCTGAAGAGGTTGAGTTAAACTGGGTGAGTTTGAAGTCCACTTGGGACAAACTGATTGTGACAGTGCATTTGAGGTTATTTTAGCTCAAGATACTTCAATTTTGATCCCTCTTTTTGGGGGTTTTCATTTCTACTCATGGGAGATTTTATTGGAGATATTTTTAGATGTAGTTAACTGTAAGTGCCACCTAATGGCGCTTAGAGACTCTTTTTTGTATATAGGAGAAAAGACTTAGGTTTTTCCTCAGTTCTTGCTTCCTACTCTCTTGTGCATTGCAGAGAGTTAGAAATTTTTGTAGCTCAGCTTCATAGGTTATATACAATAGTTTATTTTTAGCATTTTTTCAATATTTGTAGAGATTCCTTTCATTTTTTAGTAAAAATAAAATTTCCCTTCTTAGTTTTAGGTGTTGTGTATTTATGTTTGGTTTTGATCAAAATTTAATGTGTTTGAATCTGAAAACCTTTAATTTTTGTCTCATTCATATTTGCATGTACACACAATCAGTTTAATATCACAAGTCATAGGTTGTTTAGCTATTTAATCCTTTCTTTCAAGTTGTGAAAACTCATTTTTCCTTCACAAAAGATAGATTTCTCAAATCCTATTTATGATTTATTTATGTGATTTAACTTCCCAAGTTAAGATGTGTAAACAGATCTCTTAAAGAGTATTTGTGAATTAGGTTGCATGTTCATTATCATTTAGGTACATCACCATCCTACTAGTTTTAGTTTTTACCATTCATCTTAATATTTCTATCCATTTTCTTGCATAAGTCATTAGTTTCATAAAATAAATCAAAAGGGGAACCAGGCCATAATCTGGAGATTCATTTTCATTATGAGCAACCAATAGGCTCGAAAGTGTTTATGTGTTGCATTTGATTGTTGATCTTTCTAGCTCTACATTTGGGTGCAATCCTACGTGTTAACAGGCCATAAGTAGAATTCATGACCAATTCACATGGATTGATGGCCCTCATACAATAACCAAGGAAGAGTTATAGAGATAACTAGTGTGGCATCCCGTGGACTAGTTCTAGACCCAAAATCTATCAAGAACAAGGATGTAATGGAAAAAATAGGTGCTACACTTGATCAAAAATCCATCACATTGAACACTATTAGAAACCTGACAGTTAGATACGCAACAATGCTCATTAGAAACAAGATTTACTATACAAATAAAGATAATTTTAGTCTCAACCATCATAGTTCATGTGGCACAAAATATGGTTGAAAAAAATGTTGACTATGATCTCTATGAGTTGCTTTGACAAAAATTGATGGAGAACTTGAAGGAGACTAAGAAGAAGAAGCATATATTAAGGTATGGCACATTGGTGATTTGTTTACTTTTCTACTTGTTAAGAGAAGTTCTTGTGGTTGGGAAAGTTAATTGGACAAGTGCATAGCCTATTGCACATCAGATAATAGACTACATGAGAAATATTAGTGATATGAATGCTCAAGACAATGCCCTTGCATCATTATTTGCAAGATTTTAAAGAAGAATGAATGAAAGATAGAGAATTCCTAGAAGTGTGGTGAAGAGATACATAAAAGACCTTAACTTTCTTGTTTCTACTAATTTTTTCTTTTGGAAGCAATTGAACCTAAAATTATTTGAGTCTCAAAACTGGATTATGAAGTGTGAGAGGTAGAAGCTATTGGATGCGCAAAAGTATAACTAAACAATCCCAAAGACCCCAATAGAACAAGGACAATGGATAGGACTAGAGATGATATGATTGCAGCAGAAGCCTCCAGTAGCTCTAGGAGATCAAGTGAGAAAAGTAAATTCACAAATAATCCTTTAGTAGTGTTACCGACGGATTAGTATGGGCCAACTACACTTGATGCATGAGGATTTGAAGTATAATTATGCCACTAAACATCATTCCAATAAGATCATTCATTGAAAACTAGACTAAGAATCCATTAAACATATTAAACTATGAAAGGTTTAAAAGCACCTATTCTAATCCATTAAAAATTATACTATTAGGGGAGTGGTGTCACATTGATGTGGAATGGCGACCCTTTTCCAATCCCATGGATATATGAGCATGTTCTGATCGATTCTATTAAAAGGAATCGATGAAACTAATGAAAGATGTGTATGCAAACATGATCTAAATGCTAAATTAACATGATAAGAGCTATTTTAACATGATGTAGACTAAGATGATTGATATGGGTGTATGCAAAGCTAATCTAAATGAAGTTTAAGATAAAAATATTAAAGACCTAATTATGAGATATACTAAATGTATGCATCTATGTTATCATGGAAGCCTAATTGGTGGAAAAATGGATATATGAATATCTCTCTTTCTCCAACAAATCACTCAATAATGTCCTAGGAGTCCCAATTGGATTGACTAACAATCTCACAAGGGTAGTCAATTCATAATGAGGATGATCTAGGAGGGGGTTGTCTCAGCTTTAAAGGGGTTCACCACCAAGAAAATGCTTGGAAAAGACAAAAAAAAATTAACCTAAAAACCCTAGTTATGCAAGCTAATGAAGAGTGCAAATAATGAAATTATGCAACAACAAGGTAGGATATGTGTACCTGGGAAGTCTAGAGATTTTGTGAGGATTCTGGAAATGTAAAGAAGCTACCAAAATTTCTATGGAGGGCTAAGATGCCCAAGATGACGTATTAGTCCCGCTATTGTTTTTAAGGGTAGATGTGGAGTCTTCGGATGTCAGGACTAGATTTGAAGGAATTTCTAAAAAATGTGTTTGGGAGGAGTAAGACACCCAAAATGGCATATTAGTCTCGTTTTGAATTTCTGGGAACTTCGAATGTGGTCCTAAGCTTTAAGGTTTGCACTTGCTTCTTCTCAGATATGAGGTCCCGAATCTTCCAGATCTGGCCTATAGGTGAGTTTCCATGAAGATGAAAACTTTGGAATGCAACTTTTCTACCTTGAAAACTTTGCACTTAAAAGGATCTTCAAGTCTTCAACCTAGATCTTCAAATACAAACACACAAGAGGGAAAAACTTGTTGATTTTTAGTGAATGGGTTTTTTCCTTGGTCAAACCCCTTGTAAGTAATTAAACCAAATGATGAAATGAAGCATGGAATATGAAATATGTAAATGGTATCACCTTGGATGATGTCTTGTGAAGCAAATCTACAATATACCATGTAGTGGCCATGAAGAATGTAGATCTTGGATCCATGGATATGATGCAAAAAATGGTTGCAAATAGATTTTCAATGCTACATCCACAATCTTAGCTCAACAACATGAATGGATGCACTAAAACCTTGACATGATGCTTGAATCTTGATGATGGCTCCAAATTCTTGATTAATTACTCTTGAATGCATAAACTTTCCTTAAGAATGAATACTTGAATGCTTGTTATGAAAATGAGTGGAGGAACCTTGTATTTATACTTATTTATGCTTAATATCCTAAAATTACACCACAAAAAGTTGAAATAGGAATTCATTAAATAAAGGAGGCTAAATCTCACAAGAATTTGAAATTGAATCCCAAAAATAAGCCAACCCTAGGTGGCATCTTAGTCCCAAGGCTCAAATCTTGGGGCACAGACTCCAAAAAGGGAATTTTTTAGGTGGTTTCACAATTAGGGTCCCAAGACCCATGGTAGAAAAAGATGCCCTAGGTGGTGTTTTAGTCCTAGTCCACAAATCAAGGACACACAGATAGAAAAATTAAATGATCATTTATCTTTTGATGTTTGTTGGGATTTTCCATACAAATATATAGTTTATTAGGCTTGTGGATGCAAAATAGGACCAATTAAGCCATAAAGAAGCATAAATAAAGCAATGTGGGCCCAAAAAAGTGTGAAAATGCAAGGGTATGCATTTTACTACACTACATTTAGCCCCCACTTTAGTGAGAGGATGAACTTGCTTCAAACTCACACTAAAGTAGCCAACCATGAAATCAAGAGGGGTTGAAATGTACAAATGCTAGTAAGATAGGAAGAAAATGATCAAGAGGGATGATCTAGCCCCAAAGGTTGAGATCCTATGACAAAACAACATAAGCACAAAGGAAAAAATATGTAGATGATATATGAAGCCATAACCAGATTTCCGGCATACACCATCAAGGATAGAAAATAAAAAGGAAAAATGAAATGGAACAAGCTTCGATTGGTCGTCCAACATGGTGGACTGGGTCTAGACTATTTTTCCAAAAGGTTTACAAGTGGAACGCGTTGTCCACTATGCAAACAAAACGCATGCTCACAAGGGCTAGTGAAGCTAGTTGTCCACTAGGTGAGCCCCCAAGAGACCATACCAAATCCATACCTCCAATAAATTTGATAAGGTACCAAATGCACTCTCATAAGGGCTAGTGAAGCTAGTTGTCCACTAGGTGAGCCCCCAAAAAACCATACCAAATCCATATCTTCGATGACTTTAGTAAGGTACAAAAATGCAACACAACAAGAAAGAGGGATGTTCAAAGGGATTTTTCTTAGTTCATGCAAGGTATCATCTTAGGGAACATTGTGCTTAACGTCTCCAAGAGAGGACAAATGCAAGGTCTCATATTAGGAAACATTGTACTTAATGTTTCCAAGAGAGGAAAAGTGTAATGTATAATCTTAGGGAACATTGTACTTAATGTTTCCAAGAGAGGGAAAGTCAAAGAAATATCACACTCTCGAAGGAAATCAAACCCAATGACACTACCAAGAAAAGGAAACATTGCAAGAAGAAAGAAAATCACACAATGAAACATGAGTGTCGATGTATTCCCCCACTTTAAAGCGGTTGCTAACACCATTGTTGTGATCAATTATTGCTTTAAAGTAGAAGGAGACATGAGAGCTTATTCAGAAATCCCTATGCCAAGTCATATGTTTCCAATAAGCTATGTCATGAGAATGGAAGGGATTTCCCCCAAAATGTATAACTTAGTATGTCACATGTGAGCCAACTTAAGGCATGTCATCCACGTCCCAAGCTTTCTCTTATATGTACATGAAAGGTGATCAACTAGCTAAAAGAGGCAATGATAGGTGACATACGAGGACAAGGCTACCTAATCCCTTGCCCCAACTTGGTGCAAGACAAGGGTGAGTTGAATAGGATGAAAATGAGTATTAGTTAGAGTAATTAGGTGCTTCAACACAAGGAAGACCACCAAATTCCTTGAGATGTTGAATTTTGTTACTTAAAGCCTTACACTCATTAGTAGAATGACCATGAACTCTATGATATGCACAAAATGAAGTCTTGTAATAAAATTTCTTTCATGTTCTTGGAGGGAGAGAGATTAGACGATCTTAGGGGAGTCTCGTCAAGATACTCTCTTGGTCAAAAGTGGAGGATGTTGCTTTATTTTATGACAAAGATATCTCTTGCTTAGCACAAGGTGTCATACCTACACAAGACTGTTTAGATTGC
This sequence comes from Sequoia sempervirens, assembly GCA_007258455.2. Lineage (NCBI taxonomy): Eukaryota > Viridiplantae > Streptophyta > Pinopsida > Cupressales > Cupressaceae > Sequoia > Sequoia sempervirens. Next base: position 481,078,392 of record VDFB02000003.1, on the reverse strand, counting down.
GATATTTTATTCTCTCCTTTACATGGGGTGTAAAATCTAATGAATTCAAATCATTAGTGTGTTGCAAGATGAAATTTACATTAAGCAAGGATTTCTTTGTTTATTTCATTTCTTGTAAAGGATAACAATCAAGACCACTAGTGTCTATCAATTCAAGATGCACTATTGTTAAAGTCAGCTTAGAAGGATGTTTTTTGATAGTGTTGATATTAAGTGAGGGTTTTTTTGATGGATTGATTTCTATGAAAGGACAATAACCAAGACCATGAGTTGTTTCTTACGTGTTAGGCTCTATAAGGAAACAAATACCTTGTTCTCTAGCACCACATCCTTTTCCACTATATCCATGTCGTTTCATAAGCTCATAACCTTTTCCATAAAGATTATTCATCTCTTTTGGATTCAGTGGTTGCTCATAATCAGTGTCATTAAAGTTTTTTGTATAATTTTCTTCTTTGTCTTTAGTGGTTAAGGTGGATGCTTTCGAAGGGTCTTCTGAGTTTTGTGTTGATATTACCGCTTTTTCTATTTCATGCTTCTTTATTATGATCTTTGGTTGCCCATCAAAGCTAGGTGTGAAATCCAAGGAACCCCAATCATCATCTAATAGCTTCGTGACTTGTTCGATGTATTTTTATTTGTCTTTTTGTTGCACGGGTTCTACTTTTGTGGTTGGTGTCAATGTGTTCAAAGGATTCTCTTTATTTTTTAAAAGTTGTAAGACACTATAAGGCTCATTATCAATGTTCAATGTGTACACTTTGTTGTTGTAGATGTATTTCAATTTATGATGAAGAGTGGAAGGCATCCCATTCATTGCATGAATCCACAGTCTGCCTAAAAGAAGATTATATGAAAGATCATGAGGCATAACATGGATTGATGTTTCTAATGTGGCCTTTCAGTTGTAATAGGCAAAGTAATCACACCAAGCGTTTGTTTTCCTACATTGTCAAATACCTTAATAGATAAAGAATTAGGTTGAATCTTTCACTTATCCATGCCAAGCTTATCCAAAAGGGCACACTACATAAATTAAGGCCTGAGCCATTGTCAACAAGTGTTTGCTCTACCCCCATTCTTTTATATTGAGCTATTATCATGAAAGCATCACATTGTTTTTGCATTTCCAAATGAGGGAGCTCATTTTGGTGGAGAAAAATGTCAACATTTATTCCTTGAATCATGGCTGCTATGTCATTTAGTTGTGCATTAGAAGGGATAGGAACTTGTTGTAAGGAATTTTGAAGCATAGTGTGATAGTTAGGTGAATTTTGAATCAAGTCCTAGAGGGATATCTTTGTGAGAGTATTCTTAAGTTTTTCAACAAGATCATACTCTTTTCCACTTTGTGAAGGAAAATGAGGGGCACTAGGCAAGGTAGGATTAGGTAATGGGAGGGATGTTGAAGGCATTTGTATTGGTTGTGGATTGTTCCTAGTGTTGTATGTATGAGAAATGGTATTGTAACTTGGCTGCTGCGAAACATTGTTCTTAGGTGGTTTGAGGATAAGGATAGGTTTGTTTTGAACTTGTGGTTTGTGAGAGGGTGGATAAACAATAAATTTAGGCTTGCGATAATACTCCAAGGGGTATCTAATGTACATAACCTCATAAGTTTTATTGTTGTTTTCATGATCTCTTAGTGAAGAGAATTCTAATGTTACTTCATCATCTTCATCTAAGGAATTAATATTGTCAATGTTATCATTTTTGTCCACTATTATGTCTTCCCTAGTAGGAGAGTTTCTAGGAGAACTATAAACCAAATGTTCTTGGCATTAAAGGGTTGGTTCTTCTAAAATGACTTCATCACATGTAAGGGAGTTATCAATGGTTGAATTGTCTTGTTCATCAATAGTGGGATATTAGGAGAAGGCTCTATTTTATTGTCCTTTTTCTCTAAGGTCTCATTCTCTTGTGATATACCATCAATCCTAGTAGGAGAGCTTGTAATATGTTTATCCATGGTTATATTTTATAAATTAGCTTCATCACAAGTAGGGGAGGCATCAAGAGAAGGACAACTATGATTTTTATGCTTACCAAATAGATCTTCCCAAATGTTAGGAGCATTAGGGAAGGCAAGGGAAATATTCTCATGACTCTCGATAGGTGAATCTTCTAATACCAACCAGCTACAGAGATGGAGAGGACGGCTGACATTTTGCATGATGTGTATGGAATTGATACTCGGTTAAAAGTTAACATGTTCATTGAATTTAATTTATTAAATTTTGATTTTGAAATGCAAGATTAACTAATTTAGTTTTATGATTTTAATAAAATTGCAGGGTCACAATGTTGAGAATGGATACATCAGCCCTCCTCCTACTTATTTTTGCAGTACACCTATCGGCGGGGTATGTAACTAGTAAACAATTATAAATTTATTACATGTTAATAGCATTATTTTATGAATGGTATTTTAATATGTGATTTTGGATGTTGAATAGGGTAATATTGGAGGTTTCAAGGGAACACCTCCTAGTGGGCCAGTGGATTTACTCAAACCTTCATGCAGGTAATAGAATAAAGAGTTTAACTAATGAATTGTACTTAATAGATTTGTGTAGTTTATATTCATATCGTTGGTTACATTGTATTGCACATAATTCAAACTCAAAGCATTACTTCAAATTCCATAACTAATAACTAGATGTTGATAGATGACAAAATTTCAACTACAATATAGTTGTTTAGAAATTCAACATAAGCAGTGATGCAATTTCTTCACATGGAGGCATGTGCTTGCAAAGGTGCACTTGCATGACAAACTATGAATGCTTGTAAAAAATCTATGAAACCATAATAGTAAGCAATAACATAGACAAGGCAGTTAGTAGTTTCAAAAAATGCCTCAAAGAAATGCAGTCTCATGGTGATGGAATTCCATTCCATCACCATGAGATCACATTTCTTTGAGGCATTTCTTCAAAATTCTCACCACATTTTCTATGATACCACATTTTTCATACATGTGCACCAAAGATTTTATTAAACTACTCGTGATTCCTTGCTGCTATGGCTAAAAGCCTAAAATAGGTGCTTTCCAACAAACTATGGATGCTTAGAAAAATATCTATCAAAGCATAATAGTAAGCAATAATATTGTTCATAGAGAAGGCAATGAAATTTTTGAAAAAATTCCTAAAAGAAATTCATTCTTATGTTGATGGAATGCCATGACATGCATTTGTTTGTAATGACATTCCATCACCACGAGACCCCATTTCTTTTGAGGCATTTTTTCAAATAGTTCACTGCCTTCTCTATGCCACCACTATTATCATACATGTCTATGAAAGCATTTAATCAAATGATTCAGTGGCTTGCTGCTATGGGTAAAATCCTAAAAACACTTCCTTTCAAACAAGATATGGATAGGGAAAATAGTAAGCATGATAATTAGAAATATATAGTTTAATAAGTACTCAAAATTTTCTTCATTAGATCTCATACACTATAAGTCATGATGTGTCCATCACGATTGTAGCTTTTTTGTGATTAAATAAAATTTTGTTGTTTTATTTTCAGATGTTGGTTATGGAAACACCTCCAAATGTTACGAGGGCAATGTATATTGGTGTTTCATCCACTATACAATCCTCGGTGGCTCTGACAGGGGAGGTATGAGGAAAATTACTAAATTTCAATTTACATTCATTGTTATAGATGTTAGTTTGAGTGAAAAATCAAACGAAATTATTGATTCATAGTCTAATTTCTATTTGGATGGTTTATACAGGGTTTGAGCACACCTCAGCATCAACATGCGAATATTTCCCTTGAGCAGAGTGATCATGGGATGGCCGTAAGTGATTATTTTTTTAAATATGTCATTTTTTATAATGTAACTTCTATATATTAATGTTTGTACTTCTTAAATTGTAACAGTTAAAAATTCACCAAGAACTTAACAATAGTAGGAGGAGCAACAAGATCACTCCTCGAGTGCAGCAGGAATGAGTGACAGACCTATCACCATCTGATCTACCAGTAAAGGGAAAGAGTTTATTTCGAGAGCCTGGAGAGCAATGACTTTTAATTCTAGAGCCTTTTGTTGTATGCCTACATGGCAGTTTTGTACATATTTTGTATTGGATATATTTGACTTTGTATGCCTATATGACATTCTCGTAAGCCTATATGGCTATTTTGTACCTATATTTTATACTTATATCGACATATATTGATGTATGTGTACATGGCTATTTGGTTAATACAAATATTTTTTATCAATGGTGTCCATATTTACATGTTATAAATTCATAGTTCAATAGATATGAGTTACGTGTATTCAAGTGTTTACTTTACAATATACGTGTATACTTTGTGACTTACATGTGTTCCAATGTATACTTTGCGACTTACATGTTTTCATGCATATACCTTGTATTAGTGCATATACTTTGTCTTAAGTTGTGTATACTATGTATTCGTGTGTATACTTCAAGGAATATGTGTTTGTGACTACTTGTGCTTCCCTTATTCGCATGTACATGCTTGAATTATTCACATGTATGTACTTATTAATTAGTTAGCCATAGCATTGATCATTGCTGTCCTTCATGGTTTTTCCTGAATAAATTAATTGATTGATGGTAAACAACTTTTTCTAAAATAAAAAAAAACATGTTTTCAATTGGTATTCTATGAAATGATTGATAAAAAGATTACAATATATTTAATCCTTTGATTGGAACAACTCAATTAAGTAAAGGATATGTATAAGACTTTTCCTTTTAGATTAGAAATGCATGGAAGTTTCAAAAAATATCCTTGATATTACAAAAATATATGTTTTTATACACTTCAGTTGTGCACTCACCCTTTGGGTCTTTGAAAGAAAAATCTGCCTATGCCATTGTTACATTGCACATGTAAACCAGATTTTGTATTGTCAAGCTATATTAAGTTACCAATCTCAAGACGAATGTAACAATGATACAAAATAATATTTGAGACTACAAGAAGACATCAAAATGGCTAGTGTACTAAAAAAAATCTTATGATTTATGAAGAACATAGATAACTCTACTCAGTTGGCTTCTTTTTTTAAAATCATACAAATTGAACCCTAGCATCAATAGACTCTGTATATCAAGCTACCACAATTCAAGTTTCAAAGATGAATATTTAATATGCATGTTTTAAATGACATTCAAGTTTCTAGTGGTTTTGTTGTTTATGTGATGTTATGTGATATTCTAATCCTAATGCATGCTTCTATGCTGAATATATATTTATATTTTGTTTTTACATGATTTTTGTACCAACAAACCCAAAATGAGCTGAACCCCCCTCCAAAAAAATTTGGCCTAATTGGCGAAACGAACCCCTGAACCCAAATCCGAACCTCAAAACCTATTCCAACACTCTTCATTCTTCCTAAACAAACTTAATTGACCACCAAATTATGTTTCCTCTTCACTTTACCCACTTTTACTACCTCAAACATCTCTTTTTCATTCAAAACCCATGTTTTCCCAAGTAGGGCATCATGCCATAACATACTTTTGACCTCCCCTATCCTTGTAGACCTTTTGAACACATCAAACTCCACAACCTCACCTTATTTCCAACCTATTCTAACTTATTTTCAAGCAATTTTTTTTTCACCTCTCCTAGCCTTGCTTTTAAGGGGACTCAATTTTGAATTTTGAATAGGGGCAGTGTTAGTAATCTCTTTCAATCCCTTTACCAATGCTATTTTCTTATTCCTACTCCCTATCCTACTTACATTAGGCCCATATCACTAAGACACAACCTGAACAATAGGTGGAATAGCCTACTTCAACATATTACACTTGAACCCTTAAGAGATTGATCTGGTTGAACATAGCTCGAAGTGATTCCATGTGTTTGGGTGTAAAAGAGGACCATGCCTAGTGTAAACATACCTATTCAGACATGTTAGAATGGCTTGTTTGGTCACATGAGTTGCAAAATGAAAGTTGCACGAATTTGCAACTTTTCACTACTTGTATTTGACACTTTTTTCATCAACTGAAAACTAGACACCATGGGAAAACCACTCTAAAATAATAAAAACTAAGAGAGGTTATTGTAGAGGGGCCCAACATGATCCGATAGGATCAGACAAGAATTTTCTAAGTATCACGGTGTCTGAGTAACATTATGCTGAAGTTTGTAGCCATTTTGCACTATGGACCCTTAAGGGATCAATCTAGTTGAACGTAGTTCGAAGCGATTCCACATGTTTGGGTGTAAAAGAGGACCATGCCTAGTGTAAAAATACCTATTCAAACATACTAGAATATTTTGTTTGGTCACACAAGTTGTAGAACGAAAGTTGCACCACTTTGCAACTTTCCACTACTTGCATTTGACATTTTTTCCATCAACTGAAAATTAGACACCACAGGAAAACCACTCTGAGATAAAAAAAAATAGAGAGATTTTATTGCAAAGGGTCCCAACACGATCCCATAGGATCAGACAATAATTTTTTAAGTGTCACGCTATCTGAGTAACAACATGTTGAAGTTTGGAGCCATTTTGCACTTTAGACCCATAAGAGATCGATCCGGTTGAACATAGCTCAGAGCGATTCCACATGTTTGGGTGAAAAAGAGGACCATTCCTAGCTTAAAAATACCTATTTAAATGTGTTGGAACAGTTCGTTTGGTCACACGAGTTGTAGAACGAAAGTTGCACCACTTTGCAACTTTCCACTGCTTCTGTTTGACACTTTTTCCATCAACTGAAAACTAGACACCACAGGAAAACCACTTTGAAATAACAAAAATTGAGAGAGGTTATTGTAGAGAGGCCCAACATGATCCCATAGGATTAGATGCGAAGTTTCTAAGAATCACGGTATCCGAGTAATAGCATGCTGAAGTTTGCAGCCATTTTGCACTTTGGACCCTTAAGGGATCAATTCGGTTGAATGTAGCTCAAAGCGATTTCATGTGTTTGGGTGTGAAAGAGGACTATTTATAGAGTAAACATACCTATTCAGACATATTGGAATAGTTTGTTTGGTCACATGAGTTGCAAAACGAAAGTTGCACCACTTTGGAACTTTCCACTACTTTCATTTGACACTTTTTCCATCAACTAAAAATTGGACACCACGGGAAAACCACTTCAAGATAACAAAAACCGAGAGAGGTTATTGTAGATGGGACCAACACAATCCCATAGGATTAGATGATAAGTTTCTAAGTGTCACAGTATTTGAGTAACAACATGTTGAAGTTTGCAGCTATTTTGCACTTTGGACCCTCAAGGAATTGATCCAGTTGAACATAGGTTAGAGCGATTCCACGTGTTTGGGTGTGAAATAAGACCATGTTTAGCATAAAAATACCTTTTTGGATGCATTGGAATAGTTTTTTTGGTCACACGAGTTGCAAAATGAAAGTTGCACCACTTTGCAACTTTCTAGTACTTGCATTTGACGCTTTTTCCATCAACTGAAAACTTGACACCACGGGAAAACCACACTGAGATAATAAAAATTGAGAGAGGTTATTGTAGAGAGGACCAACATGATCCCATAGGATTATATGATAAGTTTCTAAGTGTCACGGTATCCGAGTAACATGTTGAATTTTGCACTCATTTTGCACTTTGGACCCTTAAGGAATCGATCTGGTTGAACATAGCTTGGAGCAATTTCATGTGTTTGGGTGAAAAAGAGGACCATGTATAGTGTAAACATACCTATTAAAATGTATTGGAATAGTTTTTTTGGTCACACGAGTTGCAGAACGAAAGTCACACCACTTTGTAACTTTCCACTACTTGCATTTGACACTTTTTCCATCAATTGAAAATTGGACACCACAGGAAAAAGAACTCTAAGATAACAAAAACCGAGAGAGGTTATTGTAGAGGAGCCCAACATGATCCCATAGAATTAGACAAGAAGTTTCTATGTGTCACGGTATCTGAGTAACAACATCTTGAAATTTGCAGCCATTTTACACTTTGGACCCTTAAGGAATCGATGTAGTTGAGCATAGCTCAGAGTGATTCCACATGTTTGGGTGAAAAAGAGGACCATTTATAGCATAAAAATACCTATTCAAATGTGTTGGAATAGTTCATTTGGTCAAACGAGTTGTAGAACGAAAGTTGCACTACTTTGCAACTTTCCACTACTTGCATTTGACAATTTTTTCATCAACTAAAAACTGGACACCATAGGAAAGCCATTTTGAGACAAAAAAAACTAAGAGTGGTTATTGTAGATGGGCCCAACATAATTCCATAGGATTAGATGATAATTTTCTAAGCATCATAGTATTCGAGTAACATCATGCTGAAGTTTGCAACCATTTTGCACTTTGGACCCTTAAGGGGTCGATTTGGTTGAATGTAGTTTAGAGTGATTCTGCATGTTTGGTTGTACAAGAGGACCATTTCTAGTGTAAACATACCTATTTGAATGCATTGGAACAGTTCGTTTGGTCACATGATTTGCAAAATGAAAGTTGCACCACTTTGCAACTTTCCACTGCTTCCATTTTTACATTTTTTCCATCAACTGAAAACTGGACACCAGAGCAAAACCACTCCAAAATAAAAAAAATGAGAGAGGTTATTGTAGAGGGGCCCAACATGATCCTATAGGATCAAATGATAATTTTCTAAGCATCACAGTATCTGAGTAGCAACATGCTGAAGTTTGCAGCCATTTTGCACTTTGCACCCTTAAGGGATCGATCGGGTTGAACGTAGCTCAGAGCAATTTTGTGTGTTTGGGTGCAAAAGAGGACCATGCCTAGAATAAGCATACCTATTTAGACACGGTCAAATAGGCTGTTTGGTCACATGAGTTGCAGAACGAAAGTTGCACCACTTTGCAACTTTCACTACTTGCATTTGACACTTTTTCCATCAATTGAAAATTGGAAACCACTCTGAGATAACAAAAAATGAGAGAGGTTATTGTAGATGGCCCCAACACAATCCCATAGATTTAGATGGAGATTTTTTAAGTGCCATGGTATCTGAGTAATACCCCATCAAAGATTGCTACCCTTTTTCACTTTGGGATTTGATGTTTCATTGAATTGTACGGTTCTGTACAAGGTGATTGTGCTCTCTTTTCGATGGAATTTGGTGGGCAGAAGACTTAACTCCATTTTAATTTTAATTTGGTTGGATTTCAAGTGATTTTGTGCATTTTAGAAGCCAATTACTGAGTGTCGGTTTGTATACCCTATTTTAAGGGTTTTGAATGCATTAAAATGTCATATTAAGCCTTTCACCCATTGTATGCTTCTATAACTCAATGGAAAGGTTTAGTTATGGTTATAAAACATGTGTGAAAAGTTTTGTGCACAAGGGAGGAAAATAGAGAGTTTTTAGGTGATTCCCTAGATGTCAAATGGTGCATTTTTTAGTGAAAAATGGTGGTTTACATCAAGATCATACATTGACCTTCTTGCCCCTCCTAAAGTTTAGACCACATCCATTACCTCCACATAAAATTTGACATCCTTGGTCTTCTTGGTTCCCATGCCTTGATATGGTTATGCAAATGAAAACGAAGCAAAGTAATCATCTCCTTCTCTGCTGGCTAGAAGGATGCATGCTTAATGTTTTGATACATGATATCAACTCTCTCTTCTAATCTCATGGTTGAATATTGAAATCTAGTATGGTGGGCCTCCAGAGTTCCATCCATCTTTCTTCCTCTTCCACCAAATGCTTGCTTTATCCACACATCTGCCAACCCAATTGGATTTGTTTTTGAAAGCTGAAGTTTCTCCTGAGTCACTAATGTAGCTCTCTCTACCTTTTTAGACTCTTTCATTACTATAAATTGTATATGGAATTTAATCATATGTACCACATGGTTGATGTGCTTTGAATCCTTGCATCTAAACAAAATTTCCTTTACATAAATACTGCTAGGGAATTTCAATGTTTCCATTGTAGTTAGTATTAAAGCCGATACCTGCAACATGAAGAGTGATTCTGATTCCTCTTCTACATTAGAGGATTCATATCCTTGATCTGACTCTTCCGAATTATCAAAATCAGAATCACTAGCTTCCATATTAAAAAATTCCTAACCAACATCTTCAATAAATTTATTTGGATCATCAGTAATAGTCTTCAAAATTGGTTGCTAGTACAAGTGCATTCTGCTTTCATAATACTTTATAACCATGGAGTTCAACCATTCCTTGATTCCATCAAGTGAAGACTAAGGAATGGCATCAATGTGGAGTACATCTAGCTTGAATTCTTTGAAAGCAATAGCCATATCAAATTCCTTTTGCCCAAGTTCTACTCTCTCATGGTTAACAATCTCAATCTCACTAATAGCGATTACTAAGAAAGGTAATTCCACCAACTCTACCAAACAGTTTACCATAGGAACAATAAAAGTAGAGGCTTTGAAATGAACTCCATGAAAAAAAAGCTCTCTAAATGGTATATCAAACTCTAGTTCAAAATATTTTAGATGAGGCTTCTCCCATAGCTCTCTTACTCGATTGACAAATCCTTAAAACTCTATATTGATTTTATTTTTCTTGTCCCTCTCTTGTTGTTCTTCCTCAATTTCATCAAGATAATACATTGACCTTCTTGCCCCTCCTAAATTTTGGACCACATCCATTACCTCCACATAAAACACGACATCCTTGGTCTTCTTGGTTCCCATGCCTTGATATGGTTATGCAAATGAAAATGAAGCAAAGTAATCATCTCCTTCTCCGCTAGTTGGAAGAATGCATGCTTAATTTTTTGATACATGATATCAACTCTCTCTTCTACTCTCATGGTTGAATACTTAAATATAGTATGGTGGGCCTCTAGAGTTCCAATCATCTTTCTTCCTCTTCCACCAAATTCTAGCCCAATCCACACATTTGCCACCCTAATTGACTTTTTTTTTGAAAGTTGAAGTTTCTCCCGAGTCACCAGTGTAGCTCTCTCTGCCTTTTCAGACTCTTTCAAGGTTAACAATCTCAATCTCACTAATCTAGTACAATTACAACCATATTCAAAGGTTTTCCTTCAAAGGGCTACAAATTCAAATATTGACTTAAATAGCCTTCAAGAGGTTTTAAATAGCCTTTACAAATGATTCTACATCTTTCCAATCATGCCTAACTGTTCTTTTTGTAACTAACATGGCTTATTACATTATAAATCAATTGTGGATGTGTTATGACCTTATTCAATTGATAAAACTCAAAACACAAAACTAACTTAAAAGATTTTCGTGAACCAAATTTGCTCAATAACCTTGGTGCCCCTGCACCAAATTTCAATATTTTAGTAAATTTCATTACAAATAAATCTCATTACAATGCCTTAGGTACTCTGTTCTCACGGATATTTTACAATGTCACTCATACATTCGAGATTCTCTTATAATCTCTACATCTTAGGTTCTCATTTAGAGGTTAAATTCAAATGAGTAACTTGAGATTCCCTCACAAAGCTTCACACACTCTTTTATAATGGCTTCAAATCCAAATTGAGATTTGTCAAGATCATCAAAATAAGGATGTTGCATTTCCTTTTTGGTTGAGATTCTCTTTGATGGCTCAAAAATCAGCATTTTCTACAAGGAGAGACCAATCAATTTTTACTAGTTTAGTTACAGATACGCAAAGTAAAAGAATAAAAAGAAATAACTCATCCAAAATGGAAATGAAATGAAAATAGATGGAAGGCACTTATAGATAGGCATGTCAGTATCTCAACTTAGTCACTCCCGGCCATACATCTTCACTGGGAGTTCCAAGATACCTATTGCACACAACACCTCTCATGAATATAATATCTTGAAATTTGAGATGCTCTTATAATGTCTACATCATAGGTTCTCATGATAAGGTTAACTTCAAATGAATAACTTGAAATTCCCTCACCAAGCTTCGCACGCACTTTTGTAATTTTCTGCAAGGGGACACCAATCAATGTTTACCGGGTTACTTACAGATACACAAAGTAAAATAAGATGATAGCATTGGCATCAAACAAATTAACGTGGATACAAATATAAATTAATAAGAACCATTGTGCATATACTTACAAATTAATCCAATGAACCATCTAGGTTTGCTCTACTCTTTATTGTGTCAAGTATTGCCTCATGGTCAGACTCACGAACCTTCCACAAGGTCTTGTTCAAAGGTCTACCCCCATATTTGGTCAAACAAACATTGGATGCTACAACAAGGTTTGAGTAATGAAGAATCTTACGATGCATGTCAAAGTCTTGAAACAACCAATGCTTAACACTCTTATGTGGGTACCTTCTAAGCCACGTTCCAGTAACAACAATTGAGCCTGTAGGGTATTCGATGTTTTCTCCATCTATAACTGGGCTTTCCAATTTCTTTTTGGCCTCAACACAATGACATAAGTAATAGTCTGTTCCCTCTTCGTTCTCTTCATCTACAATAACTACATAAACATGCCCTACATTGATGTGTGGCATATCTCTTCAAATTAGTCAACATTATGAATATAGTACAAAGTAAGATAACAATATGGAATTTCAAAAACTAAGCAAGTAGATATATTACCTAGTTAAACTAGATCTGATACGTGGTCAAAGTCAACCGATGATTCCATCTGTGTTAGTTCCAATGCCATCGGAGGGTGATATGTGTGAAGTGGGATAAGATAACTTGTCAACCATTTTTCAATCCACTCCCTTGACTCACAATCATTCCAGGCTTGCATTGTACATGAATAATAAAAGCATGCCATCTTATGTGTATTGATACTCCATGAACCTGCATTTGAGCTAAGGAAAGAGTGTAGCTCACTCGATCCTGTTAGTGTACAATAATCCTCATATGGTGCAATGTTAGTATCATCCATCAACCAAAAAAATCTACGAAATGAAGACATACCTTTATTACTTGGACCCATTGAATCATTACACCACTCGACGATTAATCTTGCATCTTTCAACTTTGCACTGTCTTTATACTTTAACTCTTCTTGTGCTAATGCTCTTTTCACGCATGCTTCTGCACCATCATGCTCCCAATTTCCATGTCCGACCTCAAAAATTTCCACATATGTTGAACACTTGTAGTGAGAGACATCCTGCACAACCAGTAGAACATGCACACATTTTTGAACTGTGTTGCACAGTTATTCGACCATATTATATGCCAACCGTATGCTATGCCCCTCCAAGCCAAATCATTGTAGAACATCTAGAAGAAACCTTGCATGAACTCTGGAGAATGTGTGTGATCATCACTAATATAAAAGTGATACTCCCTCAATAGCTTCCTTTCGACCTCTGTACTATCAACTACATGAATAAATGTTATGTGCACAAATATCGAAACTTGTGTGGAGTTGTAATACTATGATTGCACCTCACACTGTGGCTATAGAGTGTAGTTCTATGCAAATTCAACCACTGATACTATGTTTCCAATTGGAAAGGTGTCCTTGCATAGCTTGAATTTCATGTCCAACCATCAGGCTCTATGGGTATACCTTGCATACTCATACACTAGATTCTCATGAAACATGGACATAAACTGATACATTAGAATATTCTCAATAACCAAATCACACCTTTTTTCTTGAGACCCATATTTTGTAGTGTATGCCATTGTTTTATACTTCCCAAAATCTATTAGTTTTTGTCCCACCTCACGTGTGCTTTCCATATGTTGACATACTAACATTCATTGCGATCCACTGCAACACTCACATGAACCATCCAAGCATGTTGTCTTGTAGAATATTTGGCCATCCTCTATTTGACATAAATTTTTTGATAAGAACTCTCTTGAAGATTTTGGTGGGGCTTCTATGCCACAATCTTGCAAAACATCATTAGTATGCAAATCTAAACATATAGAATGATAAACATCATAATGATTAGATAATTCAATATGTAGTCTACAACAACAAGTAGTGTGTGTGTGATTTATCTTGACATAAAAAAATTTAAGCATTTCAAAAAATATTTGAAAAATACAAATTTGAGGATAATCATTTTCAAATTTACAAAAAAATTGGGTTTGAGTCGTATCCAAAAAATGCTTTGGATATAGCTCATGGTTCTGACTACCGATTCTCCTTCTTATGACATCATTGTGATTTAGAGATTGCCTTGTATTATTCTTCCAATACTCTTCAATTAGTGTTCTCAATGCTTCAACAATTTTTTTTATCTTTATGTGGCAGTCTTCCCAAGAATTCCCATAATTCATTTGAATCAACGCCCTCAATTCTTTGTTGCCTTTGAACGTCTTTTGATAAAGTTTTTCTACTAATTCCCATTTGTTCACTTGTCTTTTTAATGAGACAAAATCTATTTGTTTGATAGCTTACCAAAGTTGATGTAATGACATGTTAGGTGACATTACTATCCTTTGAGCGTGAGGTCATACCCACACTCTCATAAGCATCCATTAGATTATTCACAATAGTGTTTTCACTTGATGCATTTGATGTTCTCAACCCAAGAGTCTTCATGATGTTTCTGTACTTTAAACCCTGCATCATTTGAAAAAATAGTTAACATCTTGCAATCTCATTTAGCATTTCAAAGAATATTTTCCAAATCTTATTAACATATCTTCTACAAGTGTGTTTTGGAATCTTACCTTCCATGTGCTGCAAAATATCCTCATCAATATTAATCAAAAACTTTGGCTTTCTACGCAAAATCTTAGGTGGTCTCCTAGGTACATACATCTCAACATTAGCAATTTCATCAATATTTAATTGAGGTGGGCTATATTGCGTACCTTCAATCAAGGGTGGAGTAGAAGACACACCTTGATCTTCACATGGGGATGATGGCATACCTTCTTTGTCAAATCTAAGTGATGATGTACTCTCAACTTGAGATGTGATGGATGGTGTCCAATCATATTCACTTGTGGTAGATGGTGTCCCTCCATATTCACTTTTTCTTAATGGTGTCCCTTCATATTCACTTGCACTAGAGGGTGTGTCTTCAACTATGGTATCTGCATCAGTCCTAGCATGACTCTTTCGCATTCGTTCCCTTTGTGCTGCCAATTTTTTTTCTCTTTTTGACAGTTGAGGTTCCTCTTCAATTGGCTTGTTTTCGTCAATCGTTTCCAATTTCTTCTTTTCACAATATGTCACCACATGTTCTCTCTCTTTTGATTTGAAGGTTTCATACTTTTCCTCTATTAGTTTCTTCCTTGTTCATTTCTTCAACATGGTGGATAATTTTACCTGTAGCATGGTAATGAGATGAATATTAGTTTCTAAAAAATGTATCCATTAAAATAAATGAAATATATGTCATTCAAGGCTTCATAAATAGATAGCATAGGCGATGAGGTAGCTTTACTAATGAGGTAATTGTAAGGAAAGCAGAGGTACGAAAACAAATTCCTAATGTCAAAACCACAAAGGAGTAAGCAGACAATACTTTTAATTTTCTAACTACAGTCCAATTAAGACACACATGAAAGATATACAGAAATAGAGCAAATACACAAAGACAAATCAAACAACAAATTTTACGTGGGAAATCCTTTTAGGAAAAAACCCACCACACCAAGCTATATCTCTTTGTATTACATTAACCAAATTACATACAATCAGAAAGACAACTTTCTGGTGTTAGTCACAGTAGCTTATTCTCACTATTTAGATTCTCTCAAAAAAGCTCTCATCAAATTCGATAAACTCATCACCCTGTTCATAACAGAATCGATCTGCTTTAAACAATCTCATTCTGATTTTCCAACTGTGCATTCTTACTCGCCATTACCAACCAAAGACAGTTTCCATTCGAGTCCTGATTTTTCCCTGCATGCAATTTTTCCGGTGATTCAACTGATGCGTAAAATCTACTGTTGTCATGTTTTAAAACTGCTTCCTGTGATTGGCCCACGATGCTCCACATAGGACGATCAAACTAGTCAAGAGCGTTCAACTCTATTGGCATATTGGTGAGACACACACAGTGTCTCCCCAATGCCACAGAGTTTCTCTAACGTCATCGCTATAGCTTCCTCAAGTCGGCAAGATGCTATAACAACTATAATAGGTTATATCGAAACCAACGATGTCCAATACGATCCTATCGGCAAGGATTTCCCTTATCGGCGAGACACATAGCGAATTCACCAGTCTTAGCGAGCAAACAGTCTATCGGCAAGACACTACGTCTTTTCCAAGACCTTCTGTCAAGTGCCTTGTGCTACACTGAAACCTTTGACGAGTCGGCGAGACTTATCATCTTTGCCAAGACTTCATACCGAAGCCCTCAGTCATACTGATGACTACCATTCAGCAAGACCTATACTGAAAGCATCTTATCATCAGCAAAACATTTTAATGTCGCT
Organism: Sequoia sempervirens; assembly: GCA_007258455.2. NCBI lineage: Eukaryota > Viridiplantae > Streptophyta > Pinopsida > Cupressales > Cupressaceae > Sequoia > Sequoia sempervirens. The sequence continues at coordinate 481,062,075 of VDFB02000003.1, read as the reverse complement.
AGGACATCATAACGAAGCTATTGAGATATCCCGATAACCATATGATAGCCCGACATCGACAAGACATTCTACAGATCGCCAAGACTTGTGTTTGTCACCGTGACGACTCTCTGAGCTCACTACGCTTTACTGAAGGCTTCTGTCGGCAAGACATGAGAATTTCGCCATGACATTTCATCGAGCTTCCAAAGTTGGCTCGAAGACATCTGTCGGCAAGACTCAAAACTTTCGCTGAGACATCTCCCCGCGACCCAAGAGTTACACCGATGAGATCAACTATTGCCCAGAGTTCTTCCGATTACCAAAAGATCATGCCAAACTCAGAGTCACAACGATAGTCTCTTCGGCAATACATGAACCCTGTCATGGCGACATGAACCGATCAGCCATATTTAGAACAGTTTTTTCGCTCAGACATGAACAGTGTCACTACGACTTTTCTCTTCAGGAGTTCTATGATAGTAAGAATTGAGGCACATATTCTAACAAGCTCCCACTTGACAAAGATCTTACTGACACCTCTAGAGCATAGCAAAACTACTGAGATTCATGGGCCAAGAGGCCCATCGAATTGGCACACCAACTGAACTTGTTTGTGCTCACAGGCTTTGTCAATGCATCAGCAACATTCTACAGAGTATCCACTTTCTCCAAAGAGACCTTCCCATCCTCCACCATATCTCATACAAAATGATACTGTACATCTATATGTTTCGTCCTGGCATGGAAAGTAGGATTCTTTGCCAAACATATAGCACTCTGGCTGTCACAGTAGATAGTAATCTTTTCTGCATTAAAGCCAATGTTAGAACAAAAATGCTTTAACTAGATTGCTTCTTTACAGGCATGAGTGGCTGCCATGTATTCTACCTCTGTAGTAGACAAAGTGACTACAGCTTGACGCTTGCTCATCCAACTCACTGCACCACCATTCATCATAAAAATATATCCACTGGTGGATCTTCTGTTGTCAATGTCCCCTGCCCAATTAGAATCTACATAACCTTGAATGCTAAGAGTCTTATGTGATTCAACCAAGTTACCATGGTAACACAAAGCATAGTCTGAAGTTCCTTTTAGATATCTAAACACTCTCTTCACAGCATCCCAATGTGTTCTTCCAAGATTAGCCATAAACTGACTAAGAACTCCCACTGCTTGGGAAATGTCTGACCTTGTACAAACCATAGCATACATAAGACTGCCAACTACACTTGCATAAGGCACACTGGTCATGTCCTCCATCTCTGAAGAATATTTTGGACAATCCTCAGTAGATAGCTTTGTTCCCTGTGTAACTGGAACAACTAACTGCTTACATTCAGTCATACAAAATCTCTCTAGAACAGTCATGACATATTTACTCCAACTGAGCCAAAGCTTTATGTTCTTTCTATCCCTGGTTATTTCCATTCCCAGAATGTACCCTGCTGCACCAAGATCTTTCATTTCAAACTTTGCAGACAACTGAGACTTAAGATTAGAAATAATTTGCTTACTATTGCCTATAAACAACATATCATCAACATACAAAGCAATAATAAGAATTTGATCACTTTCAGCTTTGTAATACACACAGTGATCACATTTTGATCTTACAAATCCCAAAGACAAGACAAACATGTCAAACTTTTGGTACCACATTCTAGGAGACTGTTTTAAACCATACAAATATTTCTTCAACTTGCAAACTAGCCTTTCCTTACCTTTTACCACAAAGTGCTCTGGCTGGGACATATAAATTTCTTCTTCAAGATCACCATGAAGAAATGTTGTTTTCACATCCATCTGTTCAATCTCTAAATCATATGCTGATGCAAGTGACAAAAGGAATCTAATGGATGTCAGCTTAGCTACAGGAGAAAAGATTTCTCCATAGTCAATTCCCTCTACCTGGGAATAACCTTTTGCAACTAGCCTTGCTTTATATTTTTCTATACTGCCATTCAGACCAATTTTCTTTTTGAATATCCATTTGCAGCCTACATATTTTCTGCCTTTAGGCAATGGAACCAAACTCCAGGTGTCATTCTTTTCTAATGATGCCATTTCTTCATTCATGGCATCCAACCAAGAGTTTGAATCAAACATTTTAAATGCCTCTTTTACAGTCTTAGGTTCATCAGTGCTAGAAATTAAAGCATAGGCACAAGTAGACTCTATTAAAGAAAACCCATACCTTTCAGTTGCTTTCTTTCACGAGTTGACCTCCTCATAGGCTGAGGCTGAGGTGGTTCTTCATCATCTTCAGAACTTTCAGAACTGCTCGAGCTCTCCTCAGTGTCAGGTACATTTTGATTTTTCAATTCCTCTTTATCTGGTGTCTGAGGAATTTCTGCAACATCCTTTTCATTTTCTGATTTCTTCTTTGACTGCAGATCCAATGTAGAAGGTTTTAGCTCATGAAAGATAATGCTTCTACTGTGTAAAACCTTCTCAGTATCAGGGTTCCAAAGCTTGTATCCTTTTATTCCAGCGCTGTAGCCAATAAAGATACACTTCATAGCTTTGTTTTCCAACTTAGATCTTTTTTCAAATGGCACATATGCATATGCCTCACAGCCAAAGACACAAATATGTCTTAGAGAGGGCTTCTTTCTAGACCATACTTCCAAAGGCGTCTTCTCAACAAGAGCAGAGTTCAGTGAGCGATTTACCAAGTAACATGCTGTAGAGACTACTTCAGCCCAAAACTTCTCCTCCAGGCCAACACTGCTCAGCATAATTCGTGCTCTTTCCATTATCGTCCTGTTGAACCTTTTACCAACTCCATTTTGCTGTGGAGTATAAGATGTAGTCTTATGTCTTTTGATCCCATGATCTTTATAGTACCTTTCGAATTCATCTAAACAGAACTCACCGCCATTGTTAGTCCTTAAACACTTTATTTTCTTACCAGTCTGATTTTCAACAAGGTTTTTAAATTCCTTAAATTGACTGAACACTTTTGATTTACTTTTCAAAAAATATACAAATGTCCTTCTAGAATAATCATCAATAAATGACACATAGTATCTTGATTTAGACAAAGAAGGGACATTCACTAGACCAAACACATCAGAATGTATATAATCAAGTAAACTAGAAGTTTTGTGAGGACTGCTTTCCATATATGCAATGTTCACAGAAATCAAATTCAAGGTTACAATCTTCAAGCCCTTCTACCAGGTTTTTATTTTTCAAAGTTTTTAAACCTTTTTCACCAATGTGGCCAAGCCTATGATGCCAGAGCATAGTCTTCTCTGTTGGAAGTTTAATCTCCATGGAGTTTACACCATTAGGAACGTTTTCCTTCTTTTCTTCATGAGCAGCCTTAAGTGACTTTGTAGAGACACTATTGCATTGAATAGCTTGTGCATCCAGCTTGTACAGAGTACCAATTCGAGCACCCCTAGCCAGCACCATAGAGCCTCTAGTCATCTTGCAGCCATTTCCTGAGAATGTGACCTGCACTGTGATATCATTCAGCTTACTTATAGAAAGTAGATTTTGAGCCAGACCTGGTATGTACATTACATCATTGATTCCCTTTACTCTTCCATCAGGGAATTGAATTCTGACTCTTCCATGACCAACAATTTCTAAAGATGAATCACTTGCAAAATACACCTTTCCACCATTCTATTCTTCATACTTTGTGAACCATTCTCTATGAGATGTCATGTGGAAAGATGCTCCAGAATCAATCAGCCAGACATCATTTGATGCTCGTGTAGCCAAAGCTGCAATGAAGGTGTCTACATCACTATGAGAAGAATCATTGCCAGAATTCTTCTTCTTCTTCTTTTTCGCCTCCTTGCAATCCTTTCGGACATGACCAGGTTGCCCACAATTTCAGCACTTCACTTTGGACTTCTTACCAGGAGACTTTGATCTCCCTTTTGATTTCGATATGGATTTCTTGTCCTTCTTCTTGCCTTTCTCCTTGGGTCTACCTCTGACAGCCAGAGCCTCCTTTTCCATCTCAAAAGATTTTCTTCTCATTTCTTCCGATAACAGAGAAGCAACAACATCTTCCATCTTGAAAGTGGATGTCGTACTCCCAATAGCCATCACCAGATGATCCCAAGAATCTGGTAAAGAACACAATAATAGCATGCAACGGTCTTCATCTTCTATCTTCAAACCAACAGATGTCAACTGAGTAATCAACATGTTGAAAGCATTTAAGTGATCAACAACATATCCTCCTTCCTACATTCTCAAAGAATACAACTTCTTCCTCAAGAACAACTTATTCACCAAGGACTTTCCCTGATAAATAGATGCTAATATTTTCCACAAAGAGGAGGCAGTCTTTTCTTCATGCACGTTCAGAAGAACAAAGTCTACCAAATAGAACCTTATCAGCCCTTTTGATTTTCTATCTGCCAGGTCCCAATCCTCTTGCTTCATGCTTTGAGGCATTGTTTCAGACACATCAGTCCAAAGATCTCGATCAACTAACATATCACTCATTTTGAGTTTCCACAACTCAAAATCGCTACCATTGAATTTCTCTATTTCCATCCTACTGGATGTGCTCACCATCTTAATCTAAAATTAAATTAACAGACCTCTACCAGACTCCCACTTGAAAAGGATTTAACACAAAAAACCCAACCCACTCACAAGGACAACACAACTGGCCAGGTTCTGATACCACTTGTAAGGAAAGCAGAGGTGCGGAAACAACTTTCCTAACGTCAAAACCATAGGGGAGTAACCAGACATTACTTTTAATTTTCTAACTACAGTCCAATTAAGACACACATGAAAGATATACAAAAATAGAGCAAATACACAAAGACAAATCAAACAACAGATTTTATGTGGGAAACCCTTTCGGGAAAAAACCCACCACACCAAGTTGTATCTCTTTGTATTATAGTAACAAAATTACATACAATCAGAAAGACAACTTTCTGGTGTTAGTCACAGTAGCTTATTCTCACTATTCAGACTCTCTTAGAAAATCTCTCATCAAATTCGATAAACTCATCACCCTGTTCATAACATAATCGATCTACTTTAAACAATCTCATTTTGATTTTCCAACTGTCCATTCTTACCTGCCATTGCCAACCAAAGACAGTTTCCATTCGAGTCTTTATTTTTCCCTGCATGCAGTTTTTCCAGCGATTCAACTGATGCATAAAATCTACTATCATCATATTTTAAAACTGCTTCCTGTGATTGGCCCATGATGCTCCACATAGGATGATCAGACTAGTCAAGAGCATTCAACTCTGTTGGCATATCGGTGAGACACACATAGTGTCTCCCCGATGCCACAGAGTTTCTCTAACGTCATCGCTATAGCTTCCCCGAGTCGGCAAGATGCTATAACGACTATAACAGGTTATACCAAAACCAACAATGTCCAATACAATCCTATCGGCAAGGATTTCCCTTATCGGCGAGACACATAGCGAATTCACCAGTCTCAGTGAGCAAACAGTCTATCGGCAAGACACTACGTCTTTTCCAAGACCTTCTGTCGAGTTCCTTGTGCTACACTGAAACCTTTGAAAAGTCGGCGAGACTTATCGTCTTTGCCAGGACTTCATACCGAAGCCCTCAATCATACTGATGACTACCATTCAGCAAGACCTATACCGAAAGCATCTTATCATCGGCAAGACATTTTAATGTCGCTAGGACATCATAACGAAGCTATTGAGATATCTCGATAACCATATGATAGCCCGACATCGACGAGACATTCTGCAGATCGCCAAGACTTGTGTTTGTCTCCGTGACAACTCTCTGAGCTCACTACGCTTTACCGAAGGCTTCTGTCAGCAAGACATGAGACTTTCGCCATGACGTTTCATCGAGCTTCCAAAGTTGGCCTGAAGACATCTGTCGGCAAGACTCAAGACTTTCGCTGAGACATCTCCCTGTGACCCGAAAGTTACACCGATGAGATCAACTATCGCCCAGAGTTCTTTCGATCGCCAAAAGATCATGCCGATCTCAGAGAGTCACAGCGATAGTCTCTTCGGCAAGACATGAACCCTGTCATGGCGACATGAACCTATCAGCCAGATTTAGAACAGTTTTGTCGCTCAGACATGAACAGTGTCACTGCGACTTTGCTCTTTAGGAGTTCTATGATAGTAAGAATTGAGGCTCATATTCCAACAGTAATTTATAAATAGAGATGAAAACCAAAATAGTTTAAATAGGTAGTAGAATTTTCAAAATGTGCAAAAAGTGCTAAGTTGTGAAATTAACAAATAGTGAAGGGTTTGATGTAGACTTGGGAGGCTCAATCACATCCAATTTGACAACATGCATTTAAGAGGCATCTAACAAGGTTAATATGACCTATTTTAACAAACCAAACAACCGTCAAAGCTTGAAAATCATCAAAAGTTAGATTTCACACTTTCACCCCTTGAACCCTAGTAGTAGTGGAAACTCAATTTTTTCCCAATAAGTCAAATGTTCTCCAAAACAATAGAAAAAATCTTCATGTTTTTAGACACCCATTTTAGAGTTATTACACATATTTCAATTTCAAGTACAAGTCCTTTGGACCAAATCCCCAAAAACACCCCTTCTAGGTTGACCTAATTAGGTTGATTAGGCCTAATTTGCAAAGCAACGTGCCCTCAAACTTATCACAGGACCTTGAAACCTTGGGGTAGCATTTCTTAGGTTCCCAACCCTCTAAAACCACAACTATATTCCTCTGGTACAAAAAAATTCATGCCAAACCTTAAAACCCTTGTTTTATGCACTATTCAAGAGGGTTTATTGAATATGCTACTTCCACAACCTCCCAGACTTTAAAACCAACTTGAACAAAAGACATTAACCCTGCACATGCCTAAAAGTTCAAAACATCATGACCTCCCATAGATATTCTTCCAAACCCTAGGCCTAAGCCCTCATTCACATGCATTTTTGTTCACAAAACTCACTGTAGCAACAGGTTTATTACTCCTATTTCTTTCCTAGCACTCAAATCATGCATCCTACACTTAAATTATACATCATAGGGTCCCTTACATGAGTTATAGGTTAGGAAAAAACATGAAAACATAGAAAATTGTTGTTAAACTTGAGATTTCAATGTATTTTCTTCTCAAAAACTCCAATTCAAACTTACATTCTATGTATACATGTCATTTAAAGGCTTCTTCTTCACATGCCACTGACCAACTACCTTGCAACTAAATTTCAAACCCTTAATGACCGTTGAAGGCCAAGTTCACATCATTTATACATGATATAACAACAATATTACTCATATTGTAAGTTTTCACCCCTAACACCTATAACTCACTAAAACCACACCAATGGCTTGAAATTATCCTTATTACATCCACAAAAAACTAATCTTGCACACTTTACATTTAAATTAAAAAAACCTTCCTTCAAAGGCTACAAAGATACTTTAGTGCAAGATCACCATTTTTCATATTTTAACACTTAAACTCAAATACTCAACCTAATACATGCTTAGTGGTCTTGATTGACCTTATTAAAAACAAAAAATTCTCAAAGACTCATCCACCTACCTATTAACCTCCTAATTACCATCAAATGATCAAATAAAGAGGATGAGATTTAGGTGCTCCTACACTAGGGTTGTAAAAGTTTATTAAAGAGGGAGACCAGCGGTCACCTCTTTCAAATGTTAGTTTTCAAATTTGAAGTGGTTTGTTTTAGGAGGGAAACATTATCAAAGACCATGAGAAACTTGAATGGAGGATGATCCTTGGATTGGGCTTCAAACCAAATGAGGAAATGTTGAGATTTCCTTAAGAAAAATGAGGTTTTGGTTAGTGAAATTGAGTTTTTGAGTTGGGCAGCATTATTTTATGTTAGATTGAGCATGAGAAAGGTATTTTAGACTTGTTTGAACAATTGTCAAGTTTTGGAGTATTTGGCAAGTGCTACTTTCAATAAAACCTAGGGATTTTATGCCTAGGGAGAGGGTTTTATGGTTTGGGTGGTAAATGATTGAATGTCTGCAATATAACACTATAATTTGAAGTTTTTATAGATATAAAGTGATTCCCCAAGGTTTCAAGAGATTTGGACAAGTTTTGAAGGTGGTCCCTTTGTAAAAGTGGGCTAATTTGGGCACTTAAAAGTGTAGAAAACCTGATTTATGTAGTTTGGTACAAAACAAGCATTGGTGATTTGTTGGATATGTTGAAAGGCTCTATAATGGGTCCCTAATGTGTGTTGTGTTGTGATTTGAAAGGTTGTGTGTGTGGAATTATACCTTATTTAGTGACTTTAATATGCTACAAGGAACAGTGTGAATATGCTGAATAAAGAGGTCCTAATGAAAATGTAAATTGAAAATTGTGTTTGCAGATTGGAGTTGTGTGTTTGTGTATTGTAGGCCTCCCCCTACTACATTAGGAGTATATTCCAATTTTTTAGAGACATGTATGGAAAATTAGGTAGAATGGACAAGGCAATCAACTAGTTTGTATAATTGTTTGACAAAATACCTCAATGAAAGCTTTGAAAGCATACACAAAGTAAGCCAATTGTTAAATAACAAAACACCTCAAAGAGATGTGGTTTAAAAATGTAACTGAAAAGTGTATAGAATTGTGTAATTTAAAATGCCCACAGTTTACCTAAGATTGTAACATTCCAAACAAACAATGATCAACATGGAATATGCAAAACAACAAAAATGAAAGCAAGCCATAATAGAATGAAAAAAAATGTACAAAGACTTCACATACCTAAAAAAACTAGAGTTTCAAATGGATGAGTTCTACCCAATTATGTAGCCTTTGGTTCTTCTTTCCTCAAACTCCTCAACAATTTGACTTTTTCAAAAGCTTGTTCCCCTCCAAACTTCAATTGTATATTAGTTATCACTAGAATTCAAAATTGAATTAATATTATATGTCTTTCAACATGAAAACTCTGCTATTTCATGCAAAGGTGGTGGAAAGATCATGAAAAAGGTGGTGGAATCTAAAAATCATGCATGGACACTTCACTTAATCATCAAAAAGCTACTTTTTGTCAGAGCACACGTAGAACTAGGAGAATATGC
>VDFB02000003.1:480954721-481052953 GCA_007258455.2 Sequoia sempervirens | reverse complement strand
ACAATGGGTTGGGGAGACAAAGGTATTCTCACACTGATTGGAACCAAAATACAAAAAATGCATGACTTAAAGGATTCAATGGGGCAATATGGAAAAATATGAGTGAAATATGCATACAGTAGGACCAAAACTGGAAGTTTATGAGTAAAACCAACATGTGAAAACATCATATTTTTATAGTTCCAATAGGAAAATGGCATGTACAAGCGTGCAATGGATGGGACTTTTCTATGATGTGTTGATAAAGAACAACAACAAAGACTGTTGAAGTCATACCATGACTTGGCATGTGGAGGAGACTTCTTTGCGCTAGTAACCACTCACAAAATCCTGAGAGCTAAGTACTATTGGCCCACACTCTTTCAAGATATGTACTCTTGGGTGCGTAAGTGCGAGCTATGCCAACAGTTCACGGGAAAGCCAAAGTTGGCAGCCTTACTCCTAAAACCAATTGTTATTGAGGAACCTTTCCAGCAGTGGGGAATTGACTTCATTAGTGCAGTTAATCCATCATCATGTGTAGGACACACCTATGTCCTAACTATGACTGAATATTTCACCAAGTGGGTAGAAGCAGGCTAATGGTGTCCCCAAGTTGAGAACTTGCAAAACAAATATATTAGGAAATAAAAACCTACACAAGAAATAGAGTTAGAACAACATATTAAACCTACACAAGACAAGTATTAGACAAATGTAACTTGTAAAAAAAATGTGTTAGCAAATTATATTTCCTAATACATAAATTTATAAACATATACGAAATAAAAAAACATTAACTAACACAATAATAACATACAAGAAAAAAATGATGACAAAAGAGAGACAAAAAGGCTTTTTCCAATGATATGTTCCTACAAAGGAAGCTATGTATGGTTCAAGGGTTGGCACACTATGAGGGCTAGGAACCATATAATATTTTTATGAATCACAAGAACTACAAACTAGGTTGTAAGGTGACCATGAAAATTACGTGGAAAGGTAGGTTAGGTGAAGTGCACAAGCTAGAAAGGGTTATTGCTAGGTGACTCATGCTACTAAAGTAAGTCATATGAAGCGCATGGCTAGAAAAATGTGTTTCTATGCAACTCACATGCCATCAAAAAGTAAGTCATATTGTAGAGAAGGGGAATTTTCTACCCCAGAGACTCAGGTCATGAAAGAACCTAAGGGAGCGAACTGCCCTAAACTACCTTAGACTACCTAATAAGTTGAAAAGGAAGGAAAAAACGGCTATGTTTCCCTTATGTTTATAATAGATGTTACTGGAATTGGGTGAGCCAACCACAAAGGTCTTGGACTATAGACCAGATGGAAATGTGGGTGTAGGACTTAAGTTCAATGTGTTGGAGTCCCAAAGACACACTGGCATCCTTTATGGACAAAGGGTCAATCTGGGGCAAGAAAAATTCATAGTCTACTGACAACCCAAATGTTATGGCTTTACAATTTGACAAAAATGTATGGAAATGAAAAGTACAACAAGAATAATACTCTAAAAGGTACTCTAATAGTGAAATGACAAAGAAAGAAGAATAATTCCAACTTATTCAAGGTCGAGTTCTATAGCTAGCTCCAAGAAATCAAATAGCGCCTACACACAAAGTAACAAGAAAAATGTTGGGGCTATTTTTTGGAACTTTCCTCACTCAAGTCCCCGTTTCGATGTTCCCACCTCCATGGAAAACTAGTAGAAAACAAGATATCAAAAGGAAATAAAGAACTAGATAGAATAGATAGAAAGAAGCAAAGAGCAATGACAATCTAGATGCTACTCTAGAACTAAGATAATGCAAGTAAGAAAATAGACACAATATCACCTCCCTTTCTACGAGTGCTCAAGGTTGATAGAGATAGGAAAATAACAAGATCACCACTCCAATGAGGTGGAGCCTCAAGAACCTGCAATAACAATGGAATTGGAGCAAGAAGATGGTGTAGAAGCCAAGCATGAAGCTTATCGAAGAAAGGAGAGATATAGATGCAAGGAGAAGTGCTAGAGTGTGATAATCAGTTGATGGAATGTCAACCAAAGAAAAAGAGAGGGTGCTCAAAATGATTTAACAAATGGATGCACCAAATGTCACTTGTATTTTATTCAATTATAAGGATTATAATGCATAAATGAGAATAAAAAATAAAACCTAACCAATATAGTAATCAAAAGGAAGGTTTTAAGAGGGTCAAATGTTGTGTACCTATTGCAAAAAGTGTTTTTTCAGGCCTCACTAAGGACTCATTCGCCCTATGGAGAATGGGTCTTGGCTATGATTTTGGAAAAGTGGTTTTTGGGTTTTGTCTTTCAATTTTTGCACTCCCAAATCCTAGTCGGAGACTATCAAAAACCTAGAAATATTTTTTTTAGCTCATTTTTTCATGATTTATCTAGAAAGGTGACAACTTTGACAACTTTGCAATTTTGCAACTTTTGCTCTTCAAATGATCTTCAACCTAAAACTTTCAATCACACATCAAAGGAGAAGAATTTTTTTGTTTTGTTAGGGAATAGGGGTTTGCCTTGGTCAAACCCCATTTTGGTAATTGAACGTTGAAATGAAATACTGCAAAAAGGAATGATGAATGAACAAAATGGAATGTCACAACTCACCAAACCTCAATTGAACCTTGGAGTACAAATCAACAATCTTGCATGAAGTGGCCTCAATGGATATAGATCTCGATCACGACACTTGATATGTAACAATGCTTGAATATGCTTGATCGATCTTCAATGCTACAATACAACATTAGCTCAACAACATGCTTGATGCACTATGCCATTGACATGATGAAATGACTGTTGATTTCTCCAATAATCTTTTATAAATCTGCCCTTGAATGCCTTAGAAATTCTCTTGTGAACTCTTGATCTCATAAACTTGCTATTATGCTTGAAGACTTGAAATCGCTAGGAAATCTTATTTGAAACATAATGAAATAACCTGCATTTATACATAACATTAAATCCCAAAATTAAAATATCACAAGCCGACATCAAATCTAGGATTTGAAATCATTAAAATACCACCAAAAACATATCCCAAGGGGGTGTCCTAGGTCTAAGTGAGGAATCATTCGCCATGTGGCAAATGGGTCCTAGCTCACTTAGCTAGGACACACTTTAGGGATTGTGAAATGTTATGTGGAAATAGGGTCCTAGGACCTAGTGACGACCCATTTGCTAGCTGGCGAATGAGTCTAGGTCATTAACGTAGGATACACACCTTCAAAATTTAGGTTTTGTGTAATATCATTTAAGAATGTCGAGATTTATCCCTCAAAATATGTAATTAATTAGGCTTGGATTTTAATTAAAGGGACCAATTAAGCTCAATTAACCTCAATTAATTAATAAAGCCCTAGATTAGTGTTAAAGAGTAAAGATACACTTTAAAACACCTTAAATAAGGCACCATTAAGTCCTTTTTATTAAGAAGGGTCCTAAACTTAATGTGAATGTATGAAACACATTACAACACTAAATCAAAGCATAATTAAGCTAATTTTAATATTAATTATTCCCAAATTAAGTGTCCAAAAGGGATACTTTTTTTTAACACTATATTTTTCCTGCACTTCAGTGAGAGTATGACCCCATGTCAAACTCACACTAAAGTAGACATTCAAGACACTTATCTATGCATAAATTAAAAAGATACACAATCATACAACATCAAAGACCAAGAAAATATCAAGCCTAAATGGTACAACGCAATGTGGAACACATCTAGACTATCAGGTGTACCCTCAATTTGAGGTAGTGGAAACTCAATCCGTCCACTAGGTGAGAATCCCTCAAGAAGGTAGCTTAGTGAGAAAAGCATGCCTCTGTGTCGACTCTCACTGTACCTACCAAACCAAATCTATCCCTTTGATAAGTCTGATAGGGCACCACTCACATTCATGTTTTGTGCTTAACAAGGTATGTTATGCTAAGCACCCATGCACATGGCAAGGCTCCATAAGTAAGGTGCGTTATGCTAGGTGACCTTGAATTAGGGTTTCAAACTTCACAAGGTTAGCAAGTTGTGTTATGCCAAACACTTTGAACATTTTTAATAGGTTTTTGTTCTAAGGGATTTTTCTTTGTTCATGTAAGGTCTTCTTCTTAAGGATCATCGTGCCTAATGTATCCAAGATTGGACAAGTCAAGAGTAAAAGTCTCACAACTTAGGGAATGGAGTGTGTCGCATCAAGCCACTAAGAGAAAATTAATATGCTAAGAAATATCACACTCTTGGAGGACATCAAAATCAATGACACCACCAAGAAAATAATGCATCACAAGAAAAAAGAAAATCACACCATGAAATATGCAAAATTTCAAAAGATATCATCGATGTATTCCCCCACTTTAAAGTGGTTGCTAACACCATTTTTGTGAGAAATTTCTTTAAAGTAGCCAATGTTTACTCCTAGGACATGAGAGCTTTCCTCAGAAAATCCTATGCCTGAAAGTCATATGTTTTTTAAATAAACCTATATCACAAAAAAGGAGGGGGGTTGCCCCCAAAAATACATAAGGGATCTGTGGATTCGGGGCCAGTATATCTCGGAAACGTCATCATTCCCCAAATACTCATAGAACTAGAAGAATGACACATAAAATCCTTTCATGTAAACATGGAAGATACCTAAATGTCTTTATGTCTTGCGTCATCCTCAAAAGGAAAACACAAGACAAATGAAAAAGGATAAAATATTTATGACATATAGAAGAATGTAGATAAATATAGAGTACACAAAAAGGGAGAGATACATCAAACAAAACAGTACGAGGGATCACATTACGCACATGAAATCACATAAAGAAACATGAAAAAAAAAAACAATGCAAAATATGAGTAAGGCACATGCAAGTCAACCTATAGCAAGTCATCCACATCCCAATCTTGATTAGTATATATAGAAGGCAAAAAACTAGTCGAAAGGACAATAGCAAGTTCCGAACTAGGGGACGCACCAACTTCAACACTCTTTATTGGGGAATTGTCATTTAAGCTCATGGAAGAGGAAAACAATGAATTCAACTCATTATGAACTTGTTCATCAATCTTCATAATATCAATGTCATCATCTAAATTAATCACAACATGAGGCCGAATGATAATGACTCTGGAAGGTTCTTGTTTATGTTGCGGTGAGGGTAGAGAGTCATCATACATTGCTTAAGGTAAGTTCGGATTTTTATTTTATGTGCTGCTCTTTTCTTCTTTACCTTGTAACATATGAGCAATAGCATAATGTCTACGCCTATGCTCTCTATCATTTCGATTTCGTTTCAATCTGTTGTCAATTTGTGATTGTGTAGGAGTAGGTTTATCAACCATAGGTTTATTTTCTTCCCTTAGGGGAGGAATGGAAGGAACCATAGGAGGTTGTTCCACCACTTTCTCTTTAGCTTTGTAAACTTGTTTGACTTTAAGAGGCATAACAAGATTGTTTTGATTGTCTGGTGGTCTCTTATAACAAATGGTAGGATGATTTGTCATAGGTTTCTCTTGGATATTGGAAGGTATTTTTTTCAATCACCAGTTTCTCATGGATAGGAGGTTCAATCACAAGTGGAGGCATGTTTCTAAGGGATAATTATACTATGTGCTTCACCTTAAACTTTCGATATGCTTGAAAAAAATAGTCCTCACGATGTCTAGTTGGTTCAATAGGCTTGGGCCAAAAGAAATCCAATGAAAATTTCCCATGGGAAGACATAGAACTAAAGCCAATGATGCACAATAAAGATTTCATTTCCAAAGGGAAACTTTAAACATTTATGCACCACTGACATGATGACATTCATGGAGCAAAGCCATGGATAGCCTAACTTCACATAAAATTGGTCTGACGAAGGGATGATGGTGAATGAGACATTTAATTTTTTAAGTCCAAATTTTAGAGGGAGATTTATTGAGCCAATAGCAATGCAAGAAAAAACATTATGCGTTTTAATCCATGCTTTCGATTTATCATATGTATCTTCATAGAGTTCATGCACAAATAGGAATTCTTCAGTAATCACATTCTCTACACAGAGAGGATTAATTAATATCCCTGTTGTCACCTAGAATTTCACCTTGTGTAGAGATTACAAGAAACTGAGCATTCTAGATTAACATGGGATTATCTCAAGGCTATGGGTCACCTATAGCTGAAATGAACCTCCGGAGAAGGCCGGGTTCCTTTGGGTATCACCTAAACTATTGATTCTTTGAGAGAAAAGAGGAAGAAGATGCATAAATTAAAAGACCACACTAGGATGATACACCGAATGATGAGAAATCATGAAATGAACACAAAAAGAACATACACTTGAAAGCCTAATTGCTATTCTCATAACATCTTTCAGATTTAATGCTTGTCTTTCTAACAGGTTTGGTCTACATACGCATCTCAGGAAGGAAAGATTAATTTTCACAACTCTAAGATATGAATGCAATATTATGGAAAACACAGTTAGAAACTTGCAAGCTCAAAAAAGAAAGATACAAAAATGTGGATCATACAAACATGAAGACAAACTTCCAAGGTAAACTTCTGTGTTGTATTCAAGATTCCAGCTGAGTTACAGAAAACATACATTGACTGAGAAAGGATTTGATTGAAAATCACTAACTCTTTAGAGTGTGCAATCAGAACTATTTACAAAAAGGCAAAAAATTCCTTATATACAAACTGATACGTCAGTCCCTTAGGGATTACAAAAAAAATATCCTGATTCGGGATAGACTTTCCCCTAGATCTTTTGCCGAGTTAATGATGAAGATCCTGCGTGTCCCTGTTGTTGGTGTCGGTGTGAAACATTCTCAAAGAAGTCCTCTTCAGATATTCTTTCAGCTACCACATTTATTCGACCCATCATGTCCAGTTAAGCTACTTCGGCCGCACCATGAATGCTCTGATCTTGCAACAGATACATGTCGCCCTTCATCCTGTCGACGCTCTTTGGACTGCCATAGTTTACCCTTTGATTTCTTTGATTGGCTGAGTGAAAACCATGCAGCCCTAAAGTTGGTCAAAAGTCCTTTGAATGGAAATGCATCTCTACAAGTTTAGAAGTAGTGTTGATACCGCCAAAATCATCGGTAAGAAAAACGGATTTGGGAAGAGGTTGTGCCGAAGGCACTTCAGTTTTGGAAATCACACGCCCCGCTTTACTTCTGCAAGATTCCCAACGAGACCCCCTTGTAGTCACCGAGACATCTCGGAAAAAGCTTCATTACACCAAGGGCTTTTTGAGTCGGGGTGACATTTCTGTCTCGACAAGATGTTATACAGAGAACCCTCCTTAGCCGAAAAATGCTTTTTTTCATTTTGGAGTCTCCACCGTTATCGGCATAACCTCTGGGCGACATCATCAGTTGGCGACCCCTTCATGTTTGTGAGGTCTCCTTGCAGTCGGCAAGACCGTCTCTGTTCTCCGAGACTCTATGTCGAGCTCCATTTGTTTACCCCAAGTTCATTCCTCTCCATCGGGCTCGAGCTTCCTATGGCCTTCGGCGAGATCTTACCAAGTCGGAAAGACCTCCCGCCAATGGCTTTATCCTATGGTGAACTCCCTATCTCCTGGCCAGCTTCTCCTACCTCGCTGAGACCTACGCAGAAACCAACATCATCCGTCGACCATCCATTTGTTGTCGGCAAGACATCTCCACTTCGGTGAGACTCTATGTCGATATTCGATGATCTTGGCGAAGTCACTCATAATCGGCGAGACTTCCGCCAAAAACCAGATATTGAGGCCTCCATCTTTTGTGCTGGGCTCCTTGTGACTTCGGCAAAACTTGAGGCATTCGCCGAGACCCTTTGTCGAAGAAAATAACCTCCGCCAAATAGAAAGCCTTTAGTCGTTGAGACCCATGCTTTATCCTACCGACAAGCCCATCCATTTTCCATCACTGTGACATCCTACTATCAACAAGACACTATACAAAATGCACCCCATTATTCTGAAAGACCTTGCCTGCTCATGGGTCACTCAGACCTAATGCATCCCCCACCGATGAGTCTATCTGTTACAAGTATTTCGCTGTAGCTTTCGCCCATCAAAGAGACCTCTCATAGACTATATCTCTTATGCCGAAAGGCCTCATACATTGAGAGTCACCGAGACAAGAAAGTTGTTACACCGACCAGGAGACTTCATGTCTTCCATCAGCGAGACTGAAGGTCAGTCGCTGAGACCTTATGACGATTGCCCTGAATTACATCGATGAGTAAATCCCTCCGCCACCAATCGACGAGACAAAAATGAACTCATGCCGATATGATATACGACCACCTTGCACATTGTTGATAAGACAAAGAAAATTCGCCATGACATCCCCGCGAAAACTTAAATTCATGCCGATATGATATATTCTGCTCCTCCAGTTGGCGAAACAAGAAGAGTTCGCTGAGACCCTATGCCGATAGAATAAGGCTCTGTCAATGAATCACCATATACCTTAGTTGGGGAGAGATGATAAAATCGGTAAGACACAACCTTGATGGTGAAAACATATGCCGATAGAAACCCCACAGTCGCCAAAACAAACAAAGCGTCCTACCAAATGAAGTATGCAAAATCCTTTTGATCGCCATGACATCGGATGAGTCCTGCCGATAGGCAACATAGACTCATCTGATGCAGAAAACATAACCTGAGTCGGGGAAACATTCACAGACCTATGCCGATAGGAACCAGGATATAGAGAATGCAAAAACTAAGGGAACAACCAATGCACCATGGTAAAAATGTGGGCAGAAATTGTTCAAGAGGGAACCCAACATGAAAAACCTTCAATGAAGAGATCCCATTTGACCCTTATGACACCTGCAACATAGATGCTTGCCTGATTGAGCCTAAGGGTGTAAACCAGGTAATATTTTTGGCAATTTTTGTGGGATGTTTTCCTTCTAAACATGAAGACCGGTAGCCTAGGCCTATCCATTGGGCATGGAGTCATTAGAAAACTCAGAGGAAAATTAAAACATTAGCTTACACATGGCCCCGACCTCATAAGATTTATAGTACACAACAGGTGGCCAAAACAACAAGACAGGGGAAACAAAAATAGAAGATATATATTGTGCTGAAATAGCACTTATGGAAAACATAAAGTCTAAACTATTATGTACAATAGATAGATCGATCAGATTTGAAAACAAGGCTTAAGTTGTATCCCATTGACTGGGATAGGAAGCACTTCACCTTCTATTGTAGCTATTTGATATGCATTGCGTTCTTTACAGCTTGTGATAACAAACAAACTAGTCCACATGTTGTCAAACATGGTGTGATGGCCTGGTCTGCTTTTAAGAACATCCCACCTAAGCACAAGGTCTCCCTCCTTAAAAGATTTTGTTGTAGCCCTTTTGTCGAATGTCTTCTTTGTCTGGAGCTGATGATCCTCCAAAGTTTTCATTGCCTTGTCCCTTGATTCTTCAAGCTCCATGAGCTCTGCATACCTTACAGACATGGGATCCTGTCCCTCAAGCATCTCCAGCTGGTGAACGATGTCTAGAGCGGGAAGCTCCATGGATAGGGGAAATCTTGCCTCTTTACCATAAACCAACATATATGGTGAATTTCCAATAAACCTCTTAGGGGTCACTCTATCTTCCCAAAGTGCATTCTTAAAACTACTGGGCCAGGTCCTTTGGCTGTCTTCTATGGTTCTTTTGATAATCCTGATGAGGTTCTTGTTTGTGCTTTCAGCTAAACCATTACCTTGAGGGTAATAATTTGAGGAGGTGTTCAAAAGAATGCCATGCTTGACAGCCCAATTAGTCAGTTTTAATCCCACAAATGCAAGGGCATTATCAGAGATGATGGAGTCAGGCACTCCAAACCTGGTGACTATGTCTTCATAGAAGCTCAAGACTGAAGACTCTTTTGCTTCTTTCAGTGCAACCGCTTCTTTCCACCTTGTAAAATAATCTATAGCTATAAGTACCCACTTGTGACCAGCACTGGAAGGTGGGTTTAATGGACCGATGAAATCAATGCCCCATCTCATGAAGGGATGCTCTACTTGAATTGAGTCCAGGGGCATAGCTGGAAAACTTTCCTTTCCTAAAAACATAGCACATTTGATGCACTTTCTTGACTAGGTATACACATCTTTGAACAAGCTAGGCCATTAGTAACCAGCTCTCATGACCTTCCAGGCAGTAGTTTTGGGAGCAAAGTGACCTCCTGTAGCTCCATCATGAAACTCATGAAGCACTCTTTCAATTTGGTCACTGTGAATGCATCTTAATAGGACACCATTCAAATCTTTCTTAAACAGAACATCTCCCATCAGCACATATGGTATGGACTGCAGTCTAAAGTATCTTCTTTTGGCTCTGTTTAGACCTAATGGGCATTGACCAGTTTGTAGAAATTGGGTCATACCTTGGACCCAATTAGTTATCCCTATGGGTACATCATCCTGAGTATTCTGAGGCTCATTTGAATTGGCAAGCACAACATCCTTTTCCAATTCACTTTCACTACTCGACCCTGAAGCAAGCTGCTCACAAAGGCCTCTGCCTCTCACTAGTTTGGTGATCTTGATGTCTATGTCATACTCCATGACCTTGGTAACCCATCCTGCTCTTTTCTCATTCAGATCCTTATTCAATAAGAATTCTTTCACACTTAAGTGCGCCACCAGGATATGGATTTTATTATGAGAAATCAAAGGCTTGAATTTCTTCAGGATTCTGATCATAGCAAGGACATGCCTCTCCACAAAGGAGTATTTTTGTTCATAGTCAACCAAACTTTGGCTGAAAAAAGCTATTGGTTGTTCTAAATTCTCTTCATTTTTTTGAACCAATATTGCAGAAATGTTGCTTGTGCTACCATAAGCATACAAATAAAAATCTTTGGAAAAATTAGGATTTACTAGCATGGGAGCTACTGCTAAGGCCTCCTTGACCTTTTCAAAACTATTCCTAGCATCCTTTGTCCAATTGAAGATTGCATTCTTCTTTAACATAGCTATTAAAGGCTGTAACAGATTTGCAACATTAAGGATGAATCTTCTTAGAAAGTTGATCTGGCCCAGAAAACTTTGTAGGCCCTTCTTATGATTAGGCAGCGACAACTCAAGTATG
This sequence comes from Sequoia sempervirens, assembly GCA_007258455.2. Taxonomy (NCBI): domain Eukaryota; kingdom Viridiplantae; phylum Streptophyta; class Pinopsida; order Cupressales; family Cupressaceae; genus Sequoia; species Sequoia sempervirens. Next base: position 481,041,868 of record VDFB02000003.1, on the reverse strand, counting down.
GCTCTGACCCTTTCAGGGTCAATAGTGATTCCCTGCTTTGACACTATGTGTCCTAATAATTTTCCTTCATGAACAACAAAGATACTCTTCTTTGGATTGAGAGAGATACCAAACTCTCTGTATCTTTCAAACACTTGCCGAAGATGTAACAGATGTTCATCAGCATTCTTAGAATAAACTGTGATGTCATCTAGGTAAATTAGTATGATTTTATCAATCAAACTTTGAAACGCCATGTCCATAGCTCTCTAAAACGTGGCACCAACATTGGACAAACCAAAAGGAATCCTTTTGTATGCCATGGTGCCCCATTTATTTGTAAAAGTAGTCTTAAACTGATCTTCCTCTTTAACCAACACCTGATTATATCCCGAGAAACCATCTAGCAATGAAAACCTTTCAGAACCAACAACCTCCTGTAAGATTCGTTCCATGGAGGGCAGTGGGTAGTGGTATTTTAGAGAGGATTGGTTAAGGTCCTTGAAGTCTACACAGAGCCTTATCTCACCACTTTTCTTTCTAACCGGTACAAGATAAGAAACCCATGAAGTGTGCTTGATAGGGAAGATAATACCCCCCTCAACTAATTTGGTCAGCTCTTTAATCATTAAGGGATCGAGCTTGGGATTCAAAGGCCTTTGTTTCTACCTTACTAGCTTGGCATTAGGCTCTAATTCAATCATATGTTGAGCAATATGGGGATCAAATCCTTTCAAATCTGAATACTCCCAAGCAAAGACATCATGGAATTCTTGGCACAAAGCAACAAAAGCTTGCTTATCTTTGGGTGAACAAATTTTGCATATCTTAAGGAGCTTACCTTTGAAGATCTCCAACTCTTCATAGTGTTCTTGTTTAATCTGCAAGCCAACCTTGCCCTTTTTTAGCTGATCATCAGTACTAAAAATTGACTCTAAGGTAACTAGGCCTTTGGGCAATTTGTTTGTTTTCAGCTGTATGACCTGATCACCATACTGCTGCTTGAGTTTTGCTTGATTTACCATGGAGAATTGATCTTCTTCAAGCAAGAAGGAAAGGATCTGCTCATCACTTTCAAAGACTTGCCAGTGGATGTTGTTGTCAGGGATTGATGGTCTGACTACAACCTTCACATACCGCTGCACCTTCTCCTTTATGATGTCATCTGGAATATCAAACTGTGCTCCAATGGCTACGAGCTTATCAGCATGCTTGTTCTGATTTCTTGGGATAGACACTAAATTAAAGGCATCAAAATCTTCGAGCATGTTCCACACTTTGTTTCTATAGGACTTTAATGTGTCATTTTTGGCAACATTCAGGCCCCTCACTTGATTAACAAATAATTTGTTGTCTCCATGCGCTTTCAAGTGGGTTATTCCTCTTTTCCTAGCCCATTCTAGACCTTGAGTCAGGCCCTCATACTCAACAGTGTTATTGGAGCATGCAAAAGAAAAATAGAAGGCAACATAGTACTTATCACCTTGCGGAGATACCAGCATTGCACCTCCTCCTGCTCCATTTTTACTTCTAGAACCATCAAAATACATCTCCCAAAGTCCATTAAGGGGTTGTAACAATTGGTCTATATCCTTCTCCAAGTTTGGAATCTCTGTATTAGGCTCAAGAATGACATAGTTGCCCATACCAGCATGTTGAATGAGGTCTTTAGGACTGTCCAATACATTTTCAACCACCCATTCATGCAGCAGCATGTCAGGAACAACTTCTGATTGGAGTTCTCGAGTAGCAGCTAGTTCGTTGTCAGTAAAAATAACACAATTTGCATTTGCAGTAGAAGGAGCGACGTTTATGGGGCTTGGGTTATATGGCTCAATGTGGTCTTTGGCCAACCTTTCAGACTTGATGGTAACTTTAGTCCCATATCTCGTTCTAAATAACATGTGTGACCAATCAGCTGATACATACCTACCTATCTTGGCTGTAAAGTTTCTAGATAAACACAAGGAAAATAAGGGTGGAAGGTCTATGATGCATATGTCTTGAGGGACTAAAAAGTTTGGACAAGCATGGAGAGTGAGGTTTAAGTCCTTGATAATACCCAATGTGTTAACTGAAGTTCCATCCAATCGGATCACTCCCTTCTCCAAAGGCTGGTATTTTAGTCCAAGTTTATCTGCAATCTGTTTTGGCATGACGGAGCTACTAGCTCCACTATCTACCATATAGTTATGGACTAATTTATCACCAATGATCACTGACACATAAAAAGGAAGTGGTTTAACTCTTTTTTCATTTTCCATGCAAGGTTGCTGATCATTCCTCTAAGAATCATTTGTTAACACGACTCTAACCTAACCTATTGAGGGCTTGGATTCATCAGATATTTTCAAACTTGATAGGGTTGATTGTAACATATCCTTTTGACCGAGAATGACTAAATAATCCCACATAGACATAGTTACATTTGTCCTTTTCATGCTATCAAGAATGTTAAAAGGTACAATTGGATTTTTATTGTGTACCTTTGCACCAGTATGATCAACTTGTAAGCATGACTGCTCCTTGTCTGGGAGTTGCTGATCTCTTTGCCAACCACTAGTCACTCGAGAGGTAGATGGTTCCATAGCTGCCACCTTTCCTTTGTCTGCTACTTGACCAAGCTCAAATGATCTCTTCTTTGCTCTGGTGTTGGCTGCAACTAGAGAGCTATCCTCATTCAACCCACAAAATTCTTGACCCTGCCAATTAAGCAGGGTTGTATCATTGTTGAATTGGTTCTAATGTTGTGAAGTTGGATCATTAAGTGCTTGCTGCTGTGAACTCAAAGTATTATGCACCATAAGTGCTTGATTGATGAGTCCATTTGAACAAGTGGCTTGATTATGAGATTGGTTACAAGGGCAACACCATTCATAATCAGCTGCTAAATTGTTTTGAGTGGGAACTAGGTCCTTGACTGCACTAACAAGTGTTGGAGCATAGGCCTGAAAAGGCCTTGTGTTCACACTCTGTTTTGGGCCCTGATAGTTTCCTTGATACTGTTGTCTATTCCCTTGAAATTGCTACTGTTGGCCTTGAAAAGGATAACTTGAGGCCTGATTCTGCTATTGATAAGGCCTGGAATAGGTTTGTTGCTTTTCCAAGTTTACCAACTTGTTACCAAAAGTTTGTAAAATACTTTTGATCTCTTGTAGTTCATTTGATGAGCTTGAGGCAACACCTTCTTACTTGTCAATAGTTGGAACAACAACTGGTAGAGGCGTGAAAGGAGGTATTTGCAAAGGGATGTTTGCATAAATTTTTGGAAATATTGGCATTGGTGGCCTGGGAGCAAGCTTACCAGCTTGTATCAAGTTGTTTTCAACTCTTATGGCTATTTCGAAGGCATCTGGCAGAGATACTCCTCCCATTGATTGTATCATGACAGCTATATCACTGTTCAAAGCTCTCAAAAAGTATGAGAATGAATACTCTGGAGGTGGCCTCACTGTTGCAGGGATTCTATCCCAAGTTCTTTGAAACCTGAAGTTGAAGCCGTTCATCTGCTCTTGTGGAGCCCTCTTAATGGTAGTCAATTGCTCCAAAAGAGACAAGTTGTTAGACCTGTCTTGGAATTGCTTGTGCAACTTTTCTCCAAAGTCATCCCATGTTGCAATTGAGCTGACCAGTAGGCTCCTGTACCACTGCACAACTCTCCCTTTCAACGAAGCAGCTAGCAATCTTACTACAACATCTTCTTTGGTTATGTGGTGGACTCCGCATAACGAAGCCACATCTCTTAAATGTTCAATGGGAGTAGTTTGATCTTCTCCTGTGAAAATTGGAAAACTCTTCAAGGCTGCCATTGGAATATCATTATGTTGCGCCAAGTTCAAAGGAATCCCTTCATTGAAAGCAACAAAGGGTTGATTCCTTGGAGTGGCCATTGGAGGTATCTGAGGTGGATTTGTTGGTGCAACGAAATGAGATCCTACAGGTGGAGGAGTGGACTGAGTTCTTCTAGAATAGATGATTGTTGTTCTTTTCCTTTCCTCAACTCTGTCTCATCTTGTTCGTGGTGACAGCTACAAGTATTCAAAAGGGCCTGAGCTGATTCTTGTTCGAACTCTTTTCATATACTATAGAAGGCATGTATTTCTGGAGTTCTTCCTCTTTATGGAGTCACCAAGTATGCCAAAGGGCTTCTATAAAGCCTGATAATTCACTGGCTACATACAGAGCCAGTAGTTAAAACAAATTCTAGTCCCACCGAGCATGCCAGAAATTGTTGTCACCTAGAATTGCACCCTGTGTAGAGTTTACAAGAAACTGAGCATTCTAGAGCAACATGGGATCATCTCAAGGCTATGGGTCACCTATAGCTGAAATGAACCTCCGGAGAAGGTCGGCTTCCTTTGGGTATCACCTAAACTATTGATTCTTTGAGAGAAAAGAGGAAGAAGATGCATAAGTTAAAAGACCACACTAGGATGATACATCGAATGATGAGAAATCATGAAATAAACACAAAAAGAACATACGCTTGAAAGCCTAATTTCTATTCTCAGAACAACATCTTTCAAATTTAATGCTTGTCTTTCTAACAGGTTTGGTCTACATACACATCTCAAGAAGGAAAGACTGATTTTCACAACTCTAAGATATGAATGCAGTATTATGGAAAACACAGTTAGAAACTTGCAAGCTCAAAAAAGAAAGATACAAAAATGAGGATCATACAAACATGAAGAAAAACTTCCAAGGTAAACTTCTGTGTTGTATTCAAGATTCCAGCTGAGTTACAGAAAACATACATTGACTGAGAAAGGATTTGATTGAAAATCACTAACTCTTCAGAGTGTGCAATCAAAACTATTTACAAAAAGGCAAAAAATGCCTTATATAAAAACTGATACGTCGGCCCCTTAGGGCTTACAAAAAAAATATCCTGATTCGGGATAGACTTTCCCCTAGATCTTTTGTCGAGTTAATGCTGAAGATCCTGCATTTCCCTATTGTTGGTGTCGGTGTGAAACATTCTCAAAGAAGTCCTCTTCAGATATTCTTTCAGCTACCACATTTATTCGACCCATTGTGTCCAGTTAAGCTACTTCGGCCACACCATGAATGCTTTGATCCTGCAACAGATACACGTCACCCTTCATCCTGTCGACACTCTTTGGATTGCCATGGTTTACCCTTTGATTTCTCTGATTGGCCGAGTGAAAACCACGCAGCCCTGCAACTTGTCAAAAGTCCTTTGAATGGAAATGCATCTTGGCAAGACACTTTTAGTGTCTTACCGATGCGATTATGTATCTCTGCAGCTTTAGAAGTTGTGTTGATACCGCCAAAACCATCGGTAAGACAAACGGATTTGGGAAGAGGTTGTGCCGAAGGAACTTTAGTTTTGGCGATCACACGCCTTGCTTTACTTCTGCAAGATTCCCAGTGAGACCCCCCTATAGTCGCCGAGACATCTCGGCGAAAGCTTCATTACATCGAGGGCTTTTTGAGTCGGGGTGACATTTTTGTCTCAACAAGACGTTATATAGAGAACCCTCCTTAGCCGAAAAAATGATTTTTTCCATTTTGGAGGCTCCACTGTTGTCGGCATAACCTCCAGGCGACATCATCAGTTGGTAGCCCCTTCATGTTTGTGAGGTCTCCTTGCAGTCGACAAGACCATCTCTGTTCGCTGAGAGTCTATGTTGAGCTCCATTTGTTTACCTCGAGTTCATTCCTCTCCACCGGGCTCGAGCTTCCTATGGCCTTCGGTGAGATCTTACCAAGTCGACAAGACCTCCCGCCGATGGCTTTATCCTGTGGAAAACTCCCTATTTCCTAGCCAGCTTCTCCTGCCTCACTGAGACCTACGCCGAAACCAACATCATCCGCCGGCCATCCATTTGTTTTCGGCGAGACATCTCCACTTCGATGAGACTCTATGTCGATATTCGATGATCTTAGAGAAGTCACTCATAATTGGCGAGACTCCTGCCAAAAACTAGATATCGAGGCCTCCATCTTTTGTGTCGGGCTCCTTGTGACTTCGACGAAACTTGAGGTGTTCGCTAAGACCCTTTGTCAAAGAAAATAATCTCCGCCGAACAGAAAGCCTTTAGTTGCCAAGACCCATGCTTTATCCTACTGACAAGCCCATCCATTTTCAATCACTGTGACATCCTACTATCGGCAAGACACTATACAGAATGCACCCCGTTATTCTGAAAGACCTTTCCTGCTCACGGGTCGCTAAGACCTAATGCATCCCCCACCGATGAGTCTATCTATTACAAGTATGTCGCTATAGCTTTCGCCCATCGGAGAGACCTCTCATAGACTATATCTGTTATGTTGAAAGGCCTCATACATTGAGAGTCACCGAGACAAGGAAGTTGTTACGCTGACTAGGAGCCTTCATGTCTTCCATCGGCAAGACCAAAGGTCAGTTGCCGAGACCTTACAGTGATCACGTTGAATTACGCCGATGAGTAAATCCCTCCGCCACTGATCGAGGAGACAAAAGTGAACTCATGCCGATATGATATACGACCACGTTGCACATTGTCGGTAAAACAAAGAAAAGTCGCCATGACATCCCCACAAAAACTTAAATTCCTACCAATATGATATATTCTGCTCCTCTAGTCGACGAAACAAGAATACTTTGCTGAGACCCTATGCTGATTGAATAAGGCTCTGCCGATGAATCACCATATACCTTAGTCGGGGAGAGATGATAAAATCAGTAAGAGACAACCGCGACGGTGAAAACATATGCCGATAGAAACCCCATGGTCGCTAAAACAAACGAAGCATCTCGCCGAATGAAGTATGTAGAAGCCTTTTGATCGCCATGACATTGGATGAGTCTTGCCGATAGGAAAAATAGACTCATCTGATGCAGAAAACATAACTTGAGTCGGGGAAACATTCATGGACCTATGCCGATAGGAACCAGGATACAAAGAATACAAAAACTAAGGGAACAACTAATGCAACATGGTAAAAATGTGGGCAGAAATTGTTCAAGAGGGAACCCAACATGAAAAATGTTCGATGAAGAGATCCCATTTGACCCTTATGACACCTGCAACATAGATGCTTTCCTGATTGAGCCTGAGGGTGTAAACCAGGTAACAATCCCATTGGTAGGCTTGTCGTTGATTCTTCTAGCTATGTAAGGAGGAACATCGGGTGCATGTGTAAGTATGTCTTTTTGTGAGAAAAATCAAGAGGCATTTTGGTTGAGCCCTTATGAAGTCTAACTTCAATAAACAACACCATTCTAATAATTTCTTTTGCATTGTCATCTTTTGTGTTTTCATCATTTGTGTCAACATTCATCACATCATTCTTTGTTTCACTAGATGTGACAAATGAGATAGTGTGTTTCGGCATGGGATTTGTAAATATTTGTAAATTTTGGTTAGGAGGAGCTACAGACTTATTACCTTGATCATTCAAACCTCCAATTAGAAGATGATTAGAATCATTGACATCTTGCACAAGATGTTTAAGACACTTACAATATTCTATATCATGTCCATTCTTTGGTGATAATGGCAATAAGAATTTAGTCTAAAGCCTATAGGAAATGGTTTATTAGGATCAAGAGCTCTAACAGGAGGTAAAGAAAGCATATTCTTTTCTACCAACTGCAACATGATATTATGAAGGGTATTAGGTAGAGGAGTAAATTTCCTATTCCTATCTGCAAAGGCATATGAATTTTTCATCTTTATGGAAGCCACTTGGTTATCAGCTTGTTGATTTGGTTGAGGGGAATTAAGTTGTAAAAATCCCCAATTCTATTTCTTGAAAGGTTGGTAACAATTTTGAGTTGCAGATTCATACTTTTTAGGATGACTAGGAGGATTTTTCACATCACGACCATAAGTCGAATTTTGATAATCACGGAGGCTTCTACATAATTGTGTGAAGGATGGAAATTTCAACATCTCAAGTTCAGTTTGATTTTTTCTTTGTAAATTGGCAATAAACATTCGTTGAAGGTTGGAATAAGAAATCTTAATATTTATTTGTGAATAAGGTGTTTGGTATCTCACTATGAAATCAATCACTTTCTCATCATCTTTTTGTTTGCACATCATTAAATCAGCTAGGGTCATCTTGGGACCCATGTGAATGTGGAAGTGGTTGTAAAAGGCATCAATAATCTCAATGAATGAGCCAATTGAATTATTTGGTAAAGAGAAAAACCAGTCAAAAGAAGTATCCTTTAATGACCTAGGGAATAGTTTAGACAAGAGGTTATCTTCAAATATGAAATCACTACATAGGTCTATATAAGAGGAAACAAGGCTAACGGGAATTCCCTTCCCACCATATTTCTCAAATCTAGGAACTTCTATACCTTGTGGAATTTGTGCTCTCAATATCTCCAAGGATAATGGGTTGGTTTTGATGTATTGTGAAGGTTGACAATTGTTGTTTTGATTTAGTGTTGTGACTTGTTGAAGGGACGACATGCTTTGAAAAAGTATCTTAAGGATGTCATCATTGTTGTTATTCTAAGGTGGAGTGATGTATGTATGTGGAGGGAAAGTGAATTGTAAATTTGTAAGGGAGGATGGTTGAGGAGATATAGTATTTGAATGCACAAAACTAGAAGGATTCCCTGTGGAAATACCTAAGTGTTGATATTGCTAGTAGGTTGAATGGTTGTGGTAGCTTGAGTACTAGTGTATGTAGCAATGGAAATGGGTATTGCAGGAGGAATTGAAGTTCCACCTTGGCTTTCGATATACCCCAAACCTTGAGTAAAACTAGTCATGGTAGGGATGGTGTTGTTAACATTATGCACATTGGTTGTAGGTAGGGAAATCATGGGAAATGGGGTATGCATGCTATGATCCATAGGGGGTTGATTTTCAACACTATTAGAAAGAGAGTTAGAAAACCCAAGATCCATGGTGAATGATGTATCTCAAGATGACATGAGTCTCAAACTACATCTCATGATAGTATTGCTAATAGGACACCAAGTCCTAAAGATCATACAAGTTTCAGAAACTTAGTGTACAAACCCAAAATTGGAGATGGAGCCTCCACTTTATTCAATCAATTCCATCTCAATTTGGTCGCCTATCACTTAAGGAGCATATTTGCACTCAAGGAGAAAATTTGAATTCAAGAAGAAGAGTTTATATTCTTGGTGATTAATAATTTCACACTATCTTCAAGTGTTGGTATATTGTATGATATTCGGCCTTTCTAGGGCTTGATTCAGTGTGTTATTTCTGCACTATTATCTTATTTATAAGAGACTAATTTGTTGTTGGGTTTTTACCAGGATAAATTGTTGTGTTTTCTACTCTATTGTTTCTTTTGTTTATTGTTCATTTCTGATTTGAAAATTAACAAAGGACATTGGTGGTCGTACATTCTGCATTTATGAGGCCATACTAGTTGCAGTGAGCTAGCCGTAGAGGTTACATGTTGAGGGGAATTGCAGATGGGAGCTTGTGTTTTATCTCTCTCTATAAAGGTCAGAGGAGAGGAAAGGGAGAGAAGGAGATGGTATAGGAGGAGGCATGCGAGTCAGTGCAGGAGATTGATTCTACTCGTTGCCCCAATAGTTTGGAGAGGGATGACTTAGATCAACATGGAGTAGTTGTGTCATTTGTGAATAATCCATTATTCAAGGATGATGATGGATTGGTTTATGACAATCCACTCTTTGATTTTGATGTTGATCTTCCTCCAGGTACCAGTACAAATTTGGGTGATAATTGTAGTGCTTGGGATCCTTCTAGTGCATCAGGATTCCAGGATAGGCTCACTAAGGAGTTTTACAGTGTGTACATGGTGAGGAGTGCCTATAGTTTTGTTTTTGATTCACCTATACACAATTTTTTTTCAAATGCATAGTTCTGACGTGCATGTAGTAGATAGTTTATATGATATCTTACCTTACACAGATATGGGAAGAAAACTTTGTCAACATTTTGAGTCGCTTCCCCTTGAGACTCATACTCCTAAGACACCTGATATTGAGGTGAATGTGGTTCATAGGGATTTATCAGTTGTTCTGATGCTAGTGTTGCAAGAGTTGATTGGTGATATTAGGGACATTACACAGTTCTTCTAGTGGGACCTAGGTGGAGTGATCTTTCAGAGGGTTTTCTTTTGACAGTTGAGATTGCTTGGGGACAAGCAATTTCAAGGAGGGTGGACTGTAATGTCCCCTTTTTACATCGTTCTAGTTTCTTGATGGTTTAGCCTATTATTCGACCCTTGTAGGCTAATACAGATGGTTAGATGGTCATGTTTGGCAGTTATCTAAGTGTTTTCTTCTCCAGAGCTTAGTTTGGTTCAGGATTGGCCTTCATTTGGTGATTCAGGACTTAGTTTCACACACTTACTATTTATAGTAAGTCTCTTAGTTAATGGAGTCCCATGTTACTATTTATAGTAAGTATCTTAGTCAGTGGAGTCCTGCATTACTATTTATAGTAAGGCACCTGGGCATGTTGTGGAAGTACTGTTGATCCCAACTTTCAGTTGGCCTAGCGAAATAAGAATTAATGTGCAAGTTATATCATTTAATCATTATTAGAGGTGACTTTAATAATAATTAATCATTAAAAGCATATTATAAAGTTATATTATAACTTTATGTCTAAAGGGGGGCATTTAATGACTTAAAGTACATTAAATGATATTTTGATTTGGGCGCCCATTTATGAGGAATTATTATAAATTTATAAAGTGCACATTTAATATTATTTTAAATTATTAAACAGAGCCTTCTAGAGGATTGACCTCTTCTTGGAAAATTATATAAAGCATCAACAGAATTTATTTGGTATCCATTCATAATTTTGATATTTAGCTTTTGAAGAGTTCACTGTAGAGAAGAAGAAACCTAGGGTTTTTGCAATTTCTACAATTACTTGACAGTGGAGAATGTGGTATCTATGTTGATCAACATTCTGAGGTTGTGAGATATCAATTGAAGATTGTGCAGTGGGGTGGCTTCATCCAGGAGTCAACATTGTGTAGATTGGAGAAGTTTTGTGAAGAGGTTGAAGGAGAAACATTGATAAAATCAATAAGCATTCATTTCAGATTGAAACATCATAATATATCTTTGTTGGGCTATACTTCTAGTCTTTTCCAGGCCATACCATTTCTTCTTATCAGGCCGTACAACTGCTTATTGGAGGTGTTAATGGAAGGAATCTGAAGAGTTTTTCCATTAGAAACTAGAAGACACTAAGTGAACTGATATTAATAATGATTTAAGAGAAAAGTTGGGCCACACTTTGATGGATTACAGGTTGTACAGAGCACATACAACCAAGTCTTACAGTTCTTGGAAATGGCATGTTGAGCTAAGTCTGAATCGCCTTGAATTTGAGGCTGCAAACTGATTCTTTGAGGGCGGATAAGGGTTTGCAACAAGGTTCATGCATTTGTTTTAGTGGAGAACTCCATGATAGCTACTAATCATTCATCCAAGGGTTTGTTGCTGCTATAACTCAACTTCAGAATTGCAGACACAGAGTTCTCAATCCTATAGTAGCCACTTTTGTATTCCATCTTAGGTATCTTTCATCGCCATATCAGTAATATCTTGTATACTTCATGAAGGATTGATCATGGGTATGTCATACATTGTTATTTGATCATCTGGAGATATATTTTATTGATTGTAACAATCTGATATAACCTATATTAGACTTGTCATAAGTGTATACAAAGTGTAATCAAACCTATTATATGATCAATAAAGGCATATTTGCAAGTGGGATCCTTGATATATGAGTATGCAATCATTTATCTATCATTTCTATGTTATTGTCTACGTTTTGGCATTGAAACATCTTTCAAACTAGCATTAGAACACTCAAAAATTTATATCAGACTTAAGGAATCAGAACTTAGACACTTTTCATGCCAAGTGTTTGACGAAATGTCAATTCATTCAAACTAAGTTTTTGGGACAGAATAAGATAGGGTTCTTATAGAATTATGGGACTATTATTTCATCTTGTAGGCTTCCATGAGGACTAGTTTCTAGCTTGGTTGTGACCTAAGAAAACAATCTTTACCTTTACATTATATCCTAACTCATTTATCAAATCGGAACCAATTCCTAAGGTGTGTGGTTAAAAATTAGCAAATGATGATTCAATTTGTGAAGAAAAAGGTATTGAAGGACTTACACACTTTCCTCCATTATTTGGGCAACTTGTATTGAGTTATGATTCCTGTGGATGACATAGTACTCTTTCCTCCTCATTGCTTCACAATCTTCTTCGAATTTAATCAACTCTCTCTCTCTCTCTTTTATAATCAGCTCTTACTGCAATCTTTTCCTGACTTGAAAAAACCCTAATTGTATTTGACCAAATATTTTGGAGATATCTTACACATGCAAGTAGGCTTCATATATACCCTTCCCTCTCATGACACCAATGAGGAACTCATTTTGGCTGCCAAATTCTATTCTTCCCTTCCCAACTCTTAACCTCTTTTTGCAGCATTTGGTTCTTCTCTTAAACTACTTAAATCTTCAAGTCAGTCTTGGATATTTTCTTTCTTATCACCCCTACCCATAGATAATTCAACTTAACACTCCACAAGACCTGAAAATTAACTTTGATACCAATTTGATCCATAATTTCCCAATGTATGTCTGATACAAGTTTTCAACACACTTAAATATATTGTACTATTGATTTAGTGAAAAAATGTACTGAAATTCAACATAGAAATGCTAAAATTGGTATTTAGCTACATGTTGCCATCTGACTCAAATATGGAAATGGCTAAAATAGATGACTAGAGTACCAAAAATCATCGGCATATACTTTCCTATGCGAATGCATATGCTCTTGTATAATAAATACATATAACTATAGCTGCTAGTGTTGAATTCTACAAATTGTGCAAAAATAAAATTCTTAGTTTTGAAACTGTATATGCTAAAAATTGCAGTCTATGATTCTACAGTATTATCAACATATGTGTATCTCATCCCAAAGAATTTCTAGATAACACATATCATCAATGTGTAGGAGCTGAAAACAATAGATTGTAAAATACATCATAACAATGAAATCATGTATATGACACTATATTTACCCAAGCGAAAACCCAACATGAGGAAAACACCAAGATGGAAAGAACTACTTTATTCAGTCTTTATAGCTAGGGATGTTTATGTACATAGAATAAGCTCTCTTGGAAGGATGATTTTTTGGGATAACATGTATTTCCTTGTTAATTCAAGGAATCTTTGTAGAACTTAGCAATTTAGGCCTACTTGAGTGCACATGTTACAGTGACTCTTCCCATCTACGAGGGCATAGGAATCCAAAAAGTACCTATTATCTCATACTGTAAAGTAACATGTAGTGAAGAAGAAAAAGCATGTCTACAGGTTGGATGTTTCTAATGAAATGTTAATTGCAATATCATTCTAGATGAATCTATTATTCTCTTCAATACATCTATGATTAATCATAGAAATCAACATACTAGAAATTATAGCTCTTAACATTGATGTTTAAACAAGCAAATTAAACTCAAACAAATTTCTATTGCCATCATTCTTTTTAATTCTTGGAATTATTGATGTGGTTGCAATGCATTTCCTAATCTATATGATCATCCAAGTGATAACAAGTAATCCTATGGTAATGACCTTTTACTATAAATTTTCACTTAAGTGAGTTCATTAAATCTTAAATATGTGAAATTTTTCAAGAATTCAGCAAGATGAACAATTGTTTCCTATGGCATGACAAATTGGTTTATTTACCAACACACTAGTCTTCCCTAGTTTCATGCATAGAAAAAAATAAAACGTAGAAACTAATGATCAAGTGGCACACAATGTATGAACTGTGTAAAAAATAAAACCTCAACTATTACCACTTACTTTCAGTATGTTGAATGTGAAATTCTCTAGTTTAGAGTGCATACCAATCTCTATTGATATGTGATACTATTTTAGAATATTTGTTTACAATCTATATGTAATGAAAGGTAAGCATCTAGGTAATTTAGAAATTTTGATGTCTTTGGATCCTCCAAAAGTCGTTTAGAACTTATCATGTTTGTTAAGCCTTTAAACTTCAGAAGGCATTTGCATCTTCTAATACTTGTCTCTTTTTGGCATGAGAAAAGGTGAACTCTATAATAGGAAACAAATAAATCTTACAAACATAGATAAATTTAAATTAAAAAATAAAATATTACACAAAATATCTGGAGAACCATTATAACTCTATTATACTTATTGTTATTAGTTGTTCATAGCATATACAATGAGAATCAGTATCACTCACTAGAAATAGCAGAAATAGTGAACGTGGCATGTTTGTCTTTATGAATAGGATCTAGATTTAAAGTTGTAGAGTGAACCCACACATAATATTTCCACTTTGTTCTTGCAATTCATAAATCGCCATAATTTCAATAGGATATTGAGATCCAAGCTAAGCAAACCCCTTATCATATCAAACATTAAAAAGAAGTATATCCTTTCCATCCTTGAAAAGATGACTTGGTGAAATATAGGTTTTAATATGGGTATGCAATCTAACAACAAAGATATCACCCATTTACCAAAGTTATAAACATTCCGAGCAATGTGTGCAAAAGGATCTTTGTTCTTTTTCCCCACACTAAAAAATGCAATCCTTGTATCCTAGAAAAAGGTGGATAACCTCTTATAACTTCAATTGGAAATTTAACTCCCAAATGAAACTTAGCTCCTATCAAACATCCAGAAGAAGTACAATCTTTCTCATCTTTAAAGGTTTCAACCAAGCAAGCAATGATTGAAGTGTCTTACATATTCTAGCAGCATGCAAGTAATTGACAATATGGATCACATGAATATTATTATTTCTAGAATGTCATGTCAATCATGTATACAGGTTCACGGTTATATCCTTATGCTCAATACATGTAACCACACCATGTTAGTGGATTTTAGGGTTTTGGGTTGGACCCTTTAGCTAATTTCCCAATAAAATTCTGGCGAGAATTCACAAAGTTTAAGGGGTAGAGTCTAGACACCTAAATATGTGAAGGGAAGGATACATCAAATCAAGAACAAGAAAATTGTGGATGACCCATTTCAAATTAAGTGACATGTCAACCAACCATCATATTCAAAACAAATTCCATATGATAAATTCAAGAGATCCCACTTACCGGTACCACATATCCAAAAGCTCACAGCACCTAACACTCGAAGAGATGGGCACATAGCCAAAACTAGTAGAAGACCAAACGACACCAATTTCTGGCTCATCCCACCAAAATTACCGAAATCTACAATAAAAACATTGGAAAACACTCAATGAGTAATTAATTCTAGAGAACCCAAGAAAAACATTGGAAAGAACTCAATGGGTAATTAATTCTAGGGAACCCAAATCTAAATCCACGCTTCAGAGTTTGAGATTTACGAAGTTCCAACATAATGTACACTTCATAAACCGATTATTCCAAGTTTCCCTGTGAGCATTTTCTTGGCAATTCCATGCTCCAGGTCTTCAGAGTTCAGAGTTTAAGGTTTATCAAATTCCAACATAATGTACACTTCATAAATTGATTATTCCAAATTTCCCCATGAACATTTTCTTGGTTCTTCATTGGTTCTTCATTGATTAAAATAATAAGAATAATTTAAAGGAATAAGAATAATTTGACTAGCCTAGATTATGATGAAAGAACAGGGTAATCAGACAAGAGCAAAAAGAAAAGAACAGAGCATATGCCTATATCTAGACAGAATTATAAAACCAGAATGAATTCAAATGAAACAGTTCAAGCTTACCAACTCAACAAAAAGAAAATCAAACATTGAGAAATAAAACTGCAACGTCTATGTAAATGTTTAACGGGAATGCGCTTTCAATATAAGATTTTATATTTTCATTTCACCTCTTCGCGCTTTTTTGAAAAGGATTTTTACCTCTTTGTCGAACTTCTTGGTAGATTACCTTTATGATATTACCATTTTTTTAGTAGATTACCTTTATGTTTTTTTATTGACGGTGATAGTTAAAAGTAAAAAGTAAAGGTATTTTTATTGACCTTCTTGACCGTTGGTATTTTTATGTTATTTCAAATTGGAATGATCATCTTTTCATTAATATTAGCATTTAGTTTCAAAGAGGGAGAGTATATTAATAGGTTCTATAGTCTTTTTTAATTTCAGATTAAAATATATATATTATATTTGTTTTATTATGTTTATTTTGTAAACATGTTTTTTTCATTTTAATTGTTTGGAGAGTAATTGATTTTTGAATCTATATTTTATATTTAAATTAATTTATTATTGTTTTTGGACATCTTTCCACATTTATTATTAGTCATTTTTTCCAACTTAGATACCAACACCTCTTACATTTTTATACATATTTTATTTTCAACCAAAAACATGAAAAGAAAAAAAACTATAAACAAAATAATATAATGTTCAAAAAACTTGCCATGACCTTTGGTTAACAAAATTTCCTATAAACTCTCCCTTTCTATGTGTTTTTGTAGGTGTCTCTATTGTTTTAGGAGTTACATCTTTCTATATTTTCTTTGCAATATTTGAAACCATGGATGTTGTCTCCTCTATTCTAAACACCCTCACCACATTTACCATGGACTCATCAATAATGGCCCTTTTTTATAGCCTATGATAGTGATTTAACACTATAAGATTGAACTATTTAGGGATAATCTTTATAACCCATCCCATTCCACTACCCATGATAACTTATCTCCAAAATGTTCCCATACTTCTCTAAATGATTTATCTTTTGATGTTTTCAACAAGTCCTCCCATTATGAAGATGAGGTTTGTGTGCCTTATGATGACCATATTTCTTGTAACCCCCCTTACACCTTAATGCATATCATACCACCTATTTCTTCCACCCCTTTCTTCACACCTATTGTTGAGGAGGTTGGGTATAACAAAAACATTGAACAAGAAGCCACCAACCATTTCCTAAACATCACATTAGATGAGCTCTAACATAATGAATTGGACATAGTTGCTTCTCTCAGTGACTCTTCCATGCAATACATCTCTTCTACCCACACTATATTTCCTTTATTCCTTATGCGGCACATTCTCCTTCGATGACCCTCAACCTCATTCCTTGTAGCATTCCACATACATATTATCGTCAATATATCAAGTTCCCTTCCACTTCACTTTCTTGTAGCATAGGTTGTGTGGGTCAAAAACTTAAAGAGCTTAAAACATAATTGGATAACAAATCACTCCCCTAATTACTCCCACCAATTTTTACAACAACTATTTCCTTCTAACATCCTTTCCCATCCTCTCATATATTCTTTGGGACACTATGTATTGACATGTGTAAAGAAGATGTATATTATGCTCTTAGCTCATAAATGTGATGACAAAATATTGACCAAGTTAATTCCTAGAATTTTAACATAGTATGCCTTGGATTGGTTTCACACCTTATCCAATAGTTCAATACATTATTTTTCAAAATTGGTGTAAGTATGTGTGTAATATTTTCAATTCAATGTTAACCCTAGGGTTAATCTCAAATAGTTAGTACAATACAAGCAAAGCCCAATGAACATATTAAACATTATATATTTTATTTCAATTTGTTTGTTGTCAAAATGATCTTAACTCTTTTTATAACCATCACTAGGCTTTTTTTAAATATTGTTTCAATTATCCAATTTAAATTCATGGTTCAAATGTATCACTATGGGAACCCTCCTCTAAATTGACTTGTTATCCATCATGGCGTGCCTTCCCTATGCAACCAACCTCTTATACCATAGTGTATATAAGAAGAAAGGACCTTTACACCATTAAGCAATCTCCTAAATATGTATTATAACTTTTATTGCAATCTAGGTTGATCATTTTACCTCCTCTCAAATACCAAATATCTCATAAGAAAGAGCGTACACTAATTTCTTCTTGATGTTAGGTGATTCTATAAATTGATACCAAGTTTAAATACAAAATAAAAGATAGTATCTTATCGATGAGGGTTTTATCCAAGTTGACTCTACATAAGAGACATATATAGACAAAAAATGAGTTACCCTTATCATCAACCATGAGAATGTTGGAAAAATATTGTCATTAGTCTCAAAGGCAGTTTTGGTGGCTCCAAAATAAATATTGTGTATACTCATGCTAGTCACCCCCTTGAAGGTTGAAAGAGAAAATGGAAATAAATAAAAAATAAATTTAAATGCTTTCATGCTATGAACAGGCCCCCTAAATATGGTGCCTCTCTTATTGTAAAAAAAAATATATATTAAAAATAAATTTATTGGGCTGACCTGCTAGGGTGGTGCGCCCAAACGAGGGAAATAAATTTTATAAGAGGGCCAACCTAGTTTGGAAAGTCGCCCCTCTTGGATGAAGAGGCATTTTGAGAGGTATAAATAAAAGTTTGTGAGAGGGTTTTATAATCAATAAAATTCAAGGAATATTTTTGTCTAAAGAGGAGAAATAAAAAGGTATTCAAGCATTTATCTACAAGATATATGTGAGCATATTTACAACAATGAATTTGTGGAAGGAGAGCTTGTGAGACAAGCAAGTTCATGGTGATTTATGAGAAAATATTATGAAGAAATTATTGCATATTTTATGGGGACATTTTTGCAAAATTTGTGAAGATATTGTTGCAAATTTTGAGAAGGTATTATTACCAGATTTTGTGAAGACTATGTTGCAGACTTGTGAGAGGAAGTTTTTGGAAAATTTGTGAGAAGGAATTAGGGCAGATTTGAGGAGTAGAAAGTTAAAATTATTAATATTATTCTTGTGGAGGTTGGAGCCTTCTACTTGAGGATATCATGAGGTTGAAGCCTCTTGTTGAAGAGATTGGAGTCTCTTGCTGAGTTGGTGCTCAATGGTGGGGATTGGAGTCTCCAGTGGGTTGGTGTCTACAATTTTTTGTATAAATATTAATACAAGAAAATATTTTTTCGTGGTTTCTCCCATAAGGTTTTCCATGTAAAATTGTGTGTCTCTCTTATGCATGTTCTCAAATTTCTACATCTTGCATGAATAATATTGCTATGGATAATTAAGGCGTGAAGTAATATTGCTATATTCAGTTAAGGAGTAAATTTTTAACCTATATTGATTCACCCCTTTCAATATAAGTGTGTGTTTCATCAAAGAATCTATTGGATGGTAGTGATACACTCCTTACATCCCCTTGTGATGGAAATATTGATCTAGTAGATGATCCTAAGCAAATACATGTCATCCCTTTCACCTATGATAGCCATGATGATGATAATGAATCTCATGTTACACATATACACAACCAAGCTTCTATTGCACATTTTTACCTACTTCTTGTGCTACATGTGTTCTTTGTACTTCTCACAATGAATTTATTCTCTTTGAATTGATGGTTTATTATTATTTATGGGTAGACATTACTCTTTTGATCCACTTATATAATTCAACTAAAACATTTTAATTTTATAGAACTATTTTTATTCATGTTCTTGTTTATGTGTGTAGTGTAGGAAATTATATACCTTTACAATTTTACACTAGATGTTTGGATCCCTTAATTTATTGGTCTTAATTAATCTTCTAATTTGTCAAATTATGCACTCCAAAGCCTTATTCTTACCATTTTTTGAAAGGAGAACCAACATTTAATAAATGCATTTAATATTTAAATTGCCATGGATTATGTGTCCTAGAAATATAGGTTAGGACCCATTGTCCCATGGGTGAATTTGGGTCCCCTTTATGTGCTAGGACCTAATTTAAAAAATATTTTTGGTGGCCTTTTAATGATCAAAATTCAAATTGTAAGTGTTGGCTTTTGGAATCTAATTTTTAGGAAATTAGATAAACACCTATAGATACATAGTTATTTTATCATTTGAGATCTATTTAGTATTAAGGAAAAATTGAAGAGAAAATATTATTGTCAAGAGAATTCAAGAGCAACATTATCATTCATTTATAACAGCAATCAAGATCCTAACATCATGTCCAAGCTTATGTGTGTTCATGTTGTCTTGTGAAGGCTAACAAGTGTTGTAGGTCTTCATGTATTCAAGCATCCAAACAAATAAAAAAAGAAAGATCCAATTCCTTTGAAGAGATGTGTACAAATTCAGTCCTTCAAGGAAGCCATTAAAGGGTGGTGAGTTTCTACAAGTTTTCATTCATCATTTCCTTCCTTTCTATTCAAGGTTTTATCATTGGTATTGCCATGTTGTGAAAGTGGGAACACTATTCATGAGGTTTTACTGAGGAAAAATCCTATGGCATAAAAAAAAAAATTCCCTCTTTGTGTATGTGCAAGTTATAGGTTGAAGAAGGGTTGAAGAGATCTTGAAGACCAATTTTACATTGTTGCATTTATTGTCATCATTCTTGCCAAGGTTCAGAAACCAAGTTACATAATTCATTTTCGTCATTCTGACAAGTTTGCAAGTGGAAATTAACATCTCAAATCTGGCACCAAAGGATTGTAAAAAGTATTTTCAAAAGACCTATCAAGGAACCATTTTCCCAGGAGTGAACGAGTCCCTCTGCACACATCAAAATTAATTTTTGGTGACAAGTGCATGCTCTTAGATATCTCCCATATCTTCCTACAAAGTGTTGAAAAGATTTTGTAAATCTTCAAGAATCTACAATTCACAAACTAGGTCATATAGTTCATTTAGTTGCATTATTTCAAATCACTCCTAATCATTCTTTATCCTTGAAGAATTACCAACCCAAGTCTGATTGACTCACCATTGAGGTTGGGAGTCAATTTATTGGATTTTTGGTTGGTCTTCTAATGAAATATTGGGAAAAGGACCCTTAAATCTTAGGTTCTTCATATTAAGGGATCCAACATTTTCCTCCTTTTCCCATCATTTCATTTTGGTGAATCTAATATTTAACAACATATCTTTCTGATTTGGAAATATTTCAAACCCTAGATCTAGGTTTTGCATCATTTTGTTTTACATTCTTCATTTAGGGTTACATCTTGCATGTTTGCATCAAAAATCCAAAAATATTGCATATATTTTGCATCATAGTTTGCATTAGTTTATGTTTTAGTCATTTAGATTGTAATTTCATTCAAAATTGCACTCAAAATTGTCACTTTTGTTTACACATTGTCATAAATTTGTAATTGCATTTCATAAAAAAAATCTAGAAAAAAAATCACTATAAATCACTTTGCAACTAGAAACAATAGTCATAAACATTAACTCAGACATTAAGTTTTAAATTTTTTAGACCCTTGCACAAAGACTCATTCGCCCCTGGGAAACCCTATCCTTGTACAAATGCTTCTAAAAACTTTTTCACTCATTTTTGTCTTTGTTTTCTCAAATTTCCTATACTTGCAAATCTCTATTTTTGTTTTAAAAATTACATATTCTAAAGAATTTTACATTTAGTTCATTTGGTAAATGAAGGAAAACTGATTCATCCCAGAATGAATAGTTGAGATCAGTAAGTGTCTATGGTAACATTCATTTCTTCATAGAACCTCAAAAATCATGTACTACTATTCCATAAAGTGAAATCAAATAGTTTATTTCCCACCATTAATTTTTAGAGGAAAGTTTATGCAATTTTAGATCATGCAAGATCAACTAGTTTCAACAACATGCATTAAATAGATTCAATAAATAGAATCATTAAACCTAGAAGATAAAGCATAAGACATGAACAAAAAGATTTACGTGGGGAAACCCCTTTTGAGTAAAAAACCCCACACTCCAAAAGCATAGATCCATTGTACTAATCAGCAACCAAATACATAGTTACAATACAATTGTAGGCTCTAGGCCTTTACATGGAGATTTACATCCTGTTCCATTTGGAGAAAATCTAGCAACATAACCCCTATGAATTTAGTCTCTCCTCTCATAACTCCTCAAGAAAAGTATCATATTTATAGAGCTTACAATGCACAAATTAGACATTTCTAAATTGACTGCCAAAGGCTAAAGATGTGAAATGGAGAGCGCCAAAACCACTACACACACATAATGGTAAGTTTCCAATTATCACCACATGCCACACTGCAAATTTGCACTTGCCAAAATAATTGCACCTTGAAAGCTCATATTCCATGTAAAATCAACACAAAAATAGAAAATTCCTCCATGCACAACTCCGCCTATAAATCAACTTTCCAACTTGACTCCTCATCAGAAAAATAAACTGGAAGTTGTTATTCAAAAGACAATGTGAGAAAAATAGCAACAATTAAAAAATCAATACTATGAAAAAATCAAAGGTTGAGACACCTTCATTTTTCTAACATTCTCCCACTTGTCAAACACCTTTGAAGAGTCCATGGAAGTAACAAGATTTAACTGCTAAGAGTCAACAGATGAAAAAAAATCATCACAACCATACATGCAATCACAAGAATCTTGAACAATGCTTTCGTGTTCCAACCAAGATACCTGCAACAACATCCAAGATGTCCACCATTTCAAGTAACAGTTCTTGTCATCCTCTAAAGGAAAAGAATGATCCATGGTGTATATACACAAGTCCAAATATCATAGGCATTAGATCCAACTAATAGAAAAGGCTGCAGAATACTACCACCACTCCACTGTGCTCACAAGCTACATAGAAGCATCAACAACATCAACTTCAAAGCCCACAACCTGAACACAACCATGAAGTCATCCTCCAAAAAATAAGATAGAACATCAGTTAGAACAACAAATAGGAAACTAACTGCTCCCATCCAAATGACCAACCCACACAACTGAAAATAACACCCACAACAAGTGCTAATCCATCCAATCACCCATACCTAGAAGGTATCCACATTAGCAAACTCATGTCACCTACATAGCCAAACCATCAACCACAAATAAAATCTCCATGTGCCAACCAGTTGAAGAAGACCAAACACATATAAGAACTCCCATTGCATAGGTAATATCAAATCTCAAACAATCAAAGGTGTATCGATTATACCGATCATATAACATAGAAAGTGTAGCCATGTAGTACTAAGGACCATCCACAAAGATCTAAAAATCCTACAACCAACTATTACAAGAAACATCTCTCTTAGAAATCTCCCACAACTCTCCCATGTTCTCCATATCTGACAAAGGAAAGAGATACAAGAACCTCCATGTCATCACCCATGTGACAACACATTACCACAAACTAGAGATAATCAAAGCTTCACATAGAAATATCACATCTAAAGTCATATGAATTTGAATATATAGGAAGAACCAGACTAAAGATAAAAATATACAAATGATAAACATTTAGCATGCCCTTCTACATATACCTCTAAGTTCTAATTGTGTCAAGTAAGATCTCCTTCACAACCCCAAGGTAAAATCCATAACAACATCCAAACCTATTTAACCTCAAGAGATCAAACACAACATATGCATCATGTATCTACATGGATGTAAGCTTCTCAAAGAAGATCAAACTACTCCATTTCTTGTCTTAGGAAATCAGACCACTACCATCCCCTATAATCATCATAAATGAAAATGAAAACCCAAGGAGATAACCATGCTATCCTCCTCTCATAATGAATCCTCCAAAACCATCTAATAGCAGCTCAAGATCCATGATTATCAAAGAAAGCATAAAGCACCTGAGAGAAATAATGGGCATTACCTCTTAAGTGATAAGCTACCAAGTAGACCAAGATTGGGGAATGAGAAAGCTCCTCCAAGATATGCAATCCATCATGAATCATCCAAGAGAAATCTCCTCATAGGTCTCTATTGAACTCACTTCCAACCAAGGTGTAGGCTCCTCAAACTTTCTACTGAGATCTCATCAAGAGTAACCATCTTAATAGAACTTCTCTCATATCAAGAGAAATACAACCTCACCTCACTCACCATGTATCCATGATCACCAAAAAATAATCATATCATGCTAAACTCCAAATGCATCACTACATTATCATGAAATTATCAAACATATTACCAATGCACCCAAAACACAGAGAATCACTAGACCACTGTCAAAGCTCCAATCACTTGAATCAGGAACTTATTACAACATCATGATCTTACCATCCCCCTTAGGAGATCCCATGCTCCAAGTGAACATACCATGGTCTCAAGAGAAATGCATCATGCCAAAACTCTAATGTGTAATCAAAAGTATACCATGACATAAAACAAAAAAATCTCTAAACCAACATCACCTGTCAAGAACCACCAACAAATCAACCCAAAGACCACAAGATTCCTCCATGGATCTGAGATATTATACATCCTCAAATAATGTCTGCATGCAAATGTGAAGAAACCCTTATGTAGGAATAGGATCTAAGAGTCCCTCTAAAAAATTTGCATCACTAAAGAAGATCATTCACCACATAGTGATGAATACACAGTCACTGCTAAAACTCCTACTAAACTATGGTACCAAGCTTTCTGAGCACATGACACATCATCTCCCAAATCTAAAAATCATCTAGGTCCACACACATACACGTGTATTATTGATCACACCAAGTGAAACCAAGATCTCAAAATTGTTGGTATGTGGCTACTGATCATGTAAATACTATGTACACTTGTAACATATCAAGGTTTTCCTGCTAACATGTCAAGGTTTTTTTCTCACTGACACATCAAGGTTTTCTCATTAACACATCAAATGAGAAATGACCTTGTAAAATCCTAATCATATAAGTTTCCAGGGTATGTGTAGGATCATGATGGGCCAAAAAGTGGTGATATTATGGGTATGTGTAGGGTATGTGGCTGATGACTTTTTTTTTACCCAAAACTGATGAAACAAAAATGGTTTTTAAAGGAGATTCTTAGCTTTCCACCAATATAAATTATGCTTTATTTTGAATTTAATAAATAATTATTATTCATTTTCTATTTGAATTACAACTAAAGTCCTGATCAATAGAATGATTGAAAAAAATCTATAGCTTTCAAAATATCACATTTTTAAATTTGAAACATGTGTCACATTCTATGCTTTGCATACTATAGGATTAAAAAAGAAAAATTAAATTTCATGAATTTTTGACCAAGTTAAGGTGGTGAGACATACAAGTTTTTATATTTTTCAAAAGTTGTAATAAAAAATTCATAATTTATTATTTACTTGGAAACGAATTACAAAAAAATATGCATCACATTTGGACATGAGTTCTCTACTTATATCTAAAATCTTATAAAAAAATATTATCATTTTATTTTGGTTAGGGTGGTCAGACAGACACCTACTTATTTTTTCCCTGAAATTTAAGTACTACTGCATTGAAATTTAAAATTTTCACCAAATATATATATTTTTAAATAAACCTAGTTGTTTAGAAACTACATTCAATTTGCTACATATTCTATTCTTACATATTTTTGAAATAATATAGATAACTTATTCAATTTTTTACGTTAAGTTGCCTAACTCTAAATTTTTTGAATTTTTTGCCACTTAAGGGCCTATTTTTTCCATGATGATCCTGCACATACCCTCCAAACAACTTGTTATAGGTGGTTGGGATGTATAGTGTGGCATGGTGCTTGGGAGATTGTAATATTTTTGAAACTAGATAATAAAATCATTGGATGGATTAGTTTTTGTGGATGTATCCCATATTAGGTGAACCACACTAAATTCTATGTTGATCTCTTTTGTGTTATTCTTCATTGTTATTTCTAGGTTATTTAATTTGCATATAATTTTTAATGTTTATTGCTCCAATCTACCTAAATCCTAACACAAATCAAGGAAATACACCATCCTACAAGATCCCAACACTAACTATCTAGGTACTTTCATATCATCCATTCTCTCATCTCAAAGCAACCACAACAATGCATAAGTGACCATAGAAAAGGTCAGCTAACAAATTTGCATCAACATTAAATAAAACCTTGTGGATATAGACAATCCACTTTTGAGTCATCTATGCAATCGTGTAGGTAAAGACAACCTACAACATTGCACAACCCATAGATCCAATCAATGTAACAAGTGAAACCACTATCACACTAGAAATTGTAAATCTAAGATTTGAAAAAGAATAACCATGTAGACAATATGACTCAAGCACTAGATCAAACTCTAATATGATTTTCCAATCATGTCCACAATGAGCATCATAGTCAAGGAATACATCAAGCATCACCACAAAAATGTTGAGTGACTAATCATATACCAACTCTCCCATGCAAAGAAAGCATCTCACCTCCTCACACCATGTATGAAGCATGCATGCAAAAATACAACTATCTCATCCAATAACATCTCAAAATCTAGGTTCTAGAAAATAGGTTAACCATAGCTCCACAAAACCACAAGTTTTTCTTGACCATGTAAAACCTACAAAACCATTGTGTTTGAAAAACACCCATGCACATCCACACCCACTTTACATATGGAAGACACACAAGTATAAAAGATCACCATAACAGTTAAACTAGAATAATGGATTATCATAGATGAGCATAACCATATATATTTTTAGGAAAATCTATAAAACACTCATATCCAAGGAACATGAATCCAAGCCATGTAAGTACAAAGCATCTGTAAAAGGAAAAAACAATTTAGGAACTCTAGGACCGTTTCAAACCAACTCCACAATCACCAACATGTACATGCATCTGAGTGGGACAAGCTATTGCAAAAGCTTCCAGATCATCCAATGGTCAACTCCATAGGCTACATGCAATCGAGGTAACAAAAACAATGCCTTCCAATACCAAGAAAAATAATGCAACATAAGCACATCACTCCATAGTTGAAAAACAACCCAAGCTTGTCCATATCATCGGGGAGCCTCTCACATAGACACCCAATATGAAAACTTTACTGCAACATAACCATAAAGAACAAAAATCACACCCCATCCATTAGGATTATTCCACTATCAACTAGGAGCTTTAGATCACATCATTTCAATATGACCAACTCCATTTTATCTATCTTCACCATCCTTCAAGTTGTGTGTTGTCTCTTGAAACTAAAACAAAAAATAAAAAACTTCAACTCACCAAAGGATCAATATTCAGTCAATTCTTTCAAATTTACTCAAGCTTTCCAGGCTAAGTAATCTTCACAGAAGGAATACCTAGAACCAAAAACACTAGGAATTCTTACATGCATCAACATGCAAGCACATTCAAGCCACATGTGAGTCCATGCAAGTACATACAAATCACAAACTTGTGCATGCAAGAAAAAAACAAATCCCAGAAGAAAGCTCTGATACCAGTTGAAGGGAAATTGATTTATCCCAATTGGAACATCTAAGATTAGTAAGTTTCTTTGTGTAACATTCATTTCTTTAGAGAAAATCAAAAATCACGTACTACTATGCCATAAAGCAGAATCAAACATAGTTTATTTTCCACCATTAATCCTTAGAGGAAATTTTATACAATTTTAGATCATGCAAGATCAACTAGTTTCAACATGTATTAAACAAATTCAATAAACATAATCATTAAACCTAAAAGATAAAGTAGAAGACTTGAACAAAAATATTTACATGGGGAAAACCCTTTCAGGTAAAAAACCCCACACTCCAAAATCATAGATCCATTGTATTATTCAAGAACCAAATATATAGTTACAATACAATTTTTGGCTCTAAGCCTTTACATGGAGGTTTACATCTTGTCCCATCTGGAGAAAATTCAGCAACATAACCCCTATGAATTAGTCTCTCCTCTCATAACTCCTCAAGAAAAATGACATATTTATAAAGCTTACAATGCACAAATTAGACATTTCTAAATTGACTTCCAAAGGCTAAAGATGCAACATGGAAAGCACCAAAACCACTGCACACGCATAAAGGTAAGTTTCCAATTATTACCACATGCCACACTGCAAAATCTGCACTTGCCAAAATAAGTGCACCTCGAAAGCTCACATTCCATGTAAACTCAACACAGAAATAGAAAATACCTTCATGCACAACTCCACCTATAAAATCAACTTTCCAACTTGACCCCTCATCAGAAAAAGAAACTACAAGTTGTAGCTCAAAAGACAACGTGAGAAAAATAACAATAATTTAAAAATCAATGCTATGGAAAAATAAAAGGTTGAGACACCTTCATTTTCCTAACATTAAAAAGAAAGTGCATTATTTAGAATCAAAATTTGCATTCAAAATTCATCATTTTCAAGTCTTTGCATTTTAAATGAATCAATTATCATATCTCAGATCTGAAAGTTGTATTTCAATTTGTTCAATATTATTATATACTTGCATAAAATTGGAAATTTTTTATCATGGATATGTGCTTTGATAAAATGTGGATTTCCTTGAAATCTTTTGTTGATGTCTCAAGTTGTGTGTTTGGTGATGATCAATCCTAATGCAATTGAGATTGTTCATGATCCTTTACCTCCTAATGAATGTCCTCATGAAATAGATATCTTGGGTGAAGATGAAGATAGTGTGCATGAATTAATACAAAGATCCTTGCATAAATTTGACCAAAATGTAGCCTTTTACCCCTCAATGTAATGGCCTAACAACCCATGTCAACAACCAACACCTCCCATAATTCCACCACTTGACATGTGCAATATTTTACAGCCCAAAATAGAACCACAAGGTGTATCTCAATTAAAGAGTATGGAAGCACACATTGATAGTAAACACAAGGAATCTATGCCATTTGAGACTCTCTTATCCTATATAGACAAAGTTACCAGTACACCTATTGATTTGGAACAAACTTATGGTCAAGGCTTTAGAATTTTGAAGAAGTAAGGATGTGACATTCATAATGAGCATTAAGTCCATTCTCTCTTATAACAAATACCATATGAAGAAACTAAGGGATTAGGATATCAAGATCCTCCACCTTCACATCAAAAAGTTAATCAAGTAAGAAAAAAAAGCCCTATAAACTTAAGAAGCTATCATTTTACATAATATAATCAAGATTGAATAGACCCTAGATAAATTTCTTAGTCTAGGACTGATTACATTATCACCTATCTGAGAAAATAAGAAAGGAAAAAGTACAAACATGTCTTACTGTGCATATCATAGAACACTTGGGCATCTTACTGATGAATGTATTTCTTTAAAGAATTTATTGAAAGAATTTGATCCTTCTACAAGTCAATATGATCGTATAATAGACTAACAATTATTTAATTTACTCATCATGTGATAGTTATAGCATTATAACATGCTCACTACCACATTAATTTAACTTTATGCATAATTATCTTTTATGTTGCACGAAGTCCCATACCATATTTTATCTTGGTTCATCTTTGTCCTACACTTGGGAGAAAGGGTTAGGTAGCCTTGTCCTAGGTTTATTTCTTATTGAGATCCCTATCTATCTCCTTAAAACATTAGTGTAGCGAATACACTAACATTTTAAGGGGGCATATGGTCTCCCATTTATTGTATGCATGTTCCCTTCTTAGTGATGATGACACCCATCCCCTAGGAAGTGTGACTATACCAATCAAAGTGTGGTATTATTAATTCATGTGATGTGTCTTCTTTGTGGTGATATTAGGCTTGATGTCTCATAAGAGCGTGATCTTTTATTGGCATACAATATCCCTCTTGGTGGTAATGCTATGGCTTGAATTACCTAAGGCATGAATCTTTTATTCCCCGACTAGTCCTTTCTTGATGGTGATTTCAAGTGTGATGTTCCCTAAGGTATGATCTTTCATGAATTAAATAATCCCCCTTTGATTGTTGTTACCTTTTGTTTGCACCCCCTGAGATGAATTTTGTTTACACCCCCTAAGGTGAATTTTTTTTGCACTCCCTGAGGTGAATTTTGTTTGCACCCCTTGAAGTGAGTTTTTTCTACACCCCTTGAGGTGAATTTGGCATTTTTTCTTCCATTTTTTCATGTGTTGAACCTAGTGTAGCATTATGGACATACAACATAGGCTTACTAGTTCATCCTTTTTCCTTTTTTTGTATTAGCTTTAACATTGAACATTGGTGTACCTTGTTTTGCTGCTACATACATGTGTGTTCTCTTTTATGCCTTTGTGGGTTTTCAATGGGATCTTAGATACTGGGGGCTTGGACAACTACTTGATCCTTAGTTATCCTATCTCTCTAACAGTTGCACAATTGGACCTTCCTTGACATATATTTCTCTACTTTAGTGTGAGTTTGAGCATAAGTTCATACTCTCACTAAAGTGGGGGCTAAATATAGTGTAGGAAATTGTATACCTTTACATTTTCACACTATGTTTGGGTCCCTTAATTTATTGGTCTCAATTAAGCTTCTAATTTTCCAAATTATGCATTCCAAAGCCTTATTCTTATCATTTTTGAAAGGAGAACCAACATTAAATAAATACATTTCATATTTAAATTTCCATGGATTATATGTGTCCTAGAAATATAGGCCAAGACCCATTCACCCATGGGTGAATGGGTCCCCTTTATGCGCTAGGACCCAATTTAAAAAATATTTTTAGCGACCTTTTAATGATCAAAATTCAAATTGTAAGTGTCAGATTTTGGAATCTAATTTTTGAGAAATTAGATAAACACCTATAATACATAGTTATTTTATCATTTGAAATCTATCTAGCGTTAACGAAAACTTCAAGAGAAAATATTATTATCAAGAGCATTCAAAAGTAGGATTACTAGTCATTTATAGCAGCAATCAAGATCCTAACATCATGTCCAAGTTTATGTGTTAATGTTGTCTTGTGAAGGCTAACAAGTGTTGTAAGTATTCATGCATTCAAGCATCCAAGAAAACCAAGCAAGCAAGATCCAATTCCTTTGAAGAGATGTGTTGACTTAAGTCCTTCAGAGAATCCATTGAAGGGTGGTGAGTTGTAGCGAGTGTTCATTCATCATTTCATTCCTTTCCATTCAAGTTTTTATCATTTGCATTGCCATTGTGAAAGTAGGAACACTATTCATGGGGTTTGACTGAGGAAAACCCCTATATGACACAAAACAAAAAAAATCCCTCTTTGTGTATGTGCAGGTTACAGGTTGACGAAGGATTGAAGATATCTTGAAGAGAAATTTTGTATTGTTGCATTTTTTGTCATCATTCTTGTTAAGACATGAAAACTAAGTTAAAGAATTCATTTTCATCATTTCAGCAAGTTTACAGGTGGAAATCAACATCTCAAATTTGGCACTAGAGGACTATAAAATGTATTTTTAGAAGCCCTATCAAGGACCCATTCGCCCAAGGGAAAACTGGTCCCTCTACACATATCAAAGTTAAATTTTGGTGATAGGTACATGCCCTCAAATATCTCCTAGATCTTCCTTCGAAGTGTTGTTACAGTCTATATATCTTCAGGAATCTACAATTCACATATTAGGTCATATGGTTCATTTAGTTGCATTATTTCAAATCACTAATAATCATTCTCTATCCTTAACGAATAACCAACCCAGGTCTAATTGACTCACTATTGAGGTTGAAAATCAATTTCTTGGCTTTTTGGTTGGTATTCTAATGAAATATTGGGAAGACGACCCTTAAATATTAGGTTCTTCATATTAAGGGACCTAGGGTTTTCTCCCTTTTCCCAACATTTCAATTCCATATACTTTTTTCTTCCATTTATGAAACCCCTACTCTAATCAACCTCATGCTCTTCCTTGTTACTCATGTTTACCTTTCATTCTTTTCATAATCTCTTTTTCTACACTTATGACACTTTCCATTTCACATTCTTCTATTTCTTCCCTACTTGGGGGACATTCCTTGGTATTTTCTAATAATTTTTTATATATCATTTTACTTCTTGGTAGCCATGTCAAGGGTCTAATATGTTATTATTCTCTCTATTACAATTTATGTTACTTATTTTATATTGTATTAATCCAAATAGAATACTCATTGTCTTGTGCTTAAATGCTAAATTTTGCACACATTTCATATTATATTCCTATGTATAGTATAGTGCATACCATAACCTTGTAGCCACATTTCCTCTTTGTCCTTGGAAATGCTATTATTCTTTCCATTGGAATTCATGTTAGTGTTATTTTATGTTATTAATCTACACAAAAGACCCAATTTTTTATGCTTTAGTACTAAATACTACACACATATCCTACCCTATTAATTTACATGGTCTAATGTATACCATAATATCATCCAAACACATTTCCTCTTTATCCTTGTTCAATATTTCCGTTACATGCTTACATCTACCACTCTATCTTGTTTACTTAATCTATTATTTCTCCAAATATTCATTTATGCAACAACTTATCTTTGATTATATCATTTATGTTGCATTTTCATGTTATATCTTCCACAACACTTGTCCTCACAATGGGTATAAAATTAAGGGAAAATTATATTTTCCTCTTATGTTGATCTTTAGTGAACAAATATTATAGAAATATAAACACATTTACGCCAACAACTACTTTACTTGGCATTCTATTTTACACAAAGCGATCCCTCCTCACTTTAAATTGATCACATAAATTTATATGCAATCAAATTTGAGGGGGAATATATTATACCATTCTTCTTTACACATGTACACGTACTTATGGAATAGTTAACATGGTTTTTCATAAACCCTACATTCCACATTCCTTGTAAAAGTAAATATTCATAAGTATTAAACCACGCCTTGGTGAAACTAATCCTCCTTGGTTATTGCATAGCTCAAATTAATCATTTATATTCTTCATGGAGGTCAAATTTGTAACAACTCTATAACTACTGCATATAACATGATTCCATCTTTCTCAATCTCTAATTTTGTTTTTTCTAGAGTTCATACTTGTTTCAACTTTATTTCTCGCATATTAAAATTAATAGGATAAAATGAAGGTACTCAAAATGTGTGAAATTTATTGTTTAGGATAATTTTTATTGCATGCACTAATTTATCTTGTATGTTTTATATATTTTAATACAATGCTTGAGTAGAGACCGGAAAACTACATCAAGAAAAAAATATCTATTTTTTGTTGAACAAAATGATGTGCTAAGAGGGGGGGGGGGTGAATCCACATATCTTAAAACTTAACCATTTCTATTTGCAGATTAACAACACATCACATAAATGAAAAGAACAAAAAGGAACACATGCATCACATGAAGAAACCATGATTTTTATGTGGAAAACCTAATGAGGGAAAAAACACGGTGAGGATTAACTCATAATATGTAGCTCACTACTAACAAGAATTATAATGTTTAAGGCTCACTGCCTATGGATAAGCATAGACTAAGGTATACAACCTTAGAGAAAGATACAAAGGACCTGATGAGACTCACTATCTTAGATTATGATACATGAAGAATATAACAAAAAAAATGATTATGAACTACTTTGAGGAAGCATCTAACATATGTTGAAGTTGCAATCACTATTTCACACAATTTTCCCTTCACATTGATTTTGAACACTTCATATCTTTCATTCTGCTATGTCTCAAAATCACTATCAATCATCACCTTCACAAAATAATTTGATCTTATATATATATCATCCAAAATGACATAAAACACCAATTAAGTCAGCTTCAAGATGAACGTTGGATGAAATGATTGATATTATATGGGTCAACTTCAAAAAAATCCAAAATAAAAAAGATTTAGTTGTGGATCATCATACATTATGTCAGGGCCCAAATTCATCACAACACGTTCTTCAAGACAAGATTAATTGATCAAAATCAACCATAGATAATGAAACAAGTCATGTCGGCCCAAATAATATTAATACCATTAACACTCTCATTGTTTGAATTTAGACTATTGGGGAGCTACCAAAATCATCATGTGGACTAAGATCCAGGAACTATATATCATGCACAATATTCATTCAACTGTTTCCTTGAGTATCTGAACATAAAATGTTGGTGCTAGAGGATAAATCCATTGAAAGTACATAAATAGAGCATTCCAAACAAGTTGTAGCAAATTTTTATTTGAAAATTGATCTTGCGGACCACCAAAACACTTGAGACTTGCAAGGAATAACTCATACCCCTTTGTAAGCATATTCCCAATTCCACATGGTCACATCTATCTCACTAGAGGAATGCGGAGAATTCCAACAAGCCTTTAATATTATATTGTATAGACAGGAACACTATTAGCTCTAACTCCTACGAAAGGTGTAAAGACTTAATTTCTTGGATATAATACCTTCACAACATAACCAACTTATCTCTTGAACCGTGAGAGAAGAACTTACTTTGCAGAAGGATGCAACCAAAAATTCATGACTATATTATAGTGACTACATTGTTAATACTTTTTTCAATCTTCTGCAACTTATCTCAATGTTTGGCACACCAATTGTGAATGATATTATCGTAGACATGTAGGGAACATATTGGAACAAGTGTACCAACCACCGCATCATCATAGACACTAGTTAGATCACCGTCATACATCTAATTGTATTGCTAACTATATCTATGCACTTGCACTATCCTTGTAATATATATATAGAATTCATCATACACATTTGACATCAATGACAACCCATAATAGGTTGACATCAATGCCAACACCTATTTCCAATAGTCTCCCCTGTTTTCATTGATGAAAACACTAATACGTTCCTCTCCTCCTTTGACATCAAGGAAAAGGGCATGCTATCTTCTATTTGCAACATCCTAAAAATGTATGAGCTCTCCCTTACTACATACTCCCCTTGAAATGGAGATGCCCCAAAACTAATGGTATAAAAAAAATACAAGTATCCATAAAACTATACAAAATCAAAATTATCTTATTTACCCTTTTGCAACTTCTTTAGAAGCTAGAATATTCTTGTGAGATTTCTTTAGTTTCTCTAGAGTTGTAGTTTAATTTATTTTTTTCGAGGTGAGAATGTGATTTTTAAATTCAAACTCTATGCATAATTCCTTAGCCTCATTTATTTTACTAGAAGTTTTTATTTTTTGACCCACTTCTACTGCTTTGACCATCAATTCAGACAATGATGCAAGTCACACATTGACTACTTCTCTTAGTAAACATAATTTTTTATTTAACTATTCTCTTTGATTCAAAAGAAATTTCAACTATACATGAAGATTTTTAATTTTTTCCCTGGTGGATCCATCCATATCTCTTGATACATCATATGTTTTAGACAATTGTGTAATTTGTGACTCAATAGAGTCAACCTAACTTTTGAATCCATTAAGAGGTTTAGCTTTTGTTTCGGAGGTAAGGAGACATCAATGTTTAATTCTAGTAGACCTTCCTGAATTGTCTTGATTGCCTCATCAACTAATTCACTCTTATTTGCATTTTCTTGTAGTATTTCTTTTCTTTTGGAGACATGTAAAGCATCACCAAGTTGTAGCTTATGGAGGGGATATTCCAAGTCAACTTATCCCTCATGTGTTGGAATTTTTAGAAGTTGAGGTAACTATCAATTGAAATTGTATTTGCATCTCCATTATATCTTTAAAAGAGTCTGTAGATGAAGAACCTTGACCTCTTTCCATAGAAGCATCTTGCTTCTCAATTTTTTTTACTTCTACATCCTAAAATTTATTTTCTTCTTTCCCACCTTCTTTTTCTATCTCCATAATGGAGACTTCTTGCACCTTGTGTACACCAAAAACATATTTTCGTTCTTTCTATCTATAAAGTTATTCCATTTCTTTATCCACTTTCTCTAGGGAAGACATGTTATGTTTTTTGTCAAATTTAGTGTTCTCTGGAGCTGATACACTCATTTTACTCTTATCCCCTCCACCTTGTGCACTTGTATTCTCTGGAGGAGTAGTATCCTCATTCAGTTTGACATTTTCAATTGCCACATCATCTTTAGTCATATTATCCTGAAAAGTTGATGTATCTAAGTCATGAGTAGACACATTAGGTATATCTGAAGTATCTGGAGGAGCTTGATCACAAATTATTTTAGCATTCTTTAATCCTTGTAGAATTTTTTCTATCTTTTCTTTAGTTTCATTCTCAATCCTTTTTATTTCTTATTTATCATTCCTATTATAAAATTATTCTTTGTTTGATTCTAATTTCATGTGCTTGATATTGAGACAATTTGATCCTTTCTTCATGAGAGATGGATACACCTCATCCTTGCTTCTTCTACAACAACTTCATTTCTTTTGTCACTTAGCACATCTTCCAGGATTTCCAGAAGTTGATCAATGATTTCATTTAGAGCCATATTGAAGCTGATCATATACATAATTATTGCTTTCTTAATTGTGGCCTTGTCAATAGGGGCCATTTCATCATAAAGTACAACAACTTCTTTTAGTGTATCAATGCCCCTACAATTGTATTGATAGTAGCCCCAAGCTATAGAGGCTCATGTTTAGATGTTTCTAGAGGAGACTTCATTGTTTTTTCTTCAATTTATTTTTCCATGGATATCTTTTCATCTTCTTCTTGTTTTTTACTCTTCTTCCTTCAATACATAGGATTTCAATTCTTCTTCTTCATCTTCCTCATCATCATCCACATTTACTAGAGTAGGTCTAGAAGTTTTAACAATAGTGTCGGTAGAATTGCTTGATCTTCTTGGTCCTTATGGAGTGGTGATGGATGCTTGTGATACATCTACAAAACCCTTGGAAATGTCAATCACCGTTTTTAATTTTTACATCATCTTTCCTACTTTCTTCTTTTCCTTTTCTTTTGCATTCTTTTCCACTTTTGTTTTGGTTATTTTGTCATAAGTACCAAATCTCTCAATTTCAGTATCCTTAGGTTTGTTGAGCAATATTTTAGCATATGCAATCCAATTTTCTCTGGAAAGTTCATAGGGTA
Source organism: Sequoia sempervirens (assembly GCA_007258455.2). NCBI lineage: Eukaryota > Viridiplantae > Streptophyta > Pinopsida > Cupressales > Cupressaceae > Sequoia > Sequoia sempervirens. Next base: position 481,005,185 of record VDFB02000003.1, on the reverse strand, counting down.
GCCTTGTATTATTGGAAGTCCTTGGTTCAACTACTTCCATGTAACAATTATCTTTATCAACCATGAAAGTGATCACATCCTTGTACCTTTCTACAACTTGAGAGTGTATCCTATCTCTACTTTGCATTTCACTTTGAAAGGTTTTAAAGAAACCCCAAAATGTTGTGTTGCATTGAGTGGTGTCCAGAAAGCTACACATATGATCCTTTATTTGATATGAATCAAGAATATTCTTTTTTCTAGACCATATTCTTGAAACCAAGCATCTCTTTCATGAAATAGAACATAAGGAAAATTATCAAAGTACCATAGTGGAAGTTGTAGCATGACTCCTTGGTTTTTTGCATATTCTCCAACAATTATTGTCGTAAGAGTTCACATAAATCATAATCTTCTCCTTCATTTACCATATGATGCACAATATAGGTGGTGATGGTTGTAGTTGAATCCTCTTTGTTTAGATAGTAAATTTTGTAGGCAATACCCATCATGGCATACAAGACCCTAGGGTCAATGATGCCATCTATAGTTAGTGTTATTTTATCAAATTTAGCTCCAGTAAGTTTCATGACTTATTCATTCTTCACAGATTTCAATGTTGGTATTGGTTTGGTGGAGCACAAACCAGTCACAACCTTGATAGCTTCATTTGTGATTGGATAGGTTTGATCAAGCCGAAATATATCCTTGTGAATTTGACTTAAAGCAATTATAACCCATTCATCTTCATAGCAAAAGTTTGGAAAACCCTTCCACACATCTAATCCTTTTAGTTCCACATTCATATATTTAGGCTTCATCTGAAAACCATCAACTAGGAGATGATTAAGTTTGAACTCTTCCATCTTCAAATGGTTGTATTCATTCAACTTTTAATGAATGTAGATGCGGACATCATTTGAATGTAGTACATTGATAGGAACGTGGGAGAATGCTCCATCCTTATTGATTTCCATGGATTTGTATGAATGTTTCTTAAATTTTGGTCTTGGCCTTTCAACAACATCAATGAAAATTGGTGTAGCCTTGATATCACTAGGTTTTCCATGCAAACCAAAGAAATACCTATGAATTTTGCTTGTTAGGGTTTGCAAACATTTCTTTGAGAACCTTCTTCACTTCCTCAACTTTTTCACGAACTTGATATCTTTCAAATAAAATCAACTGTGATTAAATATACTTCATACCAACCCTAATTGTTTGGCATTAAATTAATTTCTTGGTTCTTGACATTAGCATATTTTTACTTTATGTGAAATCACGAAACTACACAATCTTTTAGGAAACTTCCACAGAAGGTGTATTTGCTCTGAAATTATGACCAACTGAATTTGTATCACTATTCACCATTATGTTGAAGACTTCAAAATCTCATGCATTTCAGGGGTTTGATAAGATTTGCAATTGCAACTCCCCCTGAATCAATGCTTTCTCTTTAGTTATCAAAGGACTCCTCTACACCATGTTGAGGTATAGATTCATTCTTCACTTCATTTTCATCCTTCTTCTACCAAAATTTTTTCATCTCCTTTTGTTGACTGATGACATGCCTCTTTTGAGGAGATCTTACACTCTTTCCCTTGCAAATCTTGCAATGCGTCCTAGTTTATTACAATTGTAGCAGATGATACTAGCTTGTGAAGTAAAATTTCTTCATCTTATAATTGATCTGCAATTAATAGCCTTATGACCAAACTTTTTACATGTGTAGCAATAGTTATAGAAGGATTGAGAGGACATAGCATTATTCCTTACTACCTTCTACATTCATTAGATTTGTGACCAAGTTTGTTACAAGCATAACACTGACCATAAAATAATTGACTGTTTATAGCATGTACTTTGAAGGCCTGAAATATTTTTGACTCATCTTGCTTCTGCATTCAACTACCTTATGACCAAAATTATTACAAGAATTTCAATCAATGCGTCAGTTTTTGGGTCCACACTCCTCCACAAATTCAGAATTCACTCTATGATTCTAACATTATTTTGATGATCATCACATGCATCTAAATTCAAGATTTTGTGATGTTCTATGAAGTATCCTGGAAGATATGAATGATAATGTTCAGCTCTATATATTGTAGTTATTTTTTAACAGTGTGTCAGTATGGGAGATTCTGCATTCCTTCATAGATAATTATTTTAAGTTGTGATGTTGAAGATAAGCTATGAGGTGTTAGTTGAGAGTAAATTTTAGATGAGAACGAGTTTTTAATTACACGCGTGGTGAATTGGGTAAATGAATGAAGGTTTTTGTGTTTAGGTCTTATTTGGGGCCAACCTAACACATTTGATGTTTTGTGGAGGATAATCATGTAGTTTTATCTTATGTGGGATCTATATTAGGTCCATCCCGACCTATCTAGAGGTGAATTGAATTTTGAATTAAGGCACAAAATGTGAATAATTTTTTTTGAGGATGACATGCTATTGGTTTTCAGTGGTGGGATAATGAAAAGAACTGTGTGGAATGTGAGTAATGAGAAACAAATAAAATGTATGGTGTTCCACCTACATGTATATGATGCGAATATAATCAGAGTTGTGCAAATTATGGGAATTTAGAGCAGATTAGAGTATTGATCTAGATCAATGCATAGATAATTTTTCTACTTCATTGGAACTATAATCCAGCATATGATAAATTTTATTGTATTAGTTCAAATAGGCTATATAGCCACCCCTTATTTCTTCATTCTTTTCTCTGTGAACAATGAGTTCACTTGGATAGTGAGTCCACCTAGTAGTGAGCCTTTCTGTAATATACTATATCTAGATATAATATATTGTGAGCTAACCCTCACCATGGTTTTTCCCATTTTGGGTTTTCCACATAAAAATCCTAGTGTTCATGTGTCATGATTTTATGGATGTTTCACATTTTCATTCATTATTGCAAGTTGAATTTGTTTTGGTAATTGGATTGATTATGTTTAACTGGTTTAAAGGAATGGTGATTCACCCCCCTCTCAATATTTTAGGTGTTTAACAATTGGTATCAAAGCTTGGATCCCTAGAAGGAGCTTGACCTCTTTGGGAAGATCTTGGAGTTTGAACACATGGATGATAGAAAGTTTCCTATTCCTCCGGAAGAGATTCCTACTATTGAATACACATAAGACTGCATTATTGAAAAAGAATAACTCAAAGTTGCTCTTGAAGATCTTAACAAAGTTGAAGATGAAAAAAAATATTTGAAGGAAAATGTTAAAGAGGAAAAGGAGTGCATCAAAAAATTGAGAGAGCAGATCAAGAAGTTCAAAGAAAGGAATAAGGAATTCAATGTAGAATTGAAGCAAGCAAATGAATACCTCACTGGACTGAAAGTACAAGTGGAAGAAAAGAAAAGAGTCGATAAATTTCTAAGTGCAATGGTGGAAAACAAATATAATGAATGCAAGAGGCTTGAACAAGAAGTGGTAAATCTGAGATTAGATTCGGAGAAGGCAAGAATTCATGAAGAAAAATTTAAGACAAGTTATACAATGCTTAATGAGTTGATTGTAGGTCAGAAAGAATCCAAAGAAAAAGTTGGTCTAGGACTTGAAAAAGGAGAAAGCTCCAAAACAACTTAGACATCTAATACAAAAAAGATTGAAGATAAGAACAATGGCAATATCTGAAATCAAAGAAGCAATGCTAGAAGACCCCCTATAAGACAACCAAATGCTCAAAGGTACCCATATTTCAAATGGAATATAGAAGCAAAATGAATCAAAATGTTCCATCCTTTACTGGTCAATGCTTTACATGGAAAAAATTTGGACATAAAGCAAATGAATGTAGAAGTCAAATAATGAATGGATAAAACAATGGTAGAATGATTCAATATTTTAATGGTCACTATTGTACATGCTATGGATTTGGACACAAAGCTAATCAATGCAGATCCAGAATGAATGGAAGGAATAATTTTCAAAGAAATATCATATGCAACAATTGCAATAGGCCAGGATATATTATTGAATTTTATAGAAATAGAAACACAAGGAAGTACAATTCAATAGAGAAGAATAAACCAGTCAAAAATATTGATCCAGATGAAGTAAAGAAGGAAATGAAAATGATTTTGAGAAAGAAAGAGACTCAGGATAAGGGAGAGTTTGTACCACCCTCTGGTGTAGATGTTTCCTCTGGTAAAGAAGCCTAGAGCTATGGCTTAGGGGGAGATTTAATGGATATCCTATGTCCCCCGTTAGAAAAGAGGTGTTGGAGATATAACACGAAGATATTTCATGAAGAATGAAATTCCTAATTTATGGAAGAAAATTGTGAAAGGAAATATGCTAATGTGGTGATTTTTAGAGCTTAGAAATTTGACTGTACGTACAATTTTTAGGGTTGCTAGCCTTATGGTCTTAAGCATTTATTGCAAAATTAGGTCAAATAAGAGAGTTAAATGCAAGTTTGCTAAGGAAAATTCATTCCATCAAAAGCATTCTAAGGAAGATAGAGTAGCGAGAGGTGAAATTGAAGAGTTCAACATGTTTCAAAGTTGTAGAACATTAAGACTCTAGTGTGCTGAGAAGGATCAAAGGTATTTTTCAATTCCTACATACTCTAGTTTTCTAGAATTATCATTTAAAAATAATCGAATGCTATGGGGACACCAAAAGTTGTAGATGTCTCACAAAGGCTACAACCTAAGTTTAAAAGATATTCTTCCAGAGTCTTAAAAGATGATCCCTTGGGTGCATCTTTTCATATACCCTATGGGATTCTACCAACTAAAAATATTGTGGCATACATTTATGAAAATATGGAAGAATTATATCCTATAAAATTAACTAAACTATGGTTGGATGAGTTGGTTGAGGATGATTTAACTCTAAAGCTAGAATACAAAGCCCTAAATGAGAAGAGATTGGACACGTGGCAAAAAATTTCAAGTTTTGACTACAAAGAGAAGTATATCATAATGGCCATGTTGCCTAATTTTTGCTTATAACTCAATCAGGTAGAGTTGGAACGTAGTTTGTAGCTAAAGAAAGAGAGGTAAAAACAAATTTTTGCTAATGTTTTGTCATTGCACAAAAGATGTTTTCAAATGAAGTATTATGCAAATGTTTTACAACAGAAAAGATTACACAATTTCCATAAAATAATTGCTATTTTATTCATTGTACAAAATATGATGTCCCACACAAGCTATGGGAGTAACTGGGAAATACATGATGAAATGAAACATAAAGAGTAAACTATACAACTGAAGAAGTAATGAACATGAAAGGAAATTTGAACTGTCATTGCTTGAATGACAAATCATGAAGTTGTCAATTTTGTCTTCAGTTTCAATCACTCTAGCTCCAGCTCCTTCCATTTTCACTCCAAAAATACCTACAAGGGATGAATATATTGTGTTAGATCTCGGGACTAGATTTCTCTTCATATGCATACATCAACATATATATAATCTACTCCTATTAATCATTTGTTTAGATATGCAGATTTCACAAACAATCAAGAGCAAAAGAATTAATGCATCATCAGAAGCTTTCAACTTCATTGTTTTGCTAACTTGTTTGTTCATTGTGTAGGTATAGGTTCATTTTATATTCCATATTTTCATGGTTTGACATCACAACATGCGGAGAAAAATGGGCTCCCACAAGGGTTGAGCCCAACATGTTGCTCTCTTGAATTTTTAGAGGGGATATGAAGTATATTTTAATCAATGGAAGTGACTTCAATCTTGAAAGTCACTACAAGTTTCTAAAGAAGCATATCATCTATCAATGAATACATTATGCTCAAAAAGAAACATGTCATCAATGGAAGCTGTGATAGGTTGAACTTAGGTGCTTGAAAATGAACAACAAACAAAAGAGTGCAAATAACACTAAAAACAACCTACACCTCAAGATCTAGTTGGATTCAACACAAAATAAAGACAACAAATGAAAATTTTTACCTTGTGTCGAATCGATCCTTTGGTTGGCCCTTTGATTTTTGGTGTTGTATGCTCCTTGGATGGAAAGAGATGCAAGCTAGATGATGGTATGAGGATGATAAAATGAGTGGAAGTGGATGTAAGTGTAAAAATGGCTAAGTATGGATTCTAGAAAAAAATTGCAAGAGTTTGGCTACAATACATGATCCCCCCAAAATGAGAGAAAAGAGGGGGTATTTATAGAGAATTTGGTATTCTCTATGGAAATAGACAGTCAAGATTGAGACACCAAGATCAAGTTGTAGGGCTATGGTGAGTTGAGAACTCACAAACCCTCACATCTTGACATGTGGCATGTGAAGTGGCTCAAAAAGGGTGAAGTGGACATGAGGTGGAGTGGTAGTACATGACATGGATGGGGTACATAGTACCTTGGGATTGGGACAAAATATCCTCATAAAGGAGGTACTTGTCCCCATGTGGGTGAGAGGACATGTGGGAAATTAAAAATTCCTCAAATATTCTCATGGGGATGAGAGAAGGAATTTAAAATTCCTTTAAATGCATTGGGGGTTTAAATGTGAATTAAAAATTCACATGGGGAATGGAGATGCCTTGTCCAAAAAGAAATAGCATTTAATAAGGTTGAATTAGTTAAGTGACATGGAGTGATTAAGGTTGTGCAAGTACTTGATTAGACTAATTAAGGACTCATTAGAGGCAAGTGGGAAATTATGAAAGGGGTGACATGTGACTTGATGTGACAAGTCAAATATCTCATGGGGAAGAGAAAAATAAATTAAATAATCCTTGGAAGGATAAAAGGAATTAAAAATTCCTTAAGAGGTTGATTAGGCTAGTTAATTATGGATTAGAGGAGGGTTAGGTGGCTAAGAGATATTAGAGGCCAACTTGCAAAAGTTGGAGGATGTGACACATCCTAATCAAGGATTAGACATGTGCACATCCTAATGATGAGATTAGAAGATGGATTAGGATTAAATAAAAAATGATGGAGGATGTGACATAAAGGGAATTAAATAAATGACATATTTATTTAATTCATTTGATGAAAGGGGGAAGGTATTTAATTATTTAACTAGATACCTTGGGGATTAGAAGAACTTTAGCGGGATTAATTAAATAATAGTGATATTACTTAGTTAATGTGTATAAGGGGATGTTTAGACAAAAGGGGATAGATTTGGATAAATTAAGTGTCCAAATTTAGGTGTCTACAGAAGCAATAGAAACATACATGCCAAGATTCAATCATTTCACTCTATTATCACTGTTATGGGATAGCACAATGCATAGATATTGTGAACATTATTTCAAACACATAGGACAACTAATGCATAGATGACAACAATTATGTCTTGAAAAGAACAGAGGATACACATTGAATTTAGTATGATTTCACCATGCACAATGGAGTACAATCATTAGAAATAGTGAAGCAACCTTCTTAATAATGCAAAGTACAGTGCCAATAATTGAAATTGTTTGACAGAATAGTGAGCTAGGTATCACCAAAATCACTTGCATCATTAAGAACATGCATTAAATTCATCATCATAATACTTGTTAATGTAGGACAGTGAATGAAGTATCGAAGCAAGTGGCATTGTGCCAGAATAGTCAAAGACACATCATGAATGTAGGTCATTAAATACAACCATGCACCATCAATTTGTACATTTTCTTTTACTGTGAAATGCATTAGAAGACAGAGCATAAAGTTTGAATAAATGCAAAGGAATTCCTAAGTGAGAGGTTTCTTGTAAGCATTTCCAGAAAATCCCATCTTGAATGTAACCTTTAGCTAGTATTAAACAAGGTTAGAAGGAACAAGAACAAAAGGTTGAGCCAAGTTTCAAGATGGGTTTTCTTCATTTATGCATTTCCAGGAAAAGATTTTAAATAAAGCCACAACTATCACAAGAGGGTCTTCTACTGATTTTTTTTTCTAGAAGACAAACCCTTGTTTCTATGGTAGGGTTTCAACAGGAGTAGCCATGACCTGGGGTTTTTTAAAACCCTCAATTTTTACATATGAAGATGGAACCCAGAATGAGTATTGGTTTTTTTCATTTTCACAGAGAAGTAACTAAGAAGTGCTTGCAAAGAAAGAACCCATAGGGGATTTTTGTTGGAAAATAAAGTGAAGAGCCATGGATTTTCCTACCAAACCTAAAGGCTAAGCTAAATATGGAGGGTTCTCTCCATTCCCTTTCATAGAAAATTCGGGTCGACCCATGAAAATACATAAAATTAGCTCTAGTTATTTTCCAAAAAATGATTAAGGTTTTGCATAGAGCCACGACCATACATAAGAAAATAACTAGAAAATACAATAGTGAAGCAAAGGCTATCATAGAAAATGAAGAAACTCCCAAGTTTTGCAAGAGCATAAGCAATTTCATATATAAAGCTTTAGAAGATAATGGAACACGTAGAAAATGAATTTTTTGACCTCTTTTTTTTCACAATGAAGCTGGAATAATTGTTTTCATTTATAGGGAATGATAAATCACAACACATTTATATAAAAAAATCTCTTACCAAGCATAATCTAGCATAAATCTCACAAAAAAAAGCTTTAGAATGCTTCAGTGAAACCCTAGCATGGCAGTGTCCAACAAAAAATTGCTAAGTGTAGAGTGAGAAATGAAAGGAGGCTGCGGGTATTTTGCTCTAGGTTTTCTTTTTGCCCTAGTTTGACTGACCTTTGGGTAATTTTTCACATTTTTTTAAACATTTTATGCCAAGTTAGTGCCTTAGGTATTTTTGAGTATGCAAAGTGATAAATAAAACTCATGGTCGACTTCCTCAATTCTTGCATGAGTTGAAATAAAAATGAAATGTAAACATTATTAGAGCAATCAAATTATAAATTTCTTTAATTAATGTCATGCAAATGCAGATTTAGGCAAGTCCATAACATGAGTTAAAGTAATCCTTAATCGATTGCTTTAATATTTATTTAGATTGTTAACTTCATGTCAAAATCATGCAAAATATGAAGAGGTGGAGTTAAACTGGGTGACTTTGAAGTCCACTTGAGTCAAACTGATTGTGACAGTGCATTTGAGGCTATTTTAGCTCAAGATACTTCAGTTTTGAGCCCTCTTTTTGGGGGTTTTCATTTCTACTCATGGGAGATTTTATTGGAGATATTTTTAGATGCAGTTAACTGTAAGTGCCACCTCATGGGACTTAGAGACTCTTTTTTGTATATAGGAGAAAAGACTTAGGTTTTTCCTCAGTTCTTGCTTCCTACTCTCTTGTGCATTGTAGAAAGTTAGAAATTTTTGTAGCTCAGCTTCATAGGTTATATACAATAGTTTATTTTTAGCATTTTTTCAATATTTGTAGAGAATCCTTTCATTTTATTAGTAAAAATCAAATTTCCCTTCTTAGTTTTAGGTGTTGTGTATTTATGTTTGGTTTTGATCGAAATTTAATGTGTTTGAATATGAAAACCTTTAATTTTTGTCTCATTCATATTTGCATGTACACACAATCGGTTTAATATCTCAAGTCATAGGTTGTTTAGCTATTTAATCCTTTCTTTCAAGTTGTGAAAACTCATTTTTCCTTCACAAAAGATAGATTTCTCAAATCCTATTTATGAATTATTTATGTGATTTAACTTCCCAAGTTAAGATGTGTAAATAGATCTCTTGAAAAGTATTTTGAATTAGGTTGCATGTTCATTATCATTTAGGTACATCACCATCCTACTAGTTTCAGTTTTTACCATTCATCTTAATATTTCTATCCATTTTCTTGCATAAGTCATTAGTTTCATAAAAGAAATCAAAAGGGGAATTGGGCCATAATCTGGAGATTCACTTTCATTATGAGCAACTAATAGGCTCGAAAGTGTTTTTGTGTTGCATCTGATTGTTGATCCTTCTAGCTCTACATTTGGGTGCAATCCTACGTGTTAACAGGCCAGAAGTAGAATTCATGACCAATTCACATGGATTGATGGCCCTCATACAATAACCAAGGAAGAGTTATAGAGATAACTAGTGTGTGGTCCCGTGGACTAGTTCCAAACCCAAAATATGTCAAGAACAAGGATTTAATGGAAAAAATAGGTGCTACACTTGATCAAAAATCCATCACATTGAACACTATTAGAAACCCGATAGTTAGATACACAACAATGCTCATTAGAAACAAGATTTACTATACAAATAAAGATAATTTTAGTCTCAACCATTATAGTTCATGTGGCACAAAATATGGTCGAAAAAAATGTTGACTATGATCTCTATGAGTTGCTTTGACAACAATTGATGGAGAACTTCAAGGAGACTAAGAAGAAGAAGCATATATTAAGGTATGGCACATTGGCGATTTGTTTATGTTAAATTAGATCAAATCTGAGACTAACAGGGTTCTGGAACTGTGAAAAGACTAAGGTCAGAAGCTTTATTTTGAACTTCAGATGCAAATTCGATTTCTGAATATTTCTCTGAGTATTGAATGTGCAGGGTGCAGATCATTTATTGATTTCGATGACTGCATATAGAGAAAGGTTTCTTATTTTATAAATATTGGAGAGACCCGTGTTCAAGAGACACGTCTCTTGAGAGGACGTGTCTCCATACTTGGAGACACGTCCACTCAAGGGACATGTCCCTTTGAGCGCAGGGTTTCCTAACCAAAGGGACACGCCTCTTGAGAGGACGTGTCTCCACACTTGGAGACACGTCTGCTCAAGGACGTGTTCCCTCCAGCATGCAGATTCCAGAACCACGCGTGATAACCAGTGTCAACAAGTATGCGCCCAGACACAGGGCGACAATGATTTTAGAGGTTTATCAATGCGTATATAGTTCAACATGTATTGAAATCGAATACTTATTTCCAGAAATATTTATGAGAGATAGATCGAACAGAAACAATGATGATGCTAATAGCAATCATTGTTATATATATCAGAACTAAGCTATTCATCAACACTTCCTCTTAGCTTAGGGAAGATATTTCAACTCAAATAAGTGAAGATATCACCTTTACACGTGATATCAAAGATATGTTTTATCAAAGTTGTCAAGTCTCATGACACAACACATCTTCATTATGGTATGTGAACTAACATCAAGTCACATGATGTCTACCATAATTCATGGCATATCCATGGATATAAATATCCACCATGATTATCTCTTAAGGATCACAATGATCTACAAATGATATCAAGTCCCATGATATCAACCAAGGTGTCCAAGAGATACTATCATGACATGTCCATAGATATCAAGTCACATGATATCCTATCATGATAGATTATCATTGTAGAGTCGTCACTTTACAATGTCAAATACAAGTGTTCATTATTAAAAGATCGTCACCTTTCAATAATGTACACAGGGGGAGTAGGCCCATAAAGTCATGGAGTCACACACATGACAAAAGAGTTTACACATTCAAACATCTTTTTATATATATATATTAGTACAATTTGATAAACAATTTGAATTTCAAACATAATTAACAAATTACATTTCAACCATACCAAGTTTCTTCCTGAAGTGCTCTACCTTGATTCGGGAGAGAGGCTTGGTGAGAATGTCTGCAGTTTGATCATTTGTACTAATATACTCCAACTGAATTACTTTCCTTTCCACCATATCTCTTACATAATGATAGGGGATCTCAATGTGTTTAGATCTATCATGAAAGACAGGATTTATAGAGAGTTTGATACAACTCTGATTATCACAATGAATAATTGTAGGATTCAAGGGCTCACCAAAAATTCCCACAATCAATTTATGAAGCCAAACTGCTTCTCTTGCTCCCATTGAGGCTGCAATGTATTCGGCTTCTGTTGAACTCTGTGCAACTGAAGATTGTTTTCTGCAAATCCAGGAGATCATAGCTGATCCTAAACTGAAGCAACATCCTGATGTGCTTTTTCGATCAGTTACATTTCCAGCCCAATCTGAATCAGAGTACCCATGTAGATCTAGTTTATTCTTCTTGTAAAGAAGACCATATCCAATAGTGCCTTGAAGATATCTCAAAATATGTTTCACAGCCATTAAGTGAATTTCCTTAGGTTCACACATGAATTGACTGAGAACATTTACTGCATAGCAAATATCAGGTCGGGTGTTGACCAGATACATCAAGGATCCAATCATTTGCCTATATAGAGTTGGATCTGCATACTTGGATTCTGCTGCTGCTTCTTTCAACTTGTGTAGGTTAGTTTCCATAGGTGTAGACATGGGTCTACAGTCCAACATCCCAAATCTCTTTAGAATATTAACAGTATACTTTCCTTGATTTAATATGATACCATCAGATTTCTGCCAGACTTCCAACCCCAAGAAGTAATGTAAGATGCCCAAGTCTTTCATATCAAATTCTGAAGTCAGGTCTTCCTTACATTGAGTAATAAGGTGATCTTCTCCTGTTATTAGAAGATCATCAACATATAAAATTAGAATTAACATATCACCTTTAATTACCTTAAAATAGAGATTTGGATCTGCATCATTCTTTGAAAATCCTAGTCTTAGAAGATATTTGTCAATTCTTTCATACCAGGCTCTGGGAGCCTGTTTAAGTCCATATAGAGCTTTCTTCAATCTGCATACATGTGAGTCTGCATTATGTATCACAAAGCCTTCAGGTTGCTCTAAAAAGACTTCTTCTTCAATGGACCCATTCAGGAAGGCAGTTTTCACATCCATTTGATGGATCTTCCAGCCTTTAGCTGCAGCAATAGCTATTACTGCTCTCACAGAGGTGTACCGGGCAACAGGTGCAAAAGTTTCTTCGTAATCAATACCTTCCTTTTGAGAGAAACCTCTAGCAACAAAGCGTGCTTTGTGTTTCTCGATACTGCCATCAGCAGCATGTTTGATTTTGAAGAGCCATTTGGAAGAGACAATAGATTTACCTTTAGGTCTAGGTACAATATCCCATACATCATTTTTTAAAATAGATTGATACTCCTCTGTCATGGCATTTTTCCATACTTGACACTTTAAGGCTTCCATAATGCTGGTTGGTTCTGAACTAATGATTTCATTCATTAAGGCAACATAGCTTGAGAATCTTTTGGGTATCTTACTTTCTCTAAAAGTTCCTTTGGGTGCTGTGCAATTCTCAGCTTCCTTAATCATCTTTCTAGCCCAAAGTGGTCTTTTCTTGTTGTTGTCATAAGGATTCACTTCTGGGATAGATTGGTTTTTATTTAAGATTTCTTCAGAATGCTCCCTCTGAATCTCAGGAGCAAGATCCTCTTCCATAACTTTAGTAGAATCTTGAATTTCTATGTCATTAGAACTCTTGGCCCTTTTGAAAGCAATGTCTTCCTCAAAAATGACATCTCTACTTAGTTCAATTTGATTCTGACCTGAGATGTAAATTCTGTAAGCTTTTGAGGTTTCACTATAGCCCACGAATATCCCTTTCTTTCCATTAGGATCTAATTTAGATCTCCTTTCTTTCGGTACATGAATGTAGACAGGGCAACCAAAGATCCTGAGGTGACTTATGTTAGGTTTTATACCAGTAAATGCTTCTTCAGGAGTTTTGTTGTCTAGATGAGAATGGGGACATCTATTTTGAATGTAGACAGCTGTCCTAGAGGCTTCTGCCCAAAATGAAGTTTCTAAATTTTGATCAAACAACATTGCTCTAGCAGCTTCTACAATAGATCTGTTCTTTCTCTCCGCAACACCATTTTGTTGAGGATTGAAGGCTACAGTAAACTCCCTCTTAATCCCAGCATTTACACAAAATTCCTTAAAGATTTCTGAAGTGTATTCCTTCCCATTATCTGTTCTTAGAGTTTTGATTCTCTTCCCTGAAAAGTTTTCTGAAATAGCTTTGAATTCCTTAAATCTTTTAAGGACTTCTATAGACTCTTTACATTTAAGAAAATATATCCAAGTTTTTCTAGAGAAGTCATCTACAAATATTACATAATATAAAAAACCTGCCAATGAAGGTACCGACATAGGTCCACATAAGTCAGAATGAACCAGTTCTAAAATGTTTTTGGTTTTACTCAAACTGTTTTGGAAGGACCCCTTTGTATTCTTCCCTAGGGCACACCCTTTGCATGCTCCTTCATGAATAGGATTCAGTTTGGGTAATCCTGTTACTAATTTTTCTACAGAAGGTAGGGCACGAAAATGAATATGTCCTAGTCTTCGATGCCAAATTTCATTTGAATCAGAGGTCTCATGAATAAGGGCATGATTTATGTTAGTGCACAGCTTGTAGAGATATCCTTGTCTTATCCCTATAGTTTGAGCTTTCTTTATGGTGGAGTTCTTTGGCCACACTAGGACTTTTCCATCCATAAAGGTGACCCTATATCCGTTGTCTTCAAGAGCAGAAATGGATATGAGGTTCCTCTTTATTCCTGGTACAAGTAATACTCCAGTGAGTTGAAGAGAGAGGCCAGAATTCAGATTTATGGTGCAAGTTCCAACCCCCTTAACTGGATGTGCAGAATCATCCCCAATAGTTACTTCTTCTGTGGTTTCTTCTATCATAGTATCTAGGTGTTCTCAGAATCCTGTGATGTGCCTTGAAGAACCACTATCAATTACCCAATTATTGACTATGTTTGATACTTGACTTGATAATGCTGAGTAGAAAACAAATTTCTCAGAATCATGTTCTGTATTTGTCTTTTCCACTTTAGCAAAGGAAGCCTGTTGTTTTGTTCTATCAGGGCACTTGACAGCAAAGTGTCCGAACTGATCACATCTGAAACATTGTATTTGGGATATGTCTTTCCTTTTCTTGGAAGATCCCTTTCCATACGAATTCTTCTTTCTCTTGAAATCTTTCTTCTTGCCTTATGATAATTTGTGTTTAGTACATGGATATCCTCATCTATAGGTTTCTGAAGTTTTCCTTTTGACATTAGTCTTGTTTCTTCCTGTAGGCAATCTATTCTCAGCCTATCAAATTTAGGGAGCTTAGATCTAGCACTTATACCTTGGACAAAAGACTCCCATGAGTTTGGTAGACCATCTAGAGCTATTAGGGTTAACTCCTTACTGTCAATTTGATGACCAATTGTTGACAGTTGATCTCTTAATTCAGTTATTCTCATGAAATATGAATTAACAGATTCTCCCTTGTTTATTTGAATATGATTAATTTGTCTCTTTAGAGCAAGGGTCCTACTGGTGTTGTTTATTTCAAAGGTGCTTTCAAGAGCTTTAAACATAAGGTATGCAGTCTCATGCTTAGACAGAATAGGTACTATATGGTCCCTCACAGCATCTACTATAATTTTCATGGTTTTCTCATTGTTCTCATTCCATTGAGATTTCTCCAGATCATCCTTAGGCTCTAACTGGTTTTCTTTCACAAATGAATCTAACTTGTTTTCTCTAAGGATCAACATGATTCTAAATTTCCATGATGTGAAATTGTCTGCTCCTGCAAGGCGATCTTCAAATCTGATCACACTTGACATTGGAAGAAATTTCGATTCTGAAGAATGCAAATTTTTTTTCTGAGCAGATTGGAATTCAGATTTGTTTTGTATTTACTCAACGTGGCTCTGATACCATGTTAAATTAGATCAAATCTGAGACTAACAGGATTCTGGAACTGTGAAAAGACTAAGGTCAGAAGCTTTATTTTGAACTTCAGATGCAAATTCGATTTCTGAATATTTCTCTGAGTATTGAATGTGCAGGGTGCAGATCATTTATTGATTTCGATGACTGCATATAGAGAAAGGTTTCTTATTTTATAAATATTGGAGAGACCCGTGTTCAAGAGACACGTCTCTTGAGAGGACGTGTCTCCATACTTGGAGACACGTCCACTCAAGGGACGTGTTCCTTTGAGCGCATGGTTTCCTAACCAAAGGGACACGCCTCTTGAGAGGACGTGTCTCCACACTTGGAGACACGTCTGCTCAAGGACGTGTTCCCTCTAGCATGCAGATTCCAGAACCACACGTGATAACCAGTGTCAACAAGTACGCGCCCAGACACAGGGCGACAATCATTTCAGAGGTTTATCAATGCGTATATAGTTCAACATGTATTGAAATCGAATACTTATTTCCAGAAATATTTATGAGAGATAGATCGAACAGAAACAATGATGATGCTAATAGCAATCATTGTTATATATATCAGACCTAAGCTATTCATCAACAGTTTACTTTTCTACTTGTTAAGAGAAGTTCTTGTGGTTGGGAAAGTTAATTGGACAAGTGCATAGCCTATTGCACATCAGATAATAGACTACATGAGAAATCTTGGTGATATGAATGCTCAAGACAATGCCCTTGCATCATTATTTGCAAGATTTTAAAGAAGAATGAATGAAAGATAGAGAATTCCTAGAAGTGTGGTGAAGAGATACATAAAAGACCTTAAATTTCTTGTTTCTACTAATTTTTTCTTTTGGAAGCAATTGAACCTAAAATTATTTGAGTCTCAAAACTGGATTATGAAGTGTGAGAGGTAGAAGCTATTGGATGCGCAAAAGTATAACTAAACAATCCCAAAGACCCCAATAGAACAAGGACAATGGATAGGACTAGAGATGATATGATTGCAGCAGAAGCCTCCAGTAGCTCTAGGAGATCAAGTGAGAAAAGTAAATTCACAAATAATCCTTTAGTAGTGTTACCGACGGATTAGTATGGGCCAACTACACTTGATGCATGAGGATTTGAAGTATAATTATGCCACTAAACATCATTCCAATAAGATCATTCATTGAAAACTAGACTAAGAATCCATTAAACATATTAAACTATGAAAGGTTTAAAAGCACCTATTCTAATCCATTAAAAATTATACTATTAGGGGAGTGGTGTCACATTGATGTGGAATGGCGACCCTTTTCCAATCCCATGGATATATGAGCATGTTCTGATCGATTCTATTAAAAGGAATCGATGAAACTAATGAAAGATGTGTATGCAAACATGATCTAAATGCTAAATTAACATGATAAGAGCTATTTTAACATGATGTAGACTAAGATGATTGATATGGGTGTATGCAAAGCTAATCTAAATGAAGTTTAAGATAAAAATATTAAAGACCTAATTATGAGATATACTAAATGTATGCATCTATGTTATCATGGAAGCCTAATTGGTGGAAAAATGGATATATGAATATCTCTCTTTCTCCAACAAATCACTCAATAATGTCCTAGGAGTCCCAATTGGATTGACTAACAATCTCACAAGGGTAGTCAATTCATAATGAGGATGATCTAGGAGGGGGTTGTCTCAGCTTTAAAGGGGTTCACCACCAAGAAAATGCTTGGAAAAGACAAAAAAAAATTAACCTAAAAACCCTAGTTATGCAAGCTAATGAAGAGTGCAAATAATGAAATTATGCAACAACAAGGTAGGATATGTGTACCTGGGAAGTCTAGAGATTTTGTGAGGATTCTGGAAATGTAAAGAAGCTACCAAAATTTCTATGGAGGGCTAAGATGCCCAAGATGACGTATTAGTCCCGCTATTGTTTTTAAGGGTAGATGTGGAGTCTTCGGATGTCAGGACTAGATTTGAAGGAATTTCTAAAAAATGTGTTTGGGAGGAGTAAGACACCCAAAATGGCATATTAGTCTCGTTTTGAATTTCTGGGAACTTCGAATGTGGTCCTAAGCTTTAAGGTTTGCACTTGCTTCTTCTCAGATATGAGGTCCCGAATCTTCCAGATCTGGCCTATAGGTGAGTTTCCATGAAGATGAAAACTTTGGAATGCAACTTTTCTACCTTGAAAACTTTGCACTTAAAAGGATCTTCAAGTCTTCAACCTAGATCTTCAAATACAAACACACAAGAGGGAAAAACTTGTTGATTTTTAGTGAATGGGTTTTTTCCTTGGTCAAACCCCTTGTAAGTAATTAAACCAAATGATGAAATGAAGCATGGAATATGAAATATGTAAATGGTATCACCTTGGATGATGTCTTGTGAAGCAAATCTACAATATACCATGTAGTGGCCATGAAGAATGTAGATCTTGGATCCATGGATATGATGCAAAAAATGGTTGCAAATAGATTTTCAATGCTACATCCACAATCATAGCTCAACAACATGAATGGATGCACTAAAACCTTGACATGATGCTTGAATCTTGATGATGGCTCCAAATTCTTGATTAATTACTCTTGAATGCATAAACTTTCCTTAAGAATGAATACTTGAATGCTTGTTATGAAAATGAGTGGAGGAACCTTGTATTTATACTTATTTATGCTTAATATCCTAAAATTACACCACAAAAAGTTGAAATAGGAATTCATTAAATAAAGGAGGCTAAATCTCACAAGAATTTGAAATTGAATCCCAAAAATAAGCCAACCCTAGGTGGCATCTTAGTCCCAAGGCTCAAATCTTGGGGCACAGACTCCAAAAAGGGAATTTTTTAGGTGGTTTCACAATTAGGGTCCCAAGACCCATGGTAGAAAAAGATGCCCTAGGTGGTGTTTTAGTCCTAGTCCACAAATCAAGGACACACAGATAGAAAAATTAAATGATCATTTATCTTTTGATGTTTGTTGGGATTTTCCATACAAATATATAGTTTATTAGGCTTGTGGATGCAAAATAGGACCAATTAAGCCATAAAGAAGCATAAATAAAGCAATGTGGGCCCAAAAAAGTGTGAAAATGCAAGGGTATGCATTTTACTACACTACATTTAGCCCCCACTTTAGTGAGAGGATGAACTTGCTTCAAACTCACACTAAAGTAGCCAACCATGAAATCAAGAGGGGTTGAAATGTACAAATGCTAGTAAGATAGGAAGAAAATGATCAAGAGGGATGATCTAGCCCCAAAGGTTGAGATCCTATGACAAAACAACATAAGCACAAAGGAAAAAATATGTAGATGATATATGAAGCCATAACCAGATTTCCGGCATACACCATCAAGGATAGAAAATAAAAAGGAAAAATGAAATGGAACAAGCTTCGATTGGTCGTCCAACATGGTGGACTGGGTCTAGACTATTTTTCCAAAAGGTTTACAAGTGGAACGCGTTGTCCACTATGCAAACAAAACGCATGCTCACAAGGGCTAGTGAAGCTAGTTGTCCACTAGGTGAGCCCCCAAGAGACCATACCAAATCCATACCTCCAATAAATTTGATAAGGTACCAAATGCACTCTCATAAGGGCTAGTGAAGCTAGTTGTCCACTAGGTGAGCCCCCAAAAAACCATACCAAATCCATATCTTCGATGACTTTAGTAAGGTACAAAAATGCAACACAACAAGAAAGAGGGATGTTCAAAGGGATTTTTCTTAGTTCATGCAAGGTATCATCTTAGGGAACATTGTGCTTAACGTCTCCAAGAGAGGACAAATGCAAGGTCTCATATTAGGAAACATTGTACTTAATGTTTCCAAGAGAGGAAAAGTGTAATGTATAATCTTAGGGAACATTGTACTTAATGTTTCCAAGAGAGGGAAAGTCAAAGAAATATCACACTCTCGAAGGAAATCAAACCCAATGACACTACCAAGAAAAGGAAACATTGCAAGAAGAAAGAAAATCACACAATGAAACATGAGTGTCGATGTATTCCCCCACTTTAAAGCGGTTGCTAACACCATTGTTGTGATCAATTATTGCTTTAAAGTAGAAGGAGACATGAGAGCTTATTCAGAAATCCCTATGCCAAGTCATATGTTTCCAATAAGCTATGTCATGAGAATGGAAGGGATTTCCCCCAAAATGTATAACTTAGTATGTCACATGTGAGCCAACTTAAGGCATGTCATCCACGTCCCAAGCTTTCTCTTATATGTACATGAAAGGTGATCAACTAGCTAAAAGAGGCAATGATAGGTGACATACGAGGACAAGGCTACCTAATCCCTTGCCCCAACTTGGTGCAAGACAAGGGTGAGTTGAATAGGATGAAAATGAGTATTAGTTAGAGTAATTAGGTGCTTCAACACAAGGAACACCACCAAATTCCTTGAGATGTTGAATTTTGTTACTTAAAGCCTTATACTCATTAGTAGAATGACCATGAACTCTATGATATGCACAAAATGAAGTCTTGTAATAAAATTTCTTTCATGTTCTTGGAGGGAGAGAGATTAGATGATCTTAGGGGAGTCTCGTCAAGATACTCTCTTGGTCAAAAGTGGAGGATGTTGCTTTATTTTATGACAAAGATATCTCTTGCTTAGCACAAGGTGTCATACCTACACAAGACTGTTTAGATTGCGATATTTTATTCTCTCCTTTACATGGGGTGTAAAATCTAATGAATTCAAATCATTAGTGTGTTGCAAGATGAAATTTACATTAAGCAAGGATTTCTTTGTTTATTTCATTTCTTGTAAAGGATAACAATCAAGACCACTAGTGTCTATCAATTCAAGATGCACTATTGTTAAAGTCAGCTTAGAAGGATGTTTTTTGATAGTGTTGATATTAAGTGAGGGTTTTTTTGATGGATTGATTTCTATGAAAGGACAATAACCAAGACCATGAGTTGTTTCTTACGTGTTAGGCTCTATAAGGAAACAAATACCTTGTTCTCTAGCACCACATCCTTTTCCACTATATCCATGTCGTTTCATAAGCTCATAACCTTTTCCATAAAGATTATTCATCTCTTTTGGATTCAGTGGTTGCTCATAATCAGTGTCATTAAAGTTTTTTGTATAATTTTCTTCTTTGTCTTTAGTGGTTAAGGTGGATGCTTTCGAAGGGTCTTCTGAGTTTTGTGTTGATATTACCGCTTTTTCTATTTCATGCTTCTTTATTATGATCTTTGGTTGCCCATCAAAGCTAGGTGTGAAATCCAAGGAACCCCAATCATCATCTAATAGCTTCGTGACTTGTTCGATGTATTTTTATTTGTCTTTTTGTTGCACGGGTTCTACTTTTGTGGTTGGTGTCAATGTGTTCAAAGGATTCTCTTTATTTTTTAAAAGTTGTAAGACACTATAAGGCTCATTATCAATGTTCAATGTGTACACTTTGTTGTTGTAGATGTATTTCAATTTATGATGAAGAGTGGAAGGCATCCCATTCATTGCATGAATCCACAGTCTGCCTAAAAGAAGATTATATGAAAGATCATGAGGCATAACATGGATTGATGTTTCTAATGTGGCCTTTCAGTTGTAATAGGCAAAGTAATCACACCAAGCGTTTGTTTTCCTACATTGTCAAATACCTTAATAGATAAAGAATTAGGTTGAATCTTTCACTTATCCATGCCAAGCTTATCCAAAAGGGCACACTACATAAATTAAGGCCTGAGCCATTGTCAACAAGTGTTTGCTCTACCCCCATTCTTTTATATTGAGCTATTATCATGAAAGCATCACATTGTTTTTGCATTTCCAAATGAGGGAGCTCATTTTGGTGGAGAAAAATGTCAACATTTATTCCTTGAATCATGGCTGCTATGTCATTTAGTTGTGCATTAGAAGGGATAGGAACTTGTTGTAAGGAATTTTGAAGCATAGTGTGATAGTTAGGTGAATTTTGAATCAAGTCCTAGAGGGATATCTTTGTGAGAGTATTCTTAAGTTTTTCAACAAGATCATACTCTTTTCCACTTTGTGAAGGAAAATGAGGGGCACTAGGCAAGGTAGGATTAGGTAATGGGAGGGATGTTGAAGGCATTTGTATTGGTTGTGGATTGTTCCTAGTGTTGTATGTATGAGAAATGGTATTGTAACTTGGCTGCTGCGAAACATTGTTCTTAGGTGGTTTGAGGATAAGGATAGGTTTGTTTTGAACTTGTGGTTTGTGAGAGGGTGGATAAACAATAAATTTAGGCTTGCGATAATACTCCAAGGGGTATCTAATGTACATAACCTCATAAGTTTTATTGTTGTTTTCATGATCTCTTAGTGAAGAGAATTCTAATGTTACTTCATCATCTTCATCTAAGGAATTAATATTGTCAATGTTATCATTTTTGTCCACTATTATGTCTTCCCTAGTAGGAGAGTTTCTAGGAGAACTATAAACCAAATGTTCTTGGCATTAAAGGGTTGGTTCTTCTAAAATGACTTCATCACATGTAAGGGAGTTATCAATGGTTGAATTGTCTTGTTCATCAATAGTGGGATATTAGGAGAAGGCTCTATTTTATTGTCCTTTTTCTCTAAGGTCTCATTCTCTTGTGATATACCATCAATCCTAGTAGGAGAGCTTGTAATATGTTTATCCATGGTTATATTTTATAAATTAGCTTCATCACAAGTAGGGGAGGCATCAAGAGAAGGACAACTATGATTTTTATGCTTACCAAATAGATCTTCCCAAATGTTAGGAGCATTAGGGAAGGCAAGGGAAATATTCTCATGACTCTCGATAGGTGAATCTTCTAATACCAACCAGCTACAGAGATGGAGAGGACGGCTGACATTTTGCATGATGTGTATGGAATTGATACTCGGTTAAAAGTTAACATGTTCATTGAATTTAATTTATTAAATTTTGATTTTGAAATGCAAGATTAACTAATTTAGTTTTATGATTTTAATAAAATTGCAGGGTCACAATGTTGAGAATGGATACATCAGCCCTCCTCCTACTTATTTTTGCAGTACACCTATCGGCGGGGTATGTAACTAGTAAACAATTATAAATTTATTACATGTTAATAGCATTATTTTATGAATGGTATTTTAATATGTGATTTTGGATGTTGAATAGGGTAATATTGGAGGTTTCAAGGGAACACCTCCTAGTGGGCCAGTGGATTTACTCAAACCTTCATGCAGGTAATAGAATAAAGAGTTTAACTAATGAATTGTACTTAATAGATTTGTGTAGTTTATATTCATATCGTTGGTTACATTGTATTGCACATAATTCAAACTCAAAGCATTACTTCAAATTCCATAACTAATAACTAGATGTTGATAGATGACAAAATTTCAACTACAATATAGTTGTTTAGAAATTCAACATAAGCAGTGATGCAATTTCTTCACATGGAGGCATGTGCTTGCAAAGGTGCACTTGCATGACAAACTATGAATGCTTGTAAAAAATCTATGAAACCATAATAGTAAGCAATAACATAGACAAGGCAGTTAGTAGTTTCAAAAAATGCCTCAAAGAAATGCAGTCTCATGGTGATGGAATTCCATTCCATCACTATGAGATCACATTTCTTTGAGGCATTTCTTCAAAATTCTCACCACATTTTCTCTGATACCACATTTTTAATATATGTGCACCAAAGCATTTTATTAAACTACTCATGCTTCCTTGCTGCTATGGCTAAAAGCCTAAAATAGGTGCTTTCCAACAAACTATGGATGCTCAGAAAAATATCTATCAAAGCATAATAGTAAGCAATAATATTGTTCATAGAGAAGGCAATGAAATTTTTGAAAAATTTCCTAAAAGAAATTCATTCTTATGTTGATGGAATGCCATGACGTGCATTTTTTTGTAATGGCATTCCATCACCACGAGACCCCATTTCTTTTGAGGCATTTTTTTAAATAGTTCATTGCCTTCTCTATGCCACCATTGTTATCATACATGTCTACGAAAGCATTTAATCAAACAATTTAGTGGCTTGCTACTATGGGTAAAATCCTAAAAACACGTCCTTTCAAACAAGATATGGATAGGGAAAATATTAAGCATGATAATCAAAAATATATAGTTTAATAAGTACTCAAAATTTTCTTCATTAGATCTCATACACTATAAGTCATGACGTGTCCATCACTATTGTAGCTTTTTTGTGATTAAGTAAAATTTTGTTGTTTTATTTTCAGATGTTGGTTGTGGAAACACCTCCAAATGTTACGAGGGCAATGTATATTGGTGTTTCATCCACTATACAAGCCTCTGTGGCTCTGATAGGGGAGGTATGAGGAAAATTACTAAATTTCAATTTACATTTGTTGTTATAGATGTTAGTTCGAGTGAAAAATCAAATGAAATTATTGATTCATAGTATAATTTCTATTTGGATGGTTTATACAGGGTTTGAGCACACCTCAACATCGACATGCAAATATTTCCCTCAAGCAGAGTGATCGTGGGATGGCCGTAAGTGATTTTTTTTTAAATATGTCATTTTTTATAATATAACTTCTATTTATTAATGTCTGTACTTCTTAAATTGTAACAGTTAAAAATTCACCAAGAACTTAACAATAGTAGGAGGAGCAACAAGATCACTCCTCGAGTGCAACAGGAATGAGTGACAAACCTATCACCATCTGATCTACCAGTAAAGGGAAAGAGTTTATTTTGAGAGCCTGGAGAGCAATGATTTTAAATTCCAAATCCCTTTGTTGTATGCCTACATGGCAGTTTTGTACATATTTTGTATTGGATATATTTGACTTTGTATGCCTATATGACATTCTCGTAAGCCTATATGGCTATTTTGTACCTATATTTTATACTTATATCGACATATATTGATGTATGTGTACATGGCTATTTGGTTAATACAAATCTTTTTTATCAATGGTGTCCATATTTACATGTTATAAATTCATGGTTCAATAGATATGAGTTACATGTATTCAAGTGTTTACTTTACAATATACATGTATACTTTGTGACTTACATGTGTTCCAATGTATACTTTGCGACTTACATGTTTTCATGCATATACCTTGTATTAGTGCATATACTTTGTCTTAAGTTGTGTATACTATGTATTCGTTTGTATACTTCAAGCAATATATGTTTGTGACTACTTGTGCTTCCCTTATTCACATGTACATGCTTGAATTATTCACATGTATGTACTTATTAATTAGTTAGCCATAACATTGATCATTGTTGTCCTTCATGGTTTTTCCTGAATAAATTAATTGATTGATGGTAAACAACTTTTTCTAAAATTAAAAAAAACATGTTTTCAATTGGTATTCTATGAAATGATTGATAAAAATATTACAATATATTTAATCCTTTGATTGGAAAAACTCAATTAAGCAAAGGATATGTATAAGACTTTTCCTTTTAGATTAGAAATGCATGGAAGTTTCAAAAAATATCCTTGATATTACAAAAATATATGTTTTTATACACTTCAATTGTGCGCTCACCCTTTGGTTCTTTGAAAGAAAAATCCACCTATGCCATTGTTACATTGCACATGTAAACCAGATTTTGTATTGTCAAGCTATATTAAGCTACCAATCTCAAGACGAATGTAACAATGATACAAAATAATGTTTGAGACTGCAAGAAGACATCAAAATGGCTAGTGTACTAAAAAAATTCTTATGATTTATGAAGAACACAGATAACTCTACTCAGTTGGCTTCTTTTTTTAAAATCATACAAATTGAACCCTAGCATCAATAGACTCTGTATATCAAGCTACCACAATTCAAGTTTCAAAGATGAATATTTATCATGCATGTTTTAAATGACATTCAAGTTTCTGGTGGTTTTGTTGTTTATGTGATGTTATGTGATATTATAATCCTAATGCATGCTTCTATGCTGAATATATATTTATATATTGTTTTTACATGATTTTTGTACCAACAAACCCAAAATGAACTGAACCCCCCTCCAAAAAAAATTGGCCTAATTGGCGAAACGAACCCCTGAACCCAAACCCGAACCTCAAAACCTATTCCAACACTCTTCATTCTTCCTGAATAAACTTAATTGACCACCAAACTATGTTTCCTCTTCACTTTACCCACTTTTACTGCCTCAAACATCTCTTTTTCATTCAAAACCCCTATTTTCCCAAGTAGGGCATTATGCCATAACATACTTTTGACCTCCCCTATCCTTGTAGACCTTTTGAACACATCAAACTCCACAACCTCACCTTATTTCCAACCTATTCTAACTTATTTTCAAGCAATTTTTTTTCACCTCTTCTAGCCTTGCTTTTAAGGGACCTCAATTTTGAATTTTGAATAGAGGCAGTGTTAGTAATCTCTTCCAATCCCTTTACCAATTCTATTTTTTTATTCCTACTCCCTATCCTACTTACATCAGGCCCATATCACTAAGACACAACCTGAACAATAGGTGGAATAGCCTATTTCAACATATTACACTTGAACCCTTAAGAGATCGATCTAGTTGAACATAGCTCAGAGTGATTCCATGTGTTTGGGTGCAAAAGTGGACCATGCCTAGTGTAAACATACCTATTCAGACATGTTAGAATGGTTTGTTTGGTCACATGAGTTGCAAAATGAAAGTTGCACCAATTTGCAACTTTTCACTACTTGCATTTGACACTTTTTTCATCAACTAAAAACTAGACACCACGAGAAAACCACTCTAAAATAATAAAAACTGAGAGAGGTTATTGTAGAAGGGCCCAACATGATCCTGTGGATCAGATGAGAAGTTTCTAAGTATCACAGTGTCTGAGTAACATTATGATGAAGTTTGTAGCCATTTTGCACTATGGACCCTTAAGGGATCAATCTAGTTGAACGTAGTTCGGAGCGATTCCGCATGTTTGGGTGTAAAAGAGGACCATTCCTAGTGTAAAAATACCTATTCAAACATACTAGAATTTTTTTTTGGTCACACAAGTTGTAGAACGAAAGTTGCACCACTTTGCAACTTTCCACTACTTGCATTTGACACTTTTTCCATCAACTGAAAACTAGACACCACAGGAAAACCACTCTGAGATAAAAAAAATAGAGTTTATTGCAAAGGGTTCCAACACAATCCCATAGGATCAGACGATAATTTTTTAAGTGCCACGCTATCTAAGTAACAACATGTTGAAGTTTGGAGCCATTTTGCACTTTAGACCCGTAAGAGATCGATCCGGTTGAACGTAGCTCAGAGCAATTCCACATGTTTGGGTGTGAAAGAGGACCATTCCTAGCTTAAAAATACCTATTTGAATGCATTGGAACAGTTTGTTTGGTCACACGAGTTGTAGAACGAAAGTTGCACCACTTTGCAACTTTCCACTGCTTCCGTTTGACACTTTTTCCATCAACTGAAAACTTGACACCATAGGAAAACCACTTTGAGATAACAAAAATAAAGCGGTTATTGTAGAGAGGCCCAACATGGTCCCATAGAATTAGATGTGAAGTTTCTAAGAATCACGGTATTCAAGTAATAGCATACTGAAGTTTGCAGCCATTTTGCACTTTGGACCCTTAAGGGATCGATTCGGTTGAATGTAGCTCAGAGTGATTTCATGTGTTCAGGTGTGAAAGAGGACTATTTCTAGCGTAAACATACTTATTCAGACATATTGGAATAGTTTTTTTTGTCACATGAGTTGCAAAACGAAAGTTGCACCACTTTGGAACTTTCCACTACTCTCATTTGACACTTTTTCTATCAACTAAAAAATGGACACCACGGGAAAACAACTTCGAGATAAAAAAAACCGAGAGAGGTTATATTAGATGGGACCAACACAATCCCATAGAATTAGATGATAAGTTTCTAAGTGTCACGGTATTTGAGTAACAATATGTTGAAGTTTGCAACTATTTTGCACTTTGGACCCACAAGGAATCAATCCAGTTGAACATAGGTTAGAGCGATTCCACGTGTTTGGGTGTGAAAGAAGACTATGCTTAGCATAAAAATACCTTTTTGGATGCATTGGAACAGTTTTTTTGGTCACACGAGTTGCAAAATGAAAGTTGCACCACTTTGCAACTTTCCAGTACTTGCATTTGACACTTTTTCCATCAACTAAAAACTAGACACCACGAGAAAACCACACTGAGATAATAAAAGATGAAAGAGGTTATTGTAGAGAGGACCAACATAATCCCATAGGATCATATGATAAGTTTCTAAGTGTCACGGTATCCGAGTAACAACATGCTGAATTTTGCACTCATTTTGCACTTTGGACCCTTAAGGAATCAATCTGGTTGAACATAGCTTGGACAATTTTATGTGTTTGGGTACAAAAGAGGACCATGTATAGCATAAACATACCTATTCAAATGTATTGGAATAGTTTTTTTGGTCACACGAGTTGCAGAACGAAAGTTAAACCACTTTGTAACTTTCCACTACTTGCATTTGACACTTTTTCCATCAATTGAAAATTGGATACCACAAGAAAAGAACTCTGAGACAACAAAAACCGAGAGAGGTTATTGTAGAAGGGCCCAACATTATCGTATAGAATTAGACAAGAAGTTTCTATGTGTCATGGTATCCGAGTAACAACATCTTGAAATTTGTAGCCATTTTGCACTTTGGACCCTTAAGGAATTGATCTAGTTGAGCATAGCTCAAAGTGATTCCACATGTTTGGGTGAAAAAAAGGACCATTTCTAGCATACAAATACCTATTCAAATGTGTTGGAATAGTTCATTTGGTCAAACGAGTTGCAAAACGAAAGTTGCACCACTTTGCAACTTTCCACTACTTGCATTTGACAATTTTTTCATCAACTAAAAACTGGACACCATAGGAAAGCCATTCTGAGACAAAAAAAACCAAGAGTGGTTATTTTATATGGGCCTAACATAATCCCATAGGACTAGACAATAATTTTCTAAGCATCACAGTATTCGAGTAACATCATGCTAAAGTTTGCAACCATTTTGCACTTTGGACCCTTAAGGGGTCGATCTGGTTGAATGTAGCTTAGAGTGATTCCGCATGTTTGGTTGTAAAAAAAGGATCATTTATAGTGTAAACATACCTATTTGAATACATTGGAACAGTTCATTTGGTCACATAATTTGCAAAACGAAAGTTGCACCACTTTGCAACTTTCCACTGCTTCCATTTGACATTTTTTCCATCAACTGAAAACTGGACACCAGAGCAAAACCACTCCAAGATAACAAAAAATGAGAGGTTATTGTAGAGGGTCTCAACACGATCCTATAGGATCAAATGATAATTTTCTAAGCATCATGGTATCTGAGTAGCAACATGCTGAAGTTTGCAGCCATTTTGCACTTTGCACCCTTAAGGGATCGATCGGGTTGAACGTAGCTCAAAGCAATTCTATGTGTTTGGATGCAAAAGAAAACCATTCCTAGCATAAACATACCTATTTGGACATGGTTAGATAGGTTGTTTGGTCACATGAGTTGCAGAACGAAAGTTGCACCACTTTGCAACTTTTCACTGCTCCCATTTGACACTTTTTCCATCAACTGAAAATTAGAAACCACTCTAAGATAACAAAAACTGAGAGAGGTTATTGTAGATGGCCCCAACACAATCTCATAGATTTAGATGGAGATTTTTTAAGTGCCATGGTATCCGAGTAATGCCTCGTCAAAGATTGCTACCCTTTTGCACTTTGGGATTTGATGTTTCCTTGAATTGTACGGTTCTGTACAGGGTGATTGTGCTCTCTTTTCGATGGAATTTGGTGGATAGAAGACTTAAATCCATTTTAGTTTTAGTTTGGTTGTATTTCAAGTGATTCTGTGCATTTTAGAAGCCAATTACTGAGTCTCAATTTGTATACCCTATTTTAAGGGTTTTGAGTGCATTAAAATGTCATATTAAGCCTTTCACCCATTGTATGCTTCTATAACTCAATGGAAAGGCTTAGTTATGGTTATAAAACATGTGTGAAAATTTTTGTGTGCAAGGGAGGAAAATAGAGGGTTTTTAGGTGATGCCCTAGATGTCAAATGGTGCATTTTTAAGTGGAAAATGGTGGTTTACATCAAGATCATACATTGACCTTCTTGCCCCTCCTAAAGTTTGGACCACATCCATTACCTCCACATAAAATTTGACATCCTTGGTCTTCTTGGTTCCCATGCCTTGATATGGTTATGCAAATGAAAATGAAGCAAAGTAATCATCTCCTTCTTCGCTGGCTAGAAGAATGCATGCTTAATGTTTGGATACATGATATCAACTCTCTCTTCTAATCTCATGGTTGAATATTGAAATATAGTATGGTGGGCCTCCAGAGTTCCATCCATCTTTCTTCCTCTTCCACCAAATTCTTGCTTGATCCACATGTCTGCCAACCTAATTGGATTTGTGTTTGAAAGCTGAAGTTTCTCCTGAGTCACTAATGTAGCTCTCTCTACCTTTTTAGACTCTTTCATTACTATAAATTGTCTCTGGAATTTAATCATATGTACCACATGGTTGATGTGCTTTGAATCCTTGCATCTAAACAAAATTTCCTTTACATAAATACTGCTAGGGAATTTCAATGTTTCCATTGTAGTTGGTATTAAACCCGATACCTGCAACATGAAGAGTGATTCTAATTCCTCTTCTACATTAGAGGGTTCATATCCTTGATCTAACTCTTCCGAATTATCAAAATCAGAATCACTAGCTTCCATATTAAAAAATTCCTAACCAACATCTTCAATAAATTTATTTGGATCATCAGTAATAGTCTTCAAAATTGGTTGCTAGTACAAGTGCATTCTGCTTTCATAATACTTTATAACCATGGAGTTCAACCATTCTTTGATGCCATCAAGTGAAGACTAAGGAATGGAATCAATGCGGAGTACAACTCACTAAATTCTTTGAAAGAAATAGCCATATCAAATTCCTTTTGCCCAAGTTCTACTCTCTCATGGTTAACAATCTCAATCTCACTAATAGCGATTACTAAGAAAGGTAATTCCACCAACTCTACCAAATAGTTTACCATAGGAACAATAAAAGTAGAGGCTTTGAAATGAACTCCATGAAAAAAAATCTCTCTAAATGGTATATCAAACTCTAGTTCAAAATATTTTAGATGAGGCTTCTCCCATAGCTCTCTTACTCGATTGACAAATCCTTGAAACCCTATATTGATTTTATTTTTCTTGTCCCTCTCTTGTTGTTCTTCCTCAATTTCATCAAGATAATACATTGACCTTCTTGCCCCTCCTAAATTTTGGACCACATCCATTACCTCCACATAAAACACGACATCCTTGGTCTTCTTGGTTCCCACGCCTTGATATGGTTATGCAAATGAAAATGAAGCAAAGTAATCATCTCCTTCTCCACTAGTTGGAAGAATGCATGCTTAATGTTTTGATACATGATATCAACTCTCTCTTCTACTCTCATGGTTGAATACTTAAATATAGTATGGTAGGCCTCTAGAGTTCCAATCATCTTTCTTCCTCTTCCACCAAATTCTAGCCCAATCCACACATCTGCCACCCTAATTGACTTTGTTTTTGAAAGCTGAAGTTTCTCCTGAGTCACTAGTGTAGCTCTCTCTGCCTTTTCAAACTCTTTCAAGGTTAAAAATATTAATCTCACTAATCTAGTACATTTACAACCATATTCAAAGGTTTTCCTTCAAAAGGCTACAAATTCAAATATTGACTTAAATAGCCTCCAAGAGGCTTTAAATAGCCTTTACAAATGATTCTACATCTTTCCAATCATGCCTAACTGTTCTTTTTGTAACTAACATGGATTATTATATTATAAATCAATTGTGGATGTGTTATGACCTTATTCAATTGACAAAACTCAAAACACAAAACTAACTTAAAAGACTTCCGTGAACCAAATTTGCTCAATAACCTTGGTGCCCCTGCACCAAATTTCAATATTTCAGTAAATTTCATTACAAGTAAATCTCATTACAATGCCTTAGGTACTCTGTTCTCACAAATATTTTACAATGTCACTCATACATTCGAGATTCTCTTATAATCTCTACATCTTAGGTTCTCATTTAGAGGTTAACTTCAAATGAGTAACTTGAGATTCCCTCACAAAGCTTCACACGCTCTTTTATAATGGCTTCAAATCCAAATTGAGATTTGTCAAGATCATCAAAATAAGGATGTTGCATTTCCTTTTTGGTTGAGATTCTCTTTGATGGCTCAAAAATCAGCATTTTCTACAAGGAGAGACCAATCAATTTTTACTAGTTTAGTTACAGATACGCAAAGTAAAATAATAAAAAGAAATAAGTCATCCAAAATGGAAATGAAATAAAAATAGATGGAAGGCACTTACAGATAGGCATGTCAGTATCTCAACTTAGTCACTCATGGCCATACATCTTCATTGGGAGTTCCAAAATACCTATTGCACACAACACCTCTCATGAATAGAATATCTTGAAATTTGAGATGCTCTTATAATGTCTACATCATAGGTTCTCATGATAAGGTTAACTTCAAATGAATAACTTGAAATTCCCTCACCAAGCTTCGCACGCACTTTTGTAATTTTCTGCAAGGGGACACCAATCAATGTTTACCAGGTTACGTATAGATACACAAAGTAAAATAAGATGATAGCATTGGCATCAAACAAATTAACGTGGATACAAATATAAATTAATAAGAACCATTGTGCATATACTTACAAATTAATCCAATGAACCATCTAGGTCTACTCTACTCTTTATTGTGTCAAGTATTGTCTCATGGTCAGACTCACGGACCTTCTATAAGGTCTTGTTCAAAGGTCTACCCCCATATTTGGTCAAACAAACATTGGATTCTACAACAAGGTTTGAGTAATGAAAAATCTTATGATGCATGTCAAAGTCCTGAAACAACCAATGCTTAACACTCTTATGTGGGTACCTTCTAAGCCATGTTCCAGTAACAACAATTGAGCATGTAGGGTATTTGATGTTTTCTCCATCCATAACTGGTCTTTCCAATTTCCTTTTTGCCTCAACACAATGACATAAGTAATAGTCTATTCCCTCTTCATTCTCTTCATCTACAATAACTACATAAACATGGCCTACATTGATATGTGTGGCATATCTCTTCAAATTAGTCAGCATTATGAATATAGTACAAAGTAAGATAACAATATGGAATTTCAAAAACTAAGCAAGTAGATATATTACCTAGTTAAACTAGATCTGATACGTGGTCAAAGTCAACTGATGATTCCATCTGTGTTAGTTCCAATGCTGTCGGAGGACGATACGTGTGAAGTGGGATAAGATAACTTGTCAACCATTTTTCAACCCACTCCCTTGACTCACAATCATTCCAGGCTTGCATTGTACATGAATAATAAAAGCATGCCATCTTATGTGTATTGATACTCCATGAACTGGCATTTGAGCTAAGGAAAGAGTGTAGCTCACTCGATCCTATTAGTGTACAACAATCCTCATATGGTGCAATGTTAGTATCATCCATCAACCAAAAAAATCTATGAAATGAAGACATACCTTTATTACTTGGACCCATTGAATCATTACACCACTCGACAATTGATCTTGCATCTGTCAACTTTGCACTATCTTTATACTTTAACTCTTCTTGTGCTAATTCTCTTTTCACGCATGCTCTTGCACCATCATGCTCCCCCTTTCCATGCCCGACCTCAAAAATTTCCACATATGTTGAACACTTGTAGTGAGAGACATCCTGCACAACTAGTAGAACATGCACACATTTTTGAACTGTGTTGCATAGTTATTCGACCATATTATATGCCAACTGTATGTTATGCCCCTCTAAGCCAAATCATTGTAGAACATCTAGAAGAAACCTTGCATGAACTCTGGAGAATGTGCGTGATCATCACTAATATAAAAGTGATACTCCCTCAATACCTTCCTTTTGACCTCTGTACTATTAGCTACATGAATAAATGTTATGTGCACAAATATCAAAACTTGTGTGGAGTTTTAATACTATGATTACACCTCACACTGTGGCTATAGAGTGTAGTTCTATACAAATTCAACCATTGATACTATGTTTCCAATTGGAAAGGTGTCCTTGCATAGCTTGAATTGCATGTCCAACCATCAGGCTCTATGGGTATACCTTGCATACTCATACACTAGATTCTCATGAAACATGGACATAAACTGATATATTGGAATATTCTCAATAACCAAATCACACCTTTTTTCTTGAGACCCATATTTTGTAGTGTATGCCATTGTTTTATACTTCCCAAAATCTACTAGTTTTGGTCCCACCTCATCTGCGCTTTCCATATGTTGACATACTGACATTCGTTGCGAGCCACTACAACACTCACATGAACCATCCAAGCATGTTGTCTTGTAGAATATTTGGCCATCCTCTATTTGACATAATTTTTTTGATAAGAACTCTCTTGAAGATTTTGGTGGGGCTTCTATGCCACAATCTTGCAAAACATCATTAGTATGCAAATCTAAACATATAGAATGATAAACATCATAATGATTAGATAATTCAATATGTAGTCTACAACAACAAGTAGTGCGTGTGTGATTTATCTTGACATAAAAAAATTTAAGCATTTCAAAACATCTTTGAAAAATACTAATTTGAGGATAATCATTTTCAAATTTACAAAAAAATTGGGTTTGAGTCATATCCAAAGAATGCTTTGGATATAGCTCATGGTTCTGACTACCGATTCTCCTTCTTACGACATCATTGTGATTTAGAGATTGCCTTGTATTATTCTTCCAATACTCTTCAATTAGTGTTCTCAATGCTTCAACAATTTTTTTTATCTTTATGTGGCAGTCTTCCCGAGAATGCCCATAATTCATTTGAATCAACACCCTCAATTCTTTGTCGCCTTTGAACGTCTTTTGATAAATTTTTTCTACTAATTCCCATTTGTTCACTTGTTTTTTTAATGAGACAAAATCTATTTGTTTGATACCTTACCAAAGTCGATGTAATGACATGTCAGGTGACATTACTATACTTTGAGTGTGAGGTCTTACCCACACTCTCATAAGCATCCATTAGATTCTTCACAATAGTGTTTTCACTTGATGCATTTGATGTTCTCAACCCAAGAGTCTTCATGATGTTTCTGTACTTTAAACCCCGCATCATTTGAACAAATAGTTAACATCTTGCAATCTCATTTAGCATTTCAAAGAATATTTTCCAAATCTTATCAACATATCTTCTACAAGTGCATTTTGGAATCTTACCTTCCATTTGCTGCAAAATATCCTCATCAATATTAATCAAAAACTTTGGCTTTCTACGCAAAATTTTAGGTGGTGTTCTCCTAGGTACATACATCTCAACATTAGCAATTTCATCAATATTTAATTGAGGTGGGCTATATTGCATACCTTCAATCAAGGGTGGAGTAGAAGACACACATTGATCTTCACATGGGGATGATGGCATACCTTCTTTGTCAAATCCGAGTGATGATGTACTCTCAACTTGAGATGCAATGGATGGTGTCCAATCATATTCACTTGTGGTAGATGGTGTCCCTCCATATTCACGTTTGCTTAATGGTGTCCCTTTGTATTCACTTGCACTAGAGGGTGTGTCTCCAACTATGGTATCTCCATCTGTCCTAGCATGACTCTTTTGTATTCGTTCCCTTTGTGCTGCCAATTTCTTTTCTCTTTTTAATGGTTGAGGTTCCTCTTCAATTGGCTTGTTTTCGTCAATCGTTTCCAATTTCTTCTTTTCACAATATGTCACCACATGTTCTCTCTCTTTTGATTTGAAGGTTTCATACTCTTCCTCTATTAGTTTCTTCCTTGTTCATTTCTTTAGCATGGCGGATAATTTTACTTATAGCATGGTAATGAGACGAATATTAGTTTCTAAAAAATGTATCCATTAAAATAAATGAAATATATATGTCATTCAAGGCTTCATAAATAGACAACATAGGTTATGAGGTAGCTTTACTAATGAGGTAATTGTAAGGAAAGCAGAGGTGCGGAAACAAATTTCCTAACGTCAAAACCACAGGGGAGTAAGCAAACAGTACTTTTAATTTTCTAACTACAGTCCAATTAAGACACACATGAAAGATATACAGAAATAGAGAAAATACACAAAGACAAATCAAACAACAGATTTTACATGGGAAACCCTTTCGGGAAAAAACCCACCACACCAAGCTATATCTTTTTGTATTACAGTAACAAAATTACATACAATCAGAAAGACAACTTTCTGGTGTTAGTCACAGTAGCTTATTCTCACTATTCAGACTCTCTAAAAAAAGCTCTCATCAAATTCGATAAACTCATCACCCTGTTCATAACAGAATCAATCTACTTTAAACAATCTCATTCTGATTTTCCAACTATGCATTCTTACTCGCCATTGCCAACCAAAGATAGTTTCCATTCGAGTCTTGATTTTTCCTTGAATGCAGTTTTTCCAACGATTCAACTGATGCATAAAATCTACTGTCATCATGTTTTAAAACTGCTTCCTTTGATTGGCCCATGATGCTCCACATAGAACGATCAGACTAGTCAAGAGCATTCAACTCTATTGGCATATTGGTGAGACACACACAGTGTCTCCCCGATGCCATAGAGTTTCTCTAACGTCATCGCTATAGCTTCCCCGAGTCAGCAAGATGCTATAACAATTGTAACAGGTTATACCGAAACCAACAATGTCCAATATGATCCTATCAGCAAAGATTTCCCTTATCGGCGAGACACATAGCGAATTCACCAATCTCAGTGAGCAAATAGTCTATCGGCAAGACACTACGTCTTCGCCAAGACCTTCTGTCGAGTTCCTTGTGCTACATTGAAACCTTTGATGAGTCAGCGAGACTTATCATCTTTGCCAGGACTTCATACTGAAGCCCTCAGTCATACTGACGACTACCATTCAACAAGACCTATACTAAAAGCATCTTATCATCGGCAAGACATTTTAATGTTGCTAGGACATCATAAATAAAGCTATTGAGATATCTTGATAGCCATATGATAGCCCGACATCGACGAGACATTCTGCAAATCACCAAGATTTGTGTTTGTCGTCGTGACGACTCTCCAAGCTCACTACGCTTTACCGAAGGCTTCTGTCGGCAAGACATGAGACTTTTTCCGTGAAGTTTCATCAAGCTTCCAAAGTTGGCCCGAAGACATCTGTCAGCAAGACTCAAGACTTTCACCGAGACATCTCCCCGCGACCTAAGAGTTACATTGATGAGATCAACTATTGCCCAGAGTTCTTCTGATCGCCAAAAGATCATGTCGAACTCAGAGAGTCACAGCGATAGTCTCTTCAGCAAGACATGAACCTTGTCATGGCGACATGAACCTATTAGCCAAATTTAGAACAATTTTGTCGCTCAGACATGAACAGTGTCACTGCGACTTTGCTCTTCAGGAGTTCTATGACAGTAAGAATTGAGGCACATATTCCAACAAGCTCCCACTTGACGAAGATCTTATTGACACCTCCAGAGCATAGCAAAACTACTGAGATTCATGGGCCAAGAGGCCCATTGAACTGGCACACCAACTGAACTTGTTTGTGCTCATAGGCTTTGTCAATGCATCAACAACATTCTACAGAGTATCCACTTTCTCCAAAGAGACCTTCCCATCCTCCACCATATCTCATACAAAATGATACTATACATCTATATGTTTTGTCCTGGCATGGAAAGTAGGATTCTTTGCCAAACATATAGCACTCTGGCTGTCACAGTAGATAGTAATCTTTTCTACATTAAAGCCAATGTTAGAACAAAAATGTTTTAACCAGATTGCTTCTTTATAGGCATGTGTGGCTGCCATGTATTTTTTCTCTGTAGTAGACAAAGTGACTACAACTTGCTACTTGCTCATCCAACTCACTGCACCACCATTCATCTTGAAAATATAGCCATTGGTGGATCTTATGCTGTCAATGTCCCCTGCCCAATCAGAATCTACATAACCTTGAATGTTGAGAGTCTTTTGTGATTCAACCAAGTTACCATAGTAACACAAAGCATAGTTTGAAGTGCCTTTCAGATATCTAAACACTCTCTTCATAGCATCCCAATGTGTTCTTCCAGGATTAGCCATAAACTGACTAAGAAATCCCACTGCTTGGGCAATGTCTGGCCTTGTACAAACCATAGCATACATAAGACTGCCAACTACACTTGCATAAGGCACACTGGTCATGTCCTCCATCTCTGAAGAATATTTTGGACAAACCTCAGCAGATAGCTTCGTTCCCTGTGTAACTGGAACAACTAACTGCTTACATTCAGTCATACAAAATCTCTCTAGAATAGTCATGACATATTTACTCTGATTGAGCCAAAGCTTTTTGTTCTTTCTGTCCCTGGTTATTTCCATTCCCATAATGTACCATGCTGCACCAAGATCTTTCATTTCAAACTTTGCAGACAACTGAGACTCAAGATCAAAAATCATTTGCTTACTATTGCCTATAAACAACATATCATCAACATACAGAGCAATAATAAGAATTTGATCACTTTTAGCTTTGTAATACACATAGTGATCACATTTTGATCTTACAAATCCCAAATACAAGACAAACGTGTCAAAATTTTGGTACCACATTCTAGGAGACTGTTTTAAACCATACAGATATTTCTTCAACTTGCAAACTAGCCTTTCCTTACCTTTTACCACAAAGTGCTCTGGCTGGGACATATAAATTTCTTCTTCAAGATCACCATGAAGAAACATTGTTTTCACATCCATCTGTTCAATCTCTAAATCATATGTTGATGCAAGTGACAAAAGGAATCTAATGGATGTTAGCTTAGCTATAGGAGAAAAGATTTCTCCATAGTCAATTCCCTCTACCTGGGAATAACCTTTTGCAACCAACCTTGCTTTATATTTTTCTACACTGCCATTCAGACCAATTTTCTTTTTGAATATCCATTTGCAGCCTACAAATTTTTTGCCTTTAGCCAATGGAACCAAACTCTAGGTGTCATTCTTTTCTAATGATGCCATTTCTTCATTCATGACATCCAACCAAGAGTTTGAATCAGACATTTTAAATGCCTCTTTTATAGTCCTAGGTTCATCAGTGCTAGAAATTAAAGTGTAGGCACAAGTAGACTCTATTAAAGAAAACCCATACCTTTCAGGTTGATTTATTTCACGAGTTGACCTCCTCATAGGCTGAGGCTGAGGTGGTTCTTCATCATCTTTAGAACTTTCAGAACTGCTCGAGCTCTCCTCAGTGTTAGGTACATTTTGATTTTTCAATTCCTCTTTATCTAGTGTCTGAGGAATTTCTGCAACATCCTTTTCATTTTCTGATTTCTTCTCTAACTGCAGATCCAATGTAGAAGGTTTCAGCTCACAAAAGATAAGGATTCTACTATTTAAAGCCTTCTCAGTATCAGTGATCTGTAAACTCCTTACTATGAATCACTAAAAAACTTGTTAGATTCACCAGGATACAGATTTAAAATTAAGATCCTAACTGACGATGCTTGTGAATTGAGCAAATAAACATAAAATGCAGCAAAGTAAAGAAGCTAATAGAATCATGCACCAAAAAGAGAGAGACAAAGATTTGATTACGGAGTTCACCAGTTTTTGGCTACGTCTCCGGATCTGCAAATAAGTATGATCAATGTCATTACTATGATGCAACTTCTTTTACATCACCATGGTCTTTCACTGAGTTACAATCTGCTTCCCACTGAAACACTGTCTTGACAAGAACTTTCTAGCATCCACACTGCCTAGTCCTTATGTCACCTTTACAATGCCTCCAAACAATAAAGCTGCAACTCTCTCTCTCTCTCAACAAGAGTACATAGGCATCAAGCCTTTACAAAGGACTCAAAAAGTCGAACAAATCCTCAAGGATTCACTAAGTTGTTATCTCCTCCCTAGAGACCACTTAGCCCATTACAAGAAAATTCTCACTTTCCCCATAAACCCTTTACTAAGAGCAACAAAACTCTCCAAGAGCAAAAAATGAGAACACACTCTTCTCTTGCTTTTACAAGGAACAAGACTCAAGACTCTTCAAGTCTCCTAATCCCTAAATTATGAATCTCCGAATGAATAAAAAAGCACCCTCACCATCTCCTTTTATACATGATTTGGGATTTTAACCATAAAACCACCATAATAAATAAATAACAACCTTTACACCTCGTTTGCCTACTATTCCTAACTCCTTTTGGCTTTTAATCAAATGGTTAGGGCGTCGTTCTAACCATATGTGGGATTGTTTTAACAAATTTAAAAATATAGCCTTTTTGTTTAGGCTTCCGGCCTAACAATTCAACAAAAAGAAATAAAGGCCATACACATTTAAACATTGTTTAGTGGGCTATTGGTGGTTTAGACTTTAGCCACGCCGATGGTTACGGGTTCCAAACCCGTCGGCCTTTGTTTTAAAACAAACTCAAACAAAATAATAACAAAAAAAAACCGAGCACCCCACTATACTTGGTGGAAATGAGTGGTGCAATGGTGAGCTGGTCGTTTGTTCCGCCAGAGGTTACGGGTTCAAAACCCGTTACACTATTTTGGTAAAATGTTCAACAACCCACCGATGGAGGACTACACCCATGTGACACGTGGTGAGTACTCATTCGCCAAAATGCTGACGTACCCAAAAATGACGATGACGTGGCCGCCAAATCATCATGCCACATGGCCAAGTCTGATTCACCATACCTGCTGACTGGAATGCTGACTCAGATGCCACCTATGCTGCCACGTGTCATGCTCCCATTCGCTATTGATGTTGACTGGACTGCCCACTTGACTGCCACGTCACTTGTATGGACATGACACATGTCAAGTGCATATTGGTCCACCTCAGACTTGTACAGATTGCTGACATCATCTTGGATGATGACGTCATCACTATACCCTATGTCCACCAAGTCAACCTGAAACTTTGATTGGCCGTATCTTGCGCATACGAGCTCCGTTTTCGACGAAACGAACGCCACTGGAATCGTCTCGATGAGCACTTCGATTTGATGCTGATTTCAACAAATTCTGAGATGATCAATTTTTTCGCTTCCTGTCGGCCCCTGGTACCCTGTTTGACCGGACCTTTGACCAAGCATAACTCGCACGTATGATCTCCTTTTGATGCGATTCAAATTGCATCAGAATCTTGTCACTGTGCTCTATCCATTAATGCCAATTCTGGGAGATTCTGAAGCTGTTGGATTTTGAGGTCTTCGAGATCCACTTGGATCATTCCTCCCCACTGAGGAACTTTTGGACCTCCAAAAGGTTCTTAATCAGACACGAAGTGAGAGAAAACACCTTCCCACTTGTCCTGTATCTGTCC
The DNA here is from genome assembly GCA_007258455.2 of Sequoia sempervirens. Taxonomy (NCBI): domain Eukaryota; kingdom Viridiplantae; phylum Streptophyta; class Pinopsida; order Cupressales; family Cupressaceae; genus Sequoia; species Sequoia sempervirens. Next base: position 480,964,363 of record VDFB02000003.1, on the reverse strand, counting down.
ACCCTTTCTGTACACCTCCTTCATCAAAAAGCTATACAAAAATTATGAAAACTGCAATCACATTACTACCCATTTGCATTTTCTCACATCCTTTCGCATTCATTACCCCAGCTACTATCCATGTACAAAACATTAGCAGCATTAACAAATACAAGGATATTAATGAAAATGAGCTAACAATACTTCTAATCCTCTTAACAGGTTTCCATGACAAATCTTCATGTTGCGATGTTGATGATCCCTGAGACACATGATAGTTAGGCTTACAAGCAACTACTTCATTTTCATGCTTCAAATCATCTGCTTTTCCCACCTTTGCAGACATGAGTGAAGAATTTTTCCTCACATACATGAGCTTCTTCATTTGCCTTGTGTTCACCAATGGAGAATCAATTGCAATATTCTTCTTGCCCTTCTTTGGATGAAGCTCTGGATGAAGCTTCCAACAATTAGCTTCCTGATGTCCACCTTTGTTGCAATAAGAGCAAGGTGTTTTCAACATCCAACCTTTCTTGCCCTTCTCTTTCTTCTAAATTGGAGATGAGTCTTTACACGGTGCCCCTTTTCTGGTTGACTCTACCTTCCTGTACAAAGCCATTCTTTTCCAACACTTGGCAACACTATGGTTATACAACCCACAAAATGTGCACGGTCTTCTATACCATAAACTTTTTATATTGCCAATCTTCTTAAAATCAAAAGAAACATAGGAACAATCAGCTTTATTATACCTTTGATGGTCACCCTTGGTGCATGCATGCCGAGAAGAATTTGTGTTCGTTCTCCTCTTGGACATCTTGCATGTCTCACCACTGCTTGAAAGTGATGTGCCATCACCTCTCTCAGATCATTCTTGGAATGGTTCTTCTTTCAGAGAATTATTTGCATTTGCTACCTTGGAGCATTCTCCATCACCATACCTTGATCCTACAAAACGAGGTCCAGCTTCCATCTTCACAGATTCAACCATGCCTTGTCCATGAGTACCAAGCCCCTTTCCTTCATAGTCCATCTTGGTTGACAACCTCAATCCAACACTTTGAGATTGTTTCTCAGAATCACCAAGAGAACAAGGAAGAGAATGAGAAGAATGAGGAGCTTTCACCGAGTCTGCATCTTTGACTTTCTTCAACAAGCCTTTTGTTTCAGACTTCCATTCCTCATACATTTCATCAACCTTGGCTTTCATCACCATGAAGGTCTTATAAAACTTTGCATCGAAGACAAAAGGAAACTGATTTTCCTTACGTGATGACATCTCACCTCACTGCTTGAATTTGCTCCAAGTATTCCACAACCTGCAACTTGTCAGACCTGCTCTGATACCAACTTGATCTGTAAACTCCTTACTATGAATCACTAAACAACTTGTTAGATTCACTAGGATACAAATTTAGTATTAAGATCCTAACTGACAATGCTTGTGAATTGAGCAAATAAACATAAAATGTAGGAAAGTAAAGACGCTGATAGAATCATGCACCAAAAAGAGAGAGACAAAGATTTGATTACGGAGTTCACCAGTTTTTGGCTACGTCTCCGGATCCGCAAATAAGCGTGATCAATGCCATTACTATGATGCAACTTCTTTTACATCACCATGGTCTTTCACTGAGTTACAATCTACTTCCCACTGAAACACTGTCTTGACAAGAACTTTCTAGCATCCACACTGCCTAGTCCTTATGTCACCTTTACAATGCCTCCAAACAATAAAGCTGCAACTCTCTCTCTCAACAAGAGTACATAGGCATCAAGCCTTTACAGAGGACTCAAAAAGTAGAAAAAATCCTCAAGGACTCACTAAGTTGTTATCTCCTCCCTAGAGACCACTTAGCCCATTACAAGAAAATTCTCACTTTCCCCATAAACCCTTTACTAAGAGCAACAAAACTCTCCAAGAGCAAAAAATGAGAACACACTCTTCTCTTGCTTTTACAAGGAACAAGACTCAAGACTCTTCAAGTCTCCTAATCCCTGAATTATAAATCTCCGAATGAATAAACAAGCACCCTCACCATCTCCTTTTATACATGATTTGGGCTTTTAACCATAAAACCACCATAATAAATAAATAACAACCTTTACACCTTGTTCGCCTACTATTCCTAACCCCTTTTGGCTTTTAATCAAATGGTTAGGGGGTCATTCTAACCATATGTGGGATTGTTTTAACAAATTTAAAAATATAGCCTTTTTGTTTAGGCTTCTGGCCTAACAATTCAACAAAAAGAAATAAAGGCCATACACATTTAAACATTGTTTAGTGGGCTATCGGTGGTTTAGACTTTAGCCACGCCGATGGTTACGGGTTCCAAACCCATCGGCCTTTGTTTTAAAACAAACTCAAACAAAATAATAACAAAAAAAAACCGAGCACCCCACTATACTTGGCAGAAATGAGTGGTGCAACGGTGAGCTGGTCGTTTGTTTCGCCGGAGGTTACGGGTTCAAAACTCGTTACACTATTGTGGTAAAATGTTCAACAACCCACTGACAGAGGACTGCACCCATGCGACACGTGGTGAGTACTCATTCGCCAAAATGCTGACGTGCCCAAAAATGACTATGACGTGGCCGCCAAATCATCATGCCACATGGCCAAGTTCGATTCGCCATACCTGCTGACTGGAATGCTGACTCAGATGCCACCTATGCTGCCACGTGTCATGCTCCCATTCGCTATTGACGCTGACTGGACTGCCCACTTGACTGCCACGTCACACTGTACAGATGCCACGTCACTTGTACGGACATGACACGTGTCAAGCGCAGATTGGTCCACCTCAGACTTGTACGGATTGCTGACGTCATTTTGGATGATGACGTCATTACTATACCCTCTGTCCACCAAGTCAACCTGAAACTTTGACTGGCCGTATCTTGCGCATACGAGCTCCATTTTCGACAAAATGAACGCCACTGGAATCATCTCGATGAGCACTTCGATTTGATGCCGATTTCAAAAAATTCTGAGATGATCAATTTTTTTGCTTCCTGTCGGCCCCTGGTACCCTGTTTGACCGGACCTTTGACCAAGCATAACTCGCACGTACGATCTCCTTTTGACACGATTCAAGTTGCATCAGAATCTTGTCACTATGCTCTATCCATTAATGCCAATTCTGGGAGATTCTGAAGCTATTGGATTTTGAGGTCTTCGAGATCCACTTGGATCAATCGGGGTTCCAAAGCTTGTATCCTTTTATTCCAGTGTTGTAGCCAATAAAGATACACTTCACAACTTTGTTTTCCAACTTAAATCTCTTTTCAAATGGCACATATGCATATGCCTCACAGCCAAAGACACAAATATGTCTTAGAGAGGGCTTCTTTCCAGACCATGCTTCCAAAGGCATTTTCTCAACAAGAGCAGAGTTCATAGAGCGATTTACCAAGTAACATGTTGTAGAGACTGCTTCAGCCCATAACTTCTCCTCCAGGCCAACACTGCTCAACATACTTCGTGCTCTTTTTGTTATCGTCCTGTTGAACCTTTCAACAACTCCATTTTGCTGTGGAGTATAAGGTGTAGTCTTATGTCTTTTGATCCCATGATCTTTACAGTACCTTTCAAATTCATCTGAACATAACTCACCGCCATTGTCAGTCCTTAAACACTTTATTTTCTTACCAGTCTGATTTTCAACAAGGTTTTAAAATTCCTTAAACCGACTAAACACTTCTAATTTACTTTTCAAAAAATATACAAATGTCCTTCTAGAATAATCATCAATAAATGACACATAGTATCTTGATTTAGACAAAGAAGGGACATTCATTGGACCAAACACATCAGAATGTATATAATCAAGTAAACTAGAAGTTGTGTGAGGACTGGAATAAAATGAAACATGGTGCTGCTTTCTATATATGCAATGTTCATAGAAATAAAATTCAAGGTTACAATATTCAAGCCCTTCTACCAGGTTTTTTATTTTTCAAAGTTTTTAAACCTTTTTCACCAATGTGGCCAAGCCTATGATGCTAGAGCATAGTCTTCTCTGCTAGAAGTTTAATCTCCATGGAGTTTACACCATCAAGAATGTTTTCCTTCTTTTCTTCATGAGCAGCCTTAAGTGACTTTGCAGATACACTATTGCATTGAATAGCTTGTGCATCCAGCTTGTACAAAGTACCAATTCGAGCACCCCTAGCCAGCACCATAGAACCTCTAGTCATCTTGCAGCCATTTCCCGAGAATGTGACCTACACTCCGATATCATTCAACTTACTTACAGAAAGTAGATTTCGAGCTAGACCTGGTATGTGTATTACATCATTGATTCCCTTTACTCTTCCATCAGGGAATTGAATTCTGACTCTTCCATGACCAACAATTTCCAAAGATGAATCACTTGCCAAATACACCTTTCCACCATTGTATTCTTCATACTTTGTGAACCATTCTCTATGACATGTCATGTGGAAAGATGCTCCATAATCAATCAACCAGACATCATCTGATGCCCATGTAGCCAAAGCTGCAATGAAGGTGTCTGCATCACTATGAGAAGAATCATTGCCAAAGGAATTCTTCTTATTCTTTTTCTCCTCCTTGCAGTCCTTTCGGACATGACTAGGTTACCCACAATTCCAACACTTCACTTTGAACTTCTTACCAGGAGACTTTGATCTCCCTTCTAATTTCGATCTAGACTTCTTGTCCTTCTTCTTTCCTTTCTCCTTGGGTCTACCTTTGACAGCCAGAGCCTCCTTTGCCATCTTAGAAGATTTTCTTCTCATTTCTTCTGATAATAGAGAAGCAACAACATCTTCCATCTTGAAAGTGGATGTCGTACTCCCAATAGCCATCACCAGATGATCCCAAGAATCTGGTAAAGAACACAACAATAGCATGCAACGATCTTCATCTTCTATCTTCACACCAACATATGTCAACTGAGCAATCAACATGTTGAAAGCATTTAAGTGATCAGCAACAGATCCTCCTTCCTGCATTCTCAAAGAATACAACTTCTTCCTCAAGAACAACTTATTCACCAAGGACTTGCCCTGATAAATAGATGCTAATCTTTTCCACAAAGAGGAGGCAGTCTTTTCTTCATGCACGTTTAGAAGAACAGAGTCTACCAAACAGAGCCTTATTAGCCCTTTTTATTTTCTATCTGCCAGGTCCCAATCCTCTTGCTTCATGCTTTGAGGCATTGTTCCAGACATAGCAATCCAAAGATCTTGATCAACTAATGTATCTTCCATTTTGAGTTTCCACAACTCAAAATTGCTACCATTGAATTTCTCTATTTCCATCCTACTAGATGTGCTCACCATCTTAATCTGCAATTAAATTAACAAACCTCTACCAGACTCCCACTTGAAAAGGATTTAACACAAAAAACCCAACCCACTCACAAGGACAACACAACTGGCCAGGCTCTGATACCACTTGTAAGGAAAGCAGAGGTACGGAAATAACTTTCCTAATGTCAAAACCACAGGGGAGTAAGCAAACAGTACTTTTAATTTTCTAACTATAGTCCAATTAAGACACACATGAAAGATATACAGAAATAGAGTAAATACACAGACAAATCAAACAATAGATTTTACATGGGAAACCCTTTTGGGAAAAAACCCACCACACCAAGTTGTATCTCTTTGCATTATAGTAACAAAATTACATACAATCAGAAAGACAACTTTCTAGTGTTAGTCACAGTAGCTTATTCTCACTATTCAGACTCTCTCATAAAAGCTCTCATCAAATTCGATAAACTCATCACCCTGTTCATAACAGAATTGATCTGCCTTAAACAATCTCATTCTGATTTTCCAACTGTGTATTCTTACTTGCCATTTCCAACCAAAGATAATTTCCATTCAAATCCTGATTTTTCCCTACATGCAATTTTTTCAACAATTCAATTGATGCATAAAATCTACTATCATCATGTTTTAAAACTACTTCCTATGATTGGCCCACGATGCTCCACATAGGATGATCAGACTAGTCAAGAGCATTCAACTCTGTTCGCATATCGGTGAGACACACATAGTGTCTCCCCGATGCCACAGAGTTTCTCTAACGTCATTGCTATAGCTTCCCTGAGTCGGAAAGATGCTATAACGACTGTAATAGGTTATACCAAAACCAACGATGTCCAATACGATCCTATCGGAAAGGATTTCCCTTATCAGCGAGACACATAGCGAATTCACTAGTTTTAGTGAGCAAACAGTCTATCGGCAAGACACTACGTCTTCGCTAAGACCTTCTGTCGAGTTCCTTGTGCTACACTGAAACCTTTGATGAGTTGGTGAGACTTATCGTCTTCGCCAGGACTTCATACCGAAGCCCTCAATCATACCGACGACTACCATTCAGCAAGACCTATACCAAAAGCATCTTATCATCGGCAAGACATTTTAATGTCGCTAGGACATCATAACGAAGCTATTGAGATATCCCGATAACCATATGATAGCCCAACATCGACAAGAAATTTTGTAGATCACCAAGACTTGTGTTTGTCACCGTGATGACTCTCTGAGCTCACTACGCTTTACTGAAGGCTTCTGTCAGCAAGACATGAGACTTTCGCCGTGACGTTTCATCAAGCTTCCAAAGTTGGCCCGAAGACATTTGTCGGCAAGACTCAAGACTTTTGCCAATACATCTCCCCATGACCCGAGAGTTACACCGATGAGATCAACTATTGCCCAGAGTTCTTCCGATTGCCAAAAGATCATGCCAAACTCAAAGAGTCACAACGATAGTCTCTTCGGCAAGACATGAACCTATCAGCCAGATTTAGAATAGTTTTGTCGCTCAGACATGAACAATGTCATTGCGACTTTGCTCTTTAGGAGTTCTATGATAGTAAGAATTGAGGCACATATTCCAATAGTAATTTATAAATAGAGATGAAAACCAAAATAGTTTAAATAGGCAGTAGAATTTTCAAAATGTGCAAAAAGTGCTAAGTTGTGAAATTAACAAATAGTGAAGGGTTTGATGTAGACCTGGGAGGCTCAATCACAACCAATTTGACAACATGCATTTAAGAGGCATCTAAAAAGATTAATATGACCTATTTTAACAAACCAAACAACCATCAAAGCTTGACAATCATCAGAAGTTAGATTTCACACTTTCACCCCTTGAACCCTAGTAGTAGTGGAAACTCAGTTTTTGCCCAATAACTCAAATGTTCTCCAAAACAATAGAAAAAATATTTATGTTTTTAGACACCCATTTCAGAGTTATTACACATATTTCAATTTCAAGTACAAGTCCTTTTGACCAAATCCCCAAAAACACCCCTTCTAGGTTGACCTAATTAGGTTGATTAGGCCTAATTTGCAAAGCAAAGTGCCCTAAAACTTATCACAGGACCTTGAAACCTTGGGGCAGCATTTCTTAGGTTCCCAAACCTCTAAAACAACAACTATATTCCTCTGGTACAAAAAAATTCATGCCAAACCTGAAAACCCTTGTTTTATGCACTATTCAAAAGGGTTTATTGAATATGCTACTTCCACAACCTCCTAGACTTTAAAACCAACTTGAACAAAAGACATTAACCCTACACATGCCTAAAAGTTCAAAACATCATGACCTCCCATAGATATTCTTCCAAACCCTAGGCCTAAGCCCTCATTCACATGCATTTTTGTTCACAAAACTCATTGTAGCAATAGGTTTATTACTCCTATTTATTTCCTAGCACTCAATTCATGCATGCTATACTTAAATTATACATCATAGGGTCCCTTACGTGAGTTACAGGTTAGGAAAAAACATGAAAACACAAAAAATTGTTGCTAAACTTGAGATTTCAATGTATTTTCTTCTCAAAAACTCCAAATCAAACTTACATTCTATGTATACATGCCATTTAAAGGCTTCTTCTTCACATCCCACTGACCAACTACCTTGCAACTAAATTTAAAACCCGTAATGACCGTTGAAGGCCAAGTTCACATCATTTATACATGATATAACAACAATATTACTCATATTGTAAATTTTCACCCCTAACACCTATAACTCACTAAAACCACACCAATGGATTGAAATAATCCTTATTGCATCCACAAAACACTAATCTTGCACATTTTACATTTAAATTAAAAGAACCTTCCTTCAAAGGCTACAAAGATACTTTAGTGCAAGATCACCATTTTTCATATTTTACCACTTAAACTCAAATAATCAACCTAATACATGCTTAGTGGTCTTGATTGACCTTATTAAAAACAAAAAATTCTCAAAGACTCATCCACCTACCTATTAACCTCCTAATTACCATCAAATGATCAAATAAGGAGGATGAGGTTTAGTTGCTCCCACACTAGGGTTGTAAAAGTGTATTAAAGAGGGAGACCAGCGGTCACCTCTTTCAAATGTTAGTTTTAAAAGTTGAAGTGGTTTGTTTTAGGAGGGAAACATTATCAAAGGCCATGAGAAACTTGAATGGAGGATGATCCTTGGATTGGGCGTCAAACCAAATGAGGAAATGTTGAGATTTCCTTAAGAAAAATGAGGTTTAGGTTAGTGAAATTGAGTTTTTGAGTTGGGCAGCATTATTTTATGTTAGATTGAGCATGAGCAGGGCATTTTAGACTTGTTTGAACAATTGTCAAGTTTTGGAGTGTTTGGCAAGTTCTACTTTCAATAAAACCTAGGGATTTTATGCCTAGGGAGAGAGTTTTATGGTTTGGGTGGTAAATGATTGAATGTCTGCAATATAACACTATAATTTGAAGTTTTGATAGATATAAAGTTCTTCCCCAAGGTTTCAGGAGATTTGGACAAGTTTTGAAGGTGGTCCCTTTGTAAAAGTGGGCTAATTTGGGCACTTAATAGTGTAGAAAACTTGATTTATGTAGTTTGGTACAAAACAAGCATTGGTGATTGTTGGATATGTTGAAAGGCTCTATAATGGGTCCCTGATGTGTGTTGTATTGTGATTTGAAAGGTTGTGTGTGTGGAATTATACTTGATTTAGTGACTTTAATGTGCTACAAGGAACAATGTGAATATGTTGAATAAAAAGGTCCTGATGAAAATGTAAATTGAAAATTGTGTTTGCAAATTGGAGTTGTGTGTTTGTGTATTGCAGGCCTCCCCCTACTCCATTAGGAGTATATTCCAATTTTTTAGAGACATGTATGGAAAATTAGGTAGAATGGACAAGGCAATCAACTAGTTTGTATAACTGTTTGACAAAATACCTCAATGAAAGCTTTGAAAGCATACACAAAGTAAGCCAATTGTTAAATAACAAAACACCTCAAAGAGACGTGGTTTAAAAATGTAATTGAAAAGTGTATAGAATTGTGTAATTTAAAATGCCCATAGTTTACCTAAGGTTGTAACATTCCAAACAAACAATGATCAACATGGAATATGCAAAAAAACAAAAATGAAAGCAAGCCATAATAGAATGAAAAAAAATGTACAAAGACTTCACATACCTAAAAAAACTAGAGTTTCAAATGGAGGAGTTCTACCCAATTATGTAGCCTTTGGTTCTTCTTTCCTCAAACTCCTCAACAATTTGACTTTTTGAAAATCTTGTTCCCCTCCAAACTTCAATTGTATATTAGTTATCACTAGAATTCAAAATTGAATTAATATTATATGTCTTTCAACGTGAAAACTCTACTATTTCATGC